>VYXF01002804.1:1054653-1117547 GCA_013397295.1 Polioptila caerulea | reverse complement strand
CCTGTGCCTGCTCCTCCAGCAATCCCACAGCCCAGCTCTGTGCATCCCACAGCCCAGCCCTGTGCCTGCTCCTCCTCACCTCCCACAACCCAGCCCTGTGCCTGCTCCTCCTCCCAATGCCACCAGTGCTGGGATGTCCTCCTTCCATGGCAGTCCCCTCAGCCGTGCAGCTGGTTTCTTACAGGGTGATAATTCTGATAAAATCTTCGAGTTTCAGCTCAGAACAACTCTGATTTCAGCCTCCCCACTCTGCCCCCTGAGCCACCCCAGCCTGGCACAAGGAGGGAACACAGTGGGACCCCTAACCTGGGGCTTGCCTGGGTACTCAGTGTGGTTTGGAGGATCTGGTAGTTTCAGATTTTCCACTTCTCTGAATAAAAAAAGGAGCAAGAAATATTTGTAAAGCCCCATTGCTAAAGAATTGAGCTCTTTAATATAATGTGGCAAAGCTTTTACTTTCAAGAAGTACCCAAAAACATCTTTAATCCCTGAACTTCTGATACCCCATTAAAAACTCACCCATAAATGCAACCATAGCCAGAATCTTTCTTCATTCCCCAGAGACCTGGATGATGATTTAAAGAATTTGGGAAGAGTCTCATATTCTTTCCTTTTACAACTTGAAATAGACTGAAAAGGAGTTTTTTTTTAAAGGTTAAAAAAAAAATATCATAGAATGATATTTCTTTTTTATGCCAAGTTTCAGCCTGGAGAAAATTTTATGGCTGAGTTCTAATCCACTGCAACCCCTGGTTTATAACAGAAATGCTGACACAATGATAACTGCAGCGTTACGAATGCTGGCGCTATGATATTTATTGCTCCCTAGTGCCAGCTGGGGTTAATCCTTATTAAATGCATTCATTTTCTGGCCTGGTGGAGAACAGATCACTCAGTGATCAGGCAGAGTTTGGGTCCCTGGTAGTGTTAATGGAAGATATCACAGAAGACACAGTAAGTGAGGAGTCTTTGAGGGGGCTACTGAAGGTGTTTTTGGGGATTAAGTGACCTCCTCCAGAGGCTTGAGCTCCAATCCAGAGTGTCTGTGCTGAGAAGTGTCTTTGCAGCAATGGAACAGCACACGCTGGGAACTTTGTTCTTTTTAGTATCAAGGAAGGGTATGAAAAGAAACACGATGTGTATCTGCACAGTCAGCAGTGGAACAGATGCCACAGATTACAAATTATCAATCTCCCAGGTGGGATATCCAGGTGTGAACTCAAATATCCCAAATGTGTGAACCCAAATATCCCAAATCCTTTGCCATTGAGGTGTCCTGTTTAATGGTGTTGGAAGAATGGAGGACTGACAAGATTCCTGTTCAATACACACCAACTCATTCTTTCAATATTACCTGAGAAAGTGAAAACAACACCTTAATTTTATTCACAAGTTTTTCACATCCCACCCTCACACACATTTATATTTTAGCAACAAAGGAACTGAGAATCCCACAAAAATTTCTCCATAAAGCTATGTAGGAGTATGGGTAAATTTGTCCCAGAGATTTACACACCAACGTGGTGCATGCTGCATTTATATGGCAAACTGGACAAACACGAAGGAAAGCTGCAGATTCATTTTAGAAAAGAGTAGGATACAGTGGGATACATTTTTGCATTTTGCTCTTGCTCTGGGTTCTGCAGAATGAGCCTCAGCTCACCTGCCAAGCTCTCAGCCTGCAGACCTAAAGCAAAGGGAGCTCCTTGCTATGAAAAAAATCTCAGGGCCAAAGGAGTGAGCATGTGTGCAAAGTTCACCACGAGTTCAGTGAATGATCATATTTTCCCCTCAATAATAAATACTTCTATAATTTATAAATGCCTCGAAAGGCTGAGATATGTGGGGGATGCAGAATCAAAGTGGCTTGACAGGAGAGAGACAAAGGAATGAGCCAGAGAGTGAACTGACTACTAAAATTCCTCATCTCTGATTTGTTTCTTTTAGAACTTGTCCCTAGAGAAAAGGCTGCACTTTCTAGAGAGGCTTAAAAAAATCAAAAGAAATCCTCTGGGCTTGTGAACAGCCAAGAAGAATTTTAAAAACCTTCAATTTGAGCGCAGAGCCAAAGAGTAATACTTGAGATTTTCTGCTCTCTATTTGATAATTATTTTTTAAACTATGATCAATGATATGGGGAGAAAAGTCAGGCTTTTTATAAAATGATTAAAATCAGAGATATGTTTTCTTCATTTCAAGGCAATGTTATGCCTTGTTACATGCAAGCTTTCTAGTAAAGGGGAACCAAAGTAATTTTCATCAAAACTGCTTAAAAGAAAAACAAGGAATGTTCAAGAGAACAGAAAGCCATGTTTTCAGTATTAGGAAAAACATGAATGTTTTTATTAAAAAGTCATTTTGAAAGAAATGGGGCTAATGCACTTTCCCTTGATATTCAGAGAAGCTGGAAATCAAAATAAAAATAGCTTTATTTTTGTTTAAAATTTCCACAAGGCAAATGCAATGTCATGACCTTGTCTAACAGATGGAAAATAGAAAAATGTTTGTGTGAAGAAAACAGCCATTGGAACATTCAGGAAGGTGCCTTTTAGGAGGCAAAAAAATTACTCGTTTTCAGTTACCTTCTGTCAGGTACAGAGGTTTTGTACTCCATGGGACTCCAGGGAAGCAGGACAGACCAAGCACAGGGCTGCAAGTTCTGAGAGTCCCCAAAGCCTGGGAATTTTTAATGGGAGCTGGGAGGGGTGAGTGCATGGCAGAGCTGGGTAGAATCAACGGGATGGAGCTGGGGAAGGACAGGCAGGGCCAGCCAGACATTGCTGCTTCACCCCAGTGCTGTCCACTGCCCCAGCTAAAGAGGGTTTGAGGAAAGATGTACACTCTGCACTTGACAAAACTGCTGGCACAGAGAAATTATTAACAGGAGAAAAGGACAATATTAAATCCAGTTGAAACATTTGCAAGGATTGCTGCAGCTTTCATAGACTCATCTAGGTTAAAAAAGATCTCCAAGATCATCATGTCCAACCTTTCATTGCTTTCTCTGCAGAATGGAGGGGGAAATTCAGAGGTTCTTACTTGTAGGGCTGCTTAGCCTCCCTTGGCTGCTAGTTTTTTCTCTGCTATCATTTTGAAGAAGGATTGAGCTTTACAACTGGAAGAAATGTTTCCTCACCCGTTAGCCATTTGATACAGAGAGAGATTCTCACAGAAATCAAACACAGCCTCTTATCAACTGCTCCACCAGCACAGACCAGTCCAACACAGCTTTGTACATCTTTGAAGTTCTCAGCTTAAGTGAGCCAGGTCTTTTTATAAGGTTGCACGTGAAATTGTCAGAAGAATGAAACCATTTGCAGATGGTGGAGTGATCAAGATGGTACAATATCTTACTTGTGTTTGCCCTCATTTCCTTGGGAAGAAAAGGAAAGGAAAAGGGAGAAGGGGGGGGGAGTAAAAGCAGTAGAAGAACAGAGAAACTCTAACAAACAAAATTCTTTTGACAAATCAGTGTTGAAGGAGTTAGTGAGATTTCTGGCAAAACCACCAAGACTCTGAAGACAAGCTGACTGCTGCAATATTTATTACTTTGCTTTCATGAAACCTCTGACATCAAGGACTTTCGTAGTGACTGATTTTTGTCAGAATAATGCTGCAGGAACTGGAAGTGACAGATGATTTTCTTGGACATGAAGCCTGTGCGTAATGGCATGAGAAAGAGGACATAAAAATGTCTGCCCTGAAGCAGCTTAATGTGGCCCTGGAGAGCAGAGCTGTTATCACAGCTTACTGACACAGCCACAGCAAGAGGGGCTGTTACAAAGAACTGGATTCTGAAGTCACACAGTTCAGCATGGGAAAGATCCACCAGAAATGAAATAGAAACTGGCTTTATTGTGTCACATCTGTCCCCTGCTCTGCAGCTCCAGAAGACCACAGGCAGCAACATTAAATATGCTGAGCTTGACCCGGGCTGCTGGGGTTGTGGCTGGGTTCCAGACCAGCCATGGTATCAGAAGCTTGTGTGTGGACAGCTTTTCAAATTTAATTAATACAGAGCATCTAGGATTATGTGAATATAGAAAAGTTGGGGAATAATTTAACATGGAGTCAAGGAGTTGTGGAGGATATTTTCAAAGCAAACTGTTGATTAAAATATTAAACTCCCTTGTCCCAAATACATAGGTCATTGAAATTGCTCCAAGCCCCAACCTGGCCTTGAACATTTTCAGGGATGGAGCATCCACAGCTTCTCTGGGCAGCTTGTGCCTCTGTTTCACCACCACACAGGGAAGAATACCTTCCTAATATCTAATCTAACCTGCCCTCTGTCAGTTTAAATCCATTCCCCACTGTCCCTTAGGGGAGACACCTGTTCTGATTTTCTTTCCATCAGAAGGTTCCAGCTGAAAATCAGGGATGGAATCCCAGTGCCCTGCAACAGAACTGCTATTTTTAAACCCAAGGGCCAGTGTGGCAGCAAGATACCATAATCTTCTCTGGATATCTCAGTACATTTTCTGTTCTGTACAAACACCCCTTTCTGCTTTGATTGCACCTCAGGCAGTGTAATCATGCTTGCTTTCAGTGGCAATGGTGTGAGGCATGTAGTTGCTGTTTATACATTTTGGTGCAAAAAGGTAAAATATTTTCAGACCCTAAACTATGTCTTTATTAAAATAAGATTTTGTTTAGTCTTGCCTAAATATTGGTTCTACATTTGGAAGTGGGGTTTATCCAAGGCATAAATTTGCCTGAATAAAAATCAGAGCAAAATGCTTTATATTTACTTATATTGGGAGTGTAGAAGATTACCTTCCTGAATGATAAATTCAGCTCTTACTGGCACAGGGAAGTACAGTCACAATCAGGCAATGCATCACTCCAGAATGTGCTGCAACTCCTTTTGTCTTTTTTTGTTACATAAAAAAGGAAAAATAAAGAACTACTATTGAAACATCCATATGTGTGAGGTCATTAGTGGGAATTTATAATTCACACAATCTCACAGAATGTGACAGGATTTCCAAGTACTGAACTGGCAGACATTAGAGATGCTGTAAATTAACCCACACATGAACCTGCCGACTCTGTCCTTTCTCTTCATTGCCTCATTTCAGCTGAATTGACAAGACAGGATTTCTCCCTGGATCCTGGTACATTACATACACCTGTCAAGCAGAAGCTTCAAGTCAGCCCTGGGGAGCATCTTTAAAAGTCAGTCCTGCAATACCAATGAATTCTCCATCTACTGGCAGTCCATTTTTTTAATAGGATCATAGGATTTAAGAACACACTGACCAAACCACTGCCATTTTCATGCTCAGGGCAAAGAATGATAATACCTGGGGCTGGACCTGCACCTCCTCTTGCACACCCACAAATGAGGGTAGGTCTTAGCAGCAGTCAAAAGGCAGTGTCTTATGTCAGAAGGGAGGGCAAGGAGAAGGTAGTCCAGAGAAGCCGTGGATGCCTCACCCCTAGAAGTGTTCCAGACCAGGCTGGATGTGGCTTGGAGCAACCTGAGATAGTGGAAGGTGCCCCTACCCATGGCAGAGGGTTGGGATGAGATGAGCATTAAGGTCTCTTCCTGCACAAACCATTCAATGACTGCCTGATAAGGTCTCCTTTCCAGGCAGTGGCTGCTGTGTTTGCAGGGGTACAAGAGAGGGATGCTTCAGTGGGAAGTCTGGCTTTCTGTGAAATACAGCTCCAACCAAGATTTGCCAGTAGCTCTCCTGTGTGTTGCTGATTTCTCCTAGCCAACATTACAGGATCCTGGCCCCAGTGCTTGGCTGAGAGCTTGGCACACAGAGCGCTGCTCCCCAGGGCTCCCATGAGCAGCCTGCAGGTTATTCTGAACAACTGCTCCCCTGCCTTCTTTCTCCCAAAGATTGATGCAAGAAGTGTGAGTGCTCAGCTGTGTGCAGGGGACACCCTCTCTGCTCCTCCAGAGCTGGGGAGTCACGGGTCTGCACATGAACCTCTCTAAATCCTGGCTGCCTGTCCAGGGATGTAGATACCAGCTCGGCCCTGGGCTCATAAAGCAGATGAAGTGTTGCCTTGAGTTTCAGAAAGAACGTCTTAACACCAGCAGGACTTTGCTGGCTGCTTTTATGCAAAACCTCCTGTTTGCTTTGTAAAAGATGGGAAGATTCAGCTGAGTTTAAACTGGGCTAAAGTATGTCACTGATTTTTTTCTTTTTTATTGTATTTTTGCAGTGTATGCTGGCTCCTAAATTTATGAACTATTTTTAAAGGACTCCTTACATAAGCATATTTAGATGGCTTAAATTTGTTTTTAATAAGTGGAAAGATTTACTAAAACAGGCCTGATGTGATGATTTGGGAGGGATTATTCACCGCTGATGCCAATATATTCCAGACAGCCTGAAGAATTAAGCACTCTGGGTGTCGAAAGCAATCTGAGTATCACCTAAAACTTGTGCTAATGGAGCTCTGGTCTGCAAAGGGCAAGAGTGTCAGGAGTCCAGTGCAAACCAAGGGACTGCATGGAGGGAAAAGGCAGGTAAGAACAAACTTTGCATTTTTATGAGATTTTTTCAGATCATGTAGCCAAGTTCTGCAAAGAAATCTGTCTGATAAAGATGTGAGGTAAAGCACAGCTCGATAAATGATGGGCTACAACTGCATTCCTACCAATTGCTGCTGTCACTCACTAAGCAAATTTATTGTATTTTATTCTAAAGTGCATTGGATTCCAGGGTTAGGAATTTTCCTCTGACCCTCTTATCCTGCTGGTGGTTTCACTTTTCTTTAAGGAAACAGATTTAACCAGTTATAAACAGAATTTACCAACAGTTTTTCAAGGTGATCTTTCAGATGGGAAAGGAATCCCAAGGAACTGCAGACACTTCCATAGGATCAGTCCATGCAGGTAGCACTGGCACAAGTCAAAGCAGGGTCCTGGCAGGATGGCACTCCCTGGGAGGGATGATTTCCAGGGAGACCATTTGGGCACTCATGTGTGGAGAAATAACCAGAAGGAATGATAGGAATTATTCCCCAGGGTGAAGTATGGCCAAATATGAGTAAGGTGCTTTTTTTGTAAAACAGGCAGGCTCAGCTCCGTTTGATGTACCTGCCTGGGTAAGTCTGAGCGCCCTGCAGAAGGCAGAGGTGTCAACTTATATCAGCCCCTGTCTCTGATCAATTTTCCTAAGTGAGTATTTTCCCAGATCATGTTCCCCTGACAGCTGTAGAGCTGCATGAAGGTTATAGTTCAGTAGTCCCAGATTTCCTCCTCATGGCCACCTGTTATAATGTAATATAGACTGTTAAATACCATTTAAAGGTGAGCTTGATATATTTTTTTTTCTGTAACAGCTACAAAGATGTTACATTTTTGTTAATGGAGAGAGAAAAGGCCCATTTAATTGCAAATGAATAAACTCATCAATTGGCAGAGCCATGAAAATCCTTTTTAAACCCAGTGTGGATACTAATTTTATTTAATTTATTCTGTTTCCTGTTACCTTCTTTGATCAAGTACCATTTCCATTTCAGACCATGCATGACCCTCACTGTCACAATGACCCAAATCACACTGAACATTCAGTTCATCTGTTTTGTGCTAAAGTCATTACCAAAAACTGCTGACATTTCACTGGCAGTGAAATTGTGTGGGTTCACTTCCTTTTACCACAGTCACCTGCATGTTTAATTAACAAGCAGGTGAAAGCCAACACTTCAGGAAGATATTGCAACTGCAGAAACCAGACTTGGAGGATGACTGAAATATTTGTCTCCTGTTAAATGAGTGGGTCATAGCAGGGAGGAGAGGAGGAGCCTTACTGGGAGTCCTGACCGAGGCCATCCAGCTGACTGCACCATGGACAAGCTACGTGACAAGGCTGAGTAACAAAAACATCCAAAAGTGCTGCTAGCAGCGTTGCTTCTTTTTATTTTATAACTTCAGAAATCAGCAAGTCTGAAATGTGCCAGGCTGAGGTCCAGGTCTTTCTGGGATCTGTGCAAGGGTGTTTCTAAGAAGGCTGTAGAAAGTTCCACTTGGCACGTCCTGCTGTATGACATAACTAGTGATCAAAGCACAAATTCCAAATCTTGCTTAACATCTTTCCTTCCACAGCTATAAAAACTGAGAACAGCATGAGGTGCTAGAGGCCTTACCCCAGGAAAGAAATTCTGTACACCAGAAACATGGATATTTATTCTTTTTTTTTGTAGTTTTTGTTATTGTTGGTGTTGCTAGTGTGTTTGTGAGGAATGATTCAAAGATGTCTTGACTACACTGAGTAAGAGGTGACTGCAAGATAAACACTGACATAATTTTATTTCTATTTTTATCTATCAAATCGTCATCTTTGAAACCAAGGCTTATAAACTTTTGGCTAGGGAAATGGCACCAATTCCAAGTCTGGAATCTCACTTTCGCTACACAAATTGTTCCCCCTATTCCAAATTAGAGGCTTTCTTGGGCTTCCCTACAGCTAAACACTAGCCAGGAAAGTTGGGATACAGATGTCCATTGGACTACACACACTCATTTTTAACACCATAGAGCATGCAAGAATGTCAAGATCCTGATTCCAGGCTGGAGGACAGGTACACCTGAGGTAATTTTATGCTGAGCTCCCATTCCCTCTGTTCCCATTGGCAAAGCAGCCTCATGGTGCACAGTGGAAGACAGGGCTGGGATCTTTGTGTTTCAGTGTCTCCCTCTTTGGGAACTAAACACTTCAGTGGTACCTGGGCCTGGTCATAATTCTTGGATCTTCCTCTCTCCTCTTGCAAGCATTAAAAATGTTTTACCTTTACTTACCAGCTAAGTTACTTTATTCTACATTATTTCCTCATACAAAATTATCCAGTCAGAAGATCTGATTCACATTTGTCTGCTATGTAGAAGATCTGATTCACATTTGTCTGCTATGTAAAGCATCTCAGAAGGGAAGTAAATTGTACTGCTATTGTTAAGTCCCTGGTGGTAAGAGACACTCAGCCCAATCTTCCCCCTGCCCCAGCCCTTAGGTATTCCTGCAACCCCTACATTACAGGAAAATGAATTGGCTAGATCCATATGAAGCAATTCTGGCAGGGAAAACCACATTCAGCTGAAAGATATGTTTCAGCCTTTTGGATATAATTTCAACTTTTAAGATAACTGTTCCTTTGAGAAGCTCTAACTATAAATTCCAAAGTGCCTTCAAGGAGCTGGGTAGGAGCCAAAAATGCCAAGTCAGGAGAAAATAATTGTTTTCAAATGGTGACAAACCTGCAAGGTCGGCAGAGAACAGAAGGGCTGTACTGCTGGGTGGAGATAGCCCTGTAACTCAGGGCTGTGAGTTCTGTACACTAAACAGAGCCTAACATCTCCACAGGGTGTTTGACTGCTGCAAACGCAGGAGGGAACTGGTCTGCACTGGTCTAACTCAAATGGCAGAAATTATATTGAAAGAGAATCCAAAGACATGGGGTATAGACATGGTGTGCAGTGCTAAAGCTTTGGCTCGTTCTGATTTCATTTCCCTGAGGTGAAGAAATGACAGATTTTGTATTTTTTAAATTATTGCAATGCAAATAATTTGACAGTTTGGTCTGGAGGTTTTTGTGTCGTGAAATGTTGTTGAAATTGTGCAAGGCAATGCAATAATTATACAGTCAAACATGTCAAAGGATGAAGGATACTTTGTGTAGAGGCTGGGAATTTGCCACTGGTGTGGGTCCGGATTCCTTCATGCCTTGGACAGATTCCTATGCAGTGTGGGAGGGGTACCCAGGCTTCAGGAACAGCAGTGCTTTGAAACTCCAGTTGCAAGTCATGAGGAATCAGCTTGAGGGAGCCTGGTGATTACTTTCTAAGGATATCTACACATAAAAAAGTATTCCTGGGGGTATAAATCAGCATAGCTCTGCTGGCTGCAGCGTAGCTGCATCCATCTCTTCCAGCTGAGGATCTGGACAAAAGTACTCTGGCAACACAGAGGACTGAAAACTACCAGAACACCTTTAAAGCTCATGTGCCAGCACGCAAGAGAGGCATTCAGCTGTGTGGAGTGGACTTCTTTCATCTGGGGCAGTTAAAGCAGAAAAGTGAACTTTGGATTCTCACAATATTACTGCATCTGTTAAAGCAGTATTGGCTTTCAGCAATGAAATGAGTATTCAGGCCAAGTGTCTCTGCAGAGTTTCGGGCACTCCATGAACGGATAAAATTTCAATTGCAGAAACAAGAGAAAGTACCAGACACAAATGTACCACGTATTACATTTAAGGGAAGACAGTGAAGGGGCAGGTTATACCGTGGGAATAGGCAGCAGCTGGTGGCTGACTCTGGTGTTATGACTATGTCATCGATGAGGCCACAAAAAATTAAGAAAATTAATAAGTGAGGGCAGCCTGCCCTTAGGAAATCCAGGAGGGCTGGTCTGCAGGCGAGCAGCAGAGAACAGCTACGATCTGGGCTCCAGGCCGGGTCCCTTGCTCCCCGGCACACGGGGTTGGCAGCAGCCTGGATCACTCTCTGGTGGCCCCTCAGGCCAGAAAGAGGAGGTCCATTGGCAGCCCAGCGAGGGGACAGAGCCAGCTCCCCCTGCCAGAACTCAGGGCCCCTCGCAGCAGCGCCCGGGGCTTGCCAGGAGACCCCCGAGAGCTGGGCAGGCCCAGGGCAGCAGCCACTCACCTGTCTGAGCATCCTCGGGTCCCAAGGCTGGCGTGGGGCACAGCTGGGCACTGGTGTGGCTGTGGCAGTGGCGCTGTCCCAGCTGGCCAGAGCTCCTCCAGGCTCAGTGTGGAGAGTTCCTGGGGTCACCTGGGCTCCAGAGGCTCCTGTGTCTGCAACAGGCTGCAGCTCTGCTTCCCCCATGCTCAGGGCTCGCTTCACATGACTTTTCTCTTCCCACTGCTGGTCTGGACAGGCCTCCTGCTCATCTTTTTAGCTCATTTAAAGGGCTTCAGCCCTTCCTCTAGCATCTTAAAACAGTGCTGGGAAGGTCAGCAGTGGCAGGGGTGACAGGCAGAACTGGAGTAACCATTGCACCCTTGTCCTCACAGCCCCTGCAATTACCTTCTGTCTAGGTGAGAATTTCTCTCAGTGATTACCTGGCTCTTCTGATTTTCATCAGCTGGAGAGCTGCATCTTTGGGATTATCCTCTCAGCATCTTTGCCTACCCCTTAATGTCACAGGCTTTGGCCTGTTAGTCCACTTATAGCTTGTCTCAATTCCAGCCTCATCCTCCTGCAAGGGTAACTCACAAATAAAGCAAAGTGGGAGTTGCCATATTAATGTGCTTTCCTTGAGCCCTTGGGGAAAGGTCCTGAACATGATTTCTTCCGCTTGGATGGAAAGAGGAATTTCTGTTAGAGCCTCCATGAAATTACAGTCTTCTTTTTTTTATGAAATGTAAACCAAAGTAAATATTACCTTAGAGTCTCCTATTCGTGTTACAATAAAATGAGACACTTCCTTGGAAATAAGTTTTAAGACATGAGTCTTGTAATGTTGGGATTTATTGGAGTGGAGTTCACAGCTGACCTGAGGTCTGGAGGGTTTGGAAGCAATAGTCTGTGTGAACTTCCCCTTCTCCAGCACACGAGGTGCAAAACTGGCCAGTTATTCAGAGACTTCCCCACCCTTCGTAAGCTCGTGTGCTCATATATCTCTCATGGTACATAAAGAGTGACATATTGCAGTGAATCTGCTAAGAATAGCTTGTAAAATACATCATTATATGAATCAGCCTCATTAGAAGTCTCCTTCTCTCATGATTTAAACCAGACACAGTACTCACAGCAATGGAAACCAGTTTTTTTCTCTCCTGCTGGCATGTTGTGCTCAACCAAATGTTGAAACAGAAGAAAATAATTCTCTGAACTCAAGGCCAGAAGTAGAAAGTAAGTACTGCATTACCCTGATGCCTCTCGGCATAATTAAGGTCTTGGGTGTTTCCCTGGATATATGACTTTCCAGCTTCGTTAATAAAATATTATGTTGCTCTTCTGAACAGCACATAGCTGCATTCCTCACATACTTCCAATCCCCCTGACTCAGGGCCCTGTAACACCTCACTTTCAGCATCCTCAGCCATTCCAGGCCTTTCTCCCACAGCTGCTGCTGTTTATGAAGGGGATTATACAACATGGTGCCTGTGATAGCAGGAGACAAGGCTGGGTGACCCAGGAGGCCTCTCTCAGCCCTTTTTTCTGCCAGGACTGGTGCACCAGATGCCACGGCTGCGTGCTCAGACCTCATTCAAATTGCTCATCTGCTGGTGCAGCCACTTGCCAGTTAACTCAGAGAAGGCAGTGTTTGACTCAGACAAGGCAGATGCAACCCCAGTGACACCCCAGGGGTGGCTGCAGCTCTGGGCTAGTGGCCATGTGATGCAGGACTCGTGGAAACAAAGGGATGGCTCTGTGCTCCAAGGCAATGAAAAAAAGTCTTTCATTCCCATTTGTAGGGCTCACTGACAAACTCCAGGTACAGTAACTTTTTATTGTTTCTCTCTTGTCACTTCAGGATTAGAGAATGCTGTATTTCTTGCTGTTGTTTCTTTTAAACCGTGCCAACACACGCCCTCCACAGCACACTGCCTTATAAACCTCTGGCTGCACTCTTCTGTAGCACACTGATTTTTTAATTAACTGTTGGAAGATCAATTACTCAGCTGCCCCTGGTTGCTTTGGCCTCCTATTGCTTCCATCCATGTAACCCTGGTTCTCTCCCTGGTTAGCTCTGCGTTGTGGCCTTGTCACCACAGAGTTTTGTTGGTTGAACACCACCATGTGTTTGTCTCCCACCCAAGATTTTAGGCCAAGGACATCCCCAGAAGGCTTGTCACAATCAAGACATCATGACTTTGCAGGCAAGCTGTATTTGTCTTGAGTTATTTGTTGATTAGACTCTGCTTTGACTCTTGCAGAAGCAGGTCAGAAATGCAGTCTGGATGAATGCTTCTTGCAGAGGTGATGAGCAGCTTCTGCTCATACTGTGGAGTCTCCACAGAAAGCACCACTCCCTGTTCCAACAGGCCTTAAACACTGCCCTTCTATCCTGCAGTGTCCTCAGGCTGCCCTGGAACCTGCAGTGCCTCTGGTTGCTGCCAGTGCAGTCACTTCAGTGCACCTGGGAGCATCTGCAGGCTGGATTTCAGCACCAGTTTGCTTGGAGGCAATGGGCCTGCTGGGATGGTCACAGGCTGCACCAAATAACCCATAGAGAGACACAGGCTGGGAGTCCTGCCCTAGGGAAGGAGGGTTCTTAAGCCCTCCTGTGCTCTGGATGCCTGTTATTTTTTGTCAGTAGGAAATACAAATCCCTGATTTTCCTTCTGGCAGAGTTTAGGTGTTCTAGCAGGTGATCAGTAGATGGTGCCGAGGGTTCAGCATGGTCTGAAGATGAAGCAGTGTTTGCAAATATCTGTGTGCTTTGTGCAATTGCACCTCAGTTGGTGGAGTTTCAGGGCATAGACCAAGCACATTTTCTCTTTATTTCTAGACTTGGTCATCCTTACCCACACATTTGCCTACGTGTCATGATTTGAAGGAACTCATTATAGCAATTTACATAAGCTTCATGTCACTGCTGGTTTTGCCATGACAGAACTGGGTTTGCTTTTGTCTCTCACATTGTTCATCAATAACCATTTTACAAGCCCTTCTGTGTTTTAGCTGTGATTTTTACCTTAGGACTGTACATCCTTTGCAATACAAGCCTTGTCCGCTGCCCCTCGGATTTGAAAGTGAGGATCTGGTTCCCAAAGCTGGGATTTCACAGCTGTGCTCTGACTGGTTTCCTATCAGCACATACAAAAGCAGTGAGCACACAGCAACAGCTCAATACCCACTTCAAACCTCAGCCTTCTCAGCTGGAACAACTGTTGCGGTTTGAAGTTGTTTTGTTAACTTCTTTGGCTAATTGATAACATCTGCACCTCACCACCCGTCCTCGCCTCTCAAGCTGCTTTCGAGTAGATGGACAGATAATGCTGGGGCAGATCTCAGTTTCTGTATTACTGATCTATTGTTACACTTTTGGAAAATTGTGTGAGAACTGGGGGGCGTCTTCGAATAAAGCCTCCTTTATAAAGGCTCCTTTCACACAATCTCAGAAACAAGCCCAGAGACACTAATAAACCCTCATGCTATTAATTTGGCATTTCTCCTGTGATCAGATAAAAGAACTTAAGATTTCACACTTTTTTTCCCCCCCCCCCCTCTTTTTCCCTACCATGTTTTCTAATGGTGGAAATTTACACTTGGGCTTTAAAATATTGGAATTAGCATTTATTTCTCATTAGTTTTCAGTTTCTTTGTATTACAACAGATAGATCAGGGACTGGTATATGTGATATTTTAGTAAATAAAATCCTTGTATTCAGGATCACTCTTGAAGTCTTGTAATACACAGTGACACCATATAGGTCCCAAGGAGACATTATGGTTGTAATGGAAATATCATATATCTCATATCCCAGGTCTGATATCTCAACTCAGCAATAAAAAGAAACAGGATATTTGCAACTATAATTTAAACAGGGATTTTGCTGTTACTATGAGAACATGGATTACTTAGAAATTTTGGTGAGAAAACTCCTTAATGGTTTCATCAATGTCTAACCCCATGAGATTTTGGTTCTCTCACTGCTATTGAAATAGCTATTAATGTAGTGAAAATCAGAAATAAATGAGTGTGTCTCATTGGTGTCTGCATGTACACCCCTGAGTTAGGTCTCAGAGCAGGTCAGATGGTCCCTTCTCTCATGTTTCAGGATTCCCAGGATCAGATTTGGGTCATGTCTAGAGACACGTGTGCCCTGTGACCTCTCCCCACCTCGAACCTCTCCATTTTGGCAGGGGAGAGGTTCCCTCCTCCATCTCTCCCCTGGCCTTGGGGTGGTTGGTGCTGCTGCTAAGCGGGGTCTGGAGATGTCTGTGATGTGCAGGGAGCTGACGTAAGCCAAGGCTCAAAGGGTTGATGCTGCTCAGGCAGCCAGGAGAGCCTCGTGAATTTCCTTGTAAAAGGAATTTCTTAGGATTCAGGGAGACTTGTGTTACATAAGACTGTGAAAACAACATTTGGCACAGGTTAGGGCTATCCCCTTTATGAAGTCCCCAACAGAACCTGCGTGCTGCCACAAGAACTGTTTTTATTGCAATTCTTTTATTTTGTGCCCTTTCAGCACCACCAGCATCTACAAAAAAGATAAAATCACAAATACAGATCTCATAACTTCATCTAATGCAAGCTCAACACATTTGGTCTTAATCTGAGTGCCTGGACTGGGATGAGTTCTGCAGGGCTGTAATAAAATAAATATTTTCCTGCACTGAGAACAGCTCAGGGAAAGGTTCAATGTCAGGTCAGCAAAGGGAGCTCTTTAACCATGTTTTGCTAGACATGGACCATATCCTCTAAGAAACTGTCAGAGCTCCATGGTGACTGGTGGATGGGAAGTGATTGAAAGTATTCACCTCTTGCTCATTTTAAATGTTGGGTTTGGTTGGAATTTGAGCAAAGCTGGGCAGTGGTTAGAGCCCCAACTTGCAGTAACAAGAATGTTTCCACCAGAAAAACAAAAATTAATAGTTAATGAAGGACTTCTGGTTGGAATTCCCTTTCCTTCCCTGCTCAAATTGGATTACTTGCAGGAGCAAAGGGAACAAGCAGCCCTGCTGCAGCAGACCAGTCCCAGGTGAGTAAGGCTGAGCTACTTAACAATTGGCCATACAGGGAGAGCTCCTTTAATTGTTTTCTCAAACAAACCTGACCTCCCCTGTTCTGCTATTTTAATGCAGGAACCAAGGGAAATGTGAGCCACAGGTGCATTATAAAAGGGAAGGCAGAGGTACCGGGGAAGGAAGTTTGCCTTTTTGCTGTACTGTGAGACAATGCCTGAATTTTTTGTGTCATTGCACATCTGGTGCAGAAATAACCTGAACATCAGAAGAACTTGTTAAGGTCAGTAGCTTTTTATTCCTTTGCGGGCATGTTGTTTCTTGGTAAACCACAGATGAGCAAAAAATGCCATTTTGCTGCCAGGTCATTCAAAACCTATTCCTAAGAGATTGTGCCTCACCAAAACTCATGATGTCAATACTGTTGCTTTCTACACTTGCATACTGCTGGAAACTCAAGATAGTTCCCCTTCAATTTCCTGGGAACTGATTATGCACTCTGGAAATAAAATGTGGTTCCTTAGGCAGGGATTCCTTATGTTAAACTGATTTATTGAGCCACTTTCCTGAAGGTTGATACTTTTGTAGCTTGAGAAGTAAATAATCTTCAACTGAAGCATGCATTTAGTTATTGAGTGTTCTCTCTTTTGTACTAGACAGGAACATTTTTCTCATTTCCAGACTCGTACAAGCCCATGCAAAAAACTCAAGGTTTTGAACAAATTCAAAAAGAGGACTATGAGCAGAGCTGGAAATGAGTGCAGTTTTTTTGGTTCCAGGTACCTCTGGCCACTAACCACTGATGTGATTCAGTCTCCAGAAAGATCAGACACAGCCACCATAAACTAACCAAGCTCAAGGCAAAGGTATTGGATGCACAGTTGCAGACCTAGGTCAGCAGGAAAGCCATTGTGGGCTCATAACAGAAGTGGCTGATGCTCTACACCTGGGCTTAGACATTTTGCTACTTCTGTAAATTCAGCATATTCATTCCATGTGCTGTCATACCTCTTGGAAGAACCTAATTCTCCTTGTTCAATAAAAGATGTATTTACTGAGACACTTCAGAAGCCACTCTAGGAAAAGCAGGTAGTTCTCATGGTCAGACTTGGATCAAAAACGAAGTCTTCTGCAGTATTTTCAGCAGAGGACTTTCAAGCAAAGATTGAGCACCTATGTTTTTATTTGCTGGCTGTCAGTGAGAGGGTGATGTGTCCTGTCCTTGCAGAAGTTGGTTAAGTGAAAGTATTTCTTTATGACCATTGCCATTTATCCTTTAATTTTGGAGCAGCACTAATCCCTCTCCTTTCAGGGTGTGTCAGTACACTTACAGACTATGATAAGTTGCCCAGCATTGAAGGTTTTACAACCTTATGTATATTTTTGAATTTTTTTGGGACACATATAGATCATGTTAAAAACCAGAAGTCCATTGTTCAATCAATCAAGTTAATCCTGGTGCTCCTTGATAACTATAGCTATCACATTTCAGAGTGATTTTATTGGATATTACTGGGATTACTTGTAGTAGCCACTCAGTCTAGACAGGGGTTTCTATTACAGAGAACACAGACAAAAGGGTAAGAAATATTAATGCCCAACATCCATTAACCATGCACAAACTGCATATCAGACAGTGGATCCTATTCACTTGGCTGGGGGTATCCCTCCCTTTTGTTTGTCTCTCAGAAGGCCATTGCCCCCTTAATTAAAGGATATAGGTTGTCTTAATAAATGAGTAAAAAATAAGGAGCTGATTGAAAAATTTACCTCTTAGAGCTAATGAAAATTAGAGATCTTTTAATCAACAGTCCCAATACTGAAGGGCCTGAGTATTGTGCCCCAAAATCTGTCTTTGAGTTGGCTTTCTCTTCCCACCTTTTGTGAGATTGGTGCAGCCATGGTGATCTTGCTTAGAAACTTGGATCTCCAGCAGTCCTGTTGTGAGAAATATGATGAAATGGACCTCCATACTCACCAGGGCTGGGTAAAATCATACAGCCCATGGTTTCTGAAACAAAGCCTGTAGAATGACAAGCACTCCAGGAATGCTGTGCCTTGAATGAATGTGGTGGGGCAGTGATGTCGTTCCCACCATCCCTTGGAAGACAACTCTGCTCAATTAGGACTGTTGGCTGACTAAAATTAGACCTAGTTAATGGGACACCGAGTGAGGTAATGAATTTAAACTCTAAAGCATTTCAAAACCTCATTTTATGCTACTCCATATGTTCATAGAATCATAACACATGGGCAAACATTGTTTTTGCTGCCTAGACCACTTGTGTCACAGACTCTATTTTGGATAGGACATATTTCAGATTGTTGTCAAATTGCCCATCATAACATGAACTCCACCAGGTCTTTCAGAGAATTTTGGGAGTCAGGGGAACAGTAGAAACACTCAAACACCGCTTGCATATGGCTTACTGTCCTGCATTCATGCACCCAAAGACCTTGATGTCCTCTTGTTCTTCACATCCTTTTGGGATCAGAAGTTAATAAGCCTGTTGTTGGGAAGGATGTGGGATCATGTAGAAGCACAAGAGTCAAAAACTTTTTTTTTTGTTGGAGGATGGGAGTGAAAAACAAATTCCCTGGTTATATAAGAAGCTTGCAATTATTTCAAGATCCTCTTAATTCTTGGGTCATGAGGCTGATTATGGACTATATAGAGGCATAAATCAAGATTTCCCTTCAAGAATGTAGCTTGGTGTAGACTTGGAAAAAATATTCTGCATGCCAGTGCTCTCAAGTCCCTTTTATATCTGACAGCTGATGCTGGTGTGTTTGAATGTGCTCTGGGGGCACTGGGGGCTGTGTTAGGGTTGCTCTCACTATGTCTGTCATCCAGCTCCTGGGGCTCAGCCCTCCTCATCCCTAATCCTCCACAGCAAATTGGCCTGGGACCGGAAATCTTGTCTGTCATTGGCAGAGCACAGCAGTGGGTTTGGTGGGTCCCAGTTGCTTTACATCCCTGTTTTATAAATGCAAATGCTGCCATCATGAAGTTCCAGATTTATCCAAGTATGAATGCCTAATTCTCTGGGTTATTTTAGGCAGCTTTTATGCCCTTGATACAGTTATGGCTATTACAATAAGTTACTTGCATTAAACCTGTGGAGCTGGGCAAAGAGTTGGGTTCCTTCAGATTTTAGACTTGGCTATGAACAGTTTTTCTCTGTTGTATGTATTTATCTTGATCCAACAGCTACAGGTCTGCTTGCCCTGACAGATCTCACCCCTTAAACTTTCATTTCATGGTAATAAACCATGAATTTCTCAATGTAGTGTCAGAAAAGAGAGGGCAGCATAAATTTCTGCCCCTGTTTCCAGGAAGATTCTCTTCCACAAAGAATTATTGTTATATAACTTCAAGATCACAGTATCCAGCTATACATATAATTTGAGGCTGTTTCTAATAAGCATTGTCTCTAGCCTGTGGTTCACTCTGGCTTAAATGTTCTCAACTTTTTGGTCAAATAACAGCCTAGAACAGTATTTTTAGGAAAAGATGATGCTTGGCAATGGCTGGGAATTCTGTGGCTTTCACCACCCTTCAGAGGGTTTGGGCTAATGTGTGTACTTTTCAAGAAAACAAAAAACCTTACCCTCAACCTGGAAAAGCTTTAACTGAAACACCACCCAAGACAACTTGCAACTTTCATTTTGATTGTTTTGCTGATGTCGGGGTTCTTCTTTTATGAATATAACTGGACTTTCTGAATCTCTGTTTACTTAGTTTCTTCTTTTTTCTTACTTTCTTCTGGTACTTTCCTGAGTGTCATTCAGGTTCTTGCAAACTGAGCAATCAATGGTGCTACACCAATGTCACTAATTTTGGATCAAACATTTTTCTTTAAACTTTGTCAGAGATGTGAACGTTTTGGAAGTTAGACATGTTGTTGTCCATGGAAAAGGCTGACTGGGAAAGGCTCCCATCTGGCTGGGAGATCCTGATTTTGTCTTCCTTCTGACAGGTTTTGGATGACTATTGAAGATGTAGATGTTTAAATGATAATTGATAATGTTTTTCATCTCAGTGGTTCTCTTGGCTATGCTCTTGCTTTAGCATTGGTTTTTAATAAAACTTGCCACTTTAAATTTCATTTTAAACAGAAAAGAAGTTTTTAAAGAGTCAGATTTGGAAGCCTTTGCAGAGCTTAATAAAAATTCACTTGGGCAAAGTGTAGTAGACAACTGTATTGGTACTGATGGTTTCTATTTAAAAAACATCTCTTTTGTTTGCTGCATCTTGCAGCTGTTGAGATTCTTTGTCTTGCTTCCTCTAAGTCTTCGTCTTGGCATCACACAGGCAGAAGAGAGGGGGGTAAGTGCCTCCAACAGTACCACTGCAGAGAACTGGATTTTCTTCTCTCTCGTATGACTCTGACCTTTGTGTTGGTGTGGGAATGATCTGGACAACAAGCAGGGATGCTGGGGACAAGGAGATACTCTCAGTAAATGGGGATGGTCAAACACTCCACCATGCTTTATAAACTATTGTTAGATATTCAGGCAGCAGGATGGACACGAGCACCAGGCTTTCATGTGGGAGAAACAGACCCTTAATCCTCACCAGTGTCCTGTGACCCTCCTGTCAGACCCCCAGGCAAAGTGCTCCCAAAAAAACGTGTTGGGACAGAGATTGTGTGTGCTGAGCTGTGTGCAAGATTCTGTAGAGACAAGAACAACAGTGCTCTGGGAATCCTGCTCTGCTTCTGGATTTGGTATTCAAAGGACAGAAAAGCAACAGCAAAACAACCCACAGAGTAACACAGACTATTCCAAGAAAATGATTTAAGGGAAAAAGAAATTCACATATGAATGCACTGGGTAAAACATCTGTCTGGGGAGTCTGGGATCTGACTCATCCTGCTGTCACGTTCCTGGATGTCCTTTGCATCTCTAGGAAGAAGTTAGCAAATTGAAGAAAGGGAAATAAATAAAGTTAATCTCTTGCCTAGCTAGTAGCTGTATCTCTTAACCAGCTTAGCACTTCTGGGCTGTATATCCATGTAGGAACCCCAGTTGTACTTCTTTTTATGTGTATTGACTTAGTGAAGTGCAAACATGTTAAAAAGTTCACTTTCTCCTTTATACGAGTCTATAAAAAACCTCTTAAAATGGAGTCATAGTGTTTCAATGAGACAAATGAATGATCAGCTGAGACCCAACAGTCCTTTCTGACGGATTAGGTGCTTGTGTGAGAAATTCTAAGATGCTAATCAGCCTGGAGAATGTTCATGCCTCCAGCACTATGTAATGACACAAAATATTGCGATGCCTCCAAGTAATAAGAGGATAGGCAAGGGGGATGCAGTAATAGGTATCATTCCTGATATTTGATTCCAGCTAGAACAAGACTTTCAGAAGTCTCTAGGCAGCAGAGGTTTCTTATGCATTTATGGACACTGGGGTAAAACTAAGCATATCCCACTAGCCTGGAATTTTTTCTAACAGCTATTTGGACACAGTAATATACAAAAATAATTATAAACACATGCACAAGTAGATCAGTGTGTGTTTTCTGTGCCTGCCTTACAGAGGAATCACACATTAACATATTTTCTGAATTTTGCAAATGCACTGCAAAATTGCAGCTCAATAAATGGAACTTTATATGTTTGTCTAAACTGATGACACCAGTATAAAATAAAGATATTTTCCAGTTTGCATTTAGGAAGCTGTAAGACATGACAGAAGTGTTCATAATTAGACATTTCAGCACAAATTTGAGTTCCTATGGAGTTGATCCAAAAACAGTTCTCCAGCAAAGCATGTGTCTGTTTAAACACTTACTGTGGAGGGGATTGCTCCCACTGCCAGAGCAGTAAAATGCATATTTGCTGTGATAGCATAGAAGTGGGTCACAGTTTACCAGAAGGAATCATTTACTGTACAGAGCTGTTAGACTTTATTTCTGTAGATTTGGAATGTTTGAGTTACGTCCTGTCACAGCTGCAGGCGTGCAAGTGCTGTGTTTATATTCTGTGTTAGTCACTGGGAAAATAAAGAAAAAAAAGAGGGTATTTCTTCAGCATGAGGGAGGTGAGGCCCTGGCACAGGGTGCCCAGAGCAGCTGTGGCTGCCCCATCCCTGGAAGTGTCAAGGCCAGGTTGGACAGGGCTTGGAGCAGCCTGGTCTGGTGGAAAGGGTCCCTGCCCACACCAGGCTGTGGAATGGGATATCTTTAAGGTCCTTTCCAACCCAAACAATTTTATGATTTATTTCTTTCTAGGCATGATACTATTGTTTTGGGAGACAAAGAGTAAAACTGAGGCATTTCAAAACAGCCCTCAGGATGATTTGCTCTCCACAGGCTCCACTGATCATTAAAGGATGCACCTGAGTTGGTGCTGAAGTGGTTAATTAATAACACAGGGCTGGGAAATCAGCTTTCTACCTGGCACAACTGCTTCAGGAACCCTGCCAGGAGCCAGTAGCTGAAAGCCTCACTAAAACCAACAGGACAACACTATTAAATGCCTGGAGTCATAAATGATTTGTGGTTTGCCAGGGTGACACACTCGTGTTCTTCATGGAAATGCGACCTGAGAGACATCCCTGCTATTTAGAGAAATGTGTAAGCAATGTAGCTTGTGAATGTTTATGTTGTCATTACAAGAACAAAATTTTATCTGCCTAATTACAAAATCATATTCTGATAGGGATTCTTATTTAAGCCTGTTACATGCTCCAGCAAAGCAGAAAATCCCTTCCTGAGCACCGTTAATAATGGAGCATTAAGAATACACTGTTTTCTTTTCTTGCTTTATATATATATATATTTATTTTTTAAACAACTGTTTTCTGGTGCTTTCTAGGATTTCTTTCCTTGGTGCCAGAAGGAGCATTTCCCTGGAGCTGGCTACGAGAAGGAATGTCTGTACAGCCACATCTGGTAATGTTCCTGTGCCTTCCTGGGACCAGCTCCTTCTCTCCACAGTCTGCAGCAGGGCCTGGAACAGGGAATTCAGGTGGGCAATGGAGTGGGCAGGGTTTGTCAGCTCTGAGGAAAGTGCATGGCCCAGGAGAGGTTGATAATGTTCATGGATTTCTTTCTGTAAAGATTAAACTGAACTTCATTGTGCAAAAAATAATGATATTTCCTGGTGAGCTTGGCAATGTACTTGATCATCTCATGTTTTCTTTTCAAACCATAAAGATTCTGTGGTTCTATATGACACCAGAGGACTAAAATATCTCTTATTTTTCCCCCAGCAATCTTATTAGCAGAATTCACTGAAGTGAACATGCCCCCAGTCAATGATGATAATAAAAAAGGCCCCTATCAATCAGGTTTTGCTTGTTGAGTCACTGGGAATTTGTATCTGGAAAGGCTGAGGAACCTCCTCTGCTTGGTGCTGTCTCCAGCTGAGAGATGATGGATGGACAGTGACCAAGGCAGCCCTCCAAGGAACCCGGGTTCCTATGGGATTCCCACACTGCAGTGTCCTGTGGTGGGAGGATGGCTCAGCAGGATCACCCAGACCTTCTCCATGCAGTTTTCTGCAGTGGTCCATGAATGCATGGCCCAGTGATGTGGGAAATGAGCTTGCCAGTTTTGTTAAAGCACAGCAGTAAATTAAACAGTGGTAGAAGAAAGCCGGACTGACCCCTTTCCTGGGCACTTGCAGGACTGGGAGTGTAACACCAGTGTTAGTGGCTTTATTACAGACGTGTGCATGCCTGGATTCCAGGCCAGTGGCTACACTGAGCAAACATTTGTGTCGATGGGAAGAGGGAAAGTAGTTATTTTCTTGTGACAGTACAAAGGATGACTAATTGCACCAGGAACAGCTGCAGTGCACTTGAAACTATAGAAGATCAGCTGATCCCTACCATGCTTCCCCAGCCAACTGGCAACACCTGAGCCCTGCCAGGTAAAAACCAGGCTCTGTGCTTTGTCTAAGTCATTAGAGCTCCACTTGAGAGAAGTGAGCAATGATCAAGCTTTGCTTCACTCCTTAATGTTGCTCAAAAAGAAAAAAAAAAATACCTGGAATAAATATTTCAATCCAAAGTAATATTTACTTGGGTGCTTAAAGCTTTGTAAAATGCCCTGAAGGTCACAAGACATTCATCCTGCTGTGTATTTCTCTTTAAGAAGGTGCTTGTAAGTACTACTGGAACACATGTGTGATGAGGGGTTGCCATGGCAAACAGGTTTTGGCACTATTTAAGAGAGAGTTTTATTGCACAGCAGAATAAATAAGCATGTTAAAGCCACATACAGTAACTTGTTGGCACATACATTAATGCTCCCAAGGGCTGCAATAACTTAAGCACCCTCCCTTTAAACATTTTTCAGTGTTTTTTCTTTTTTATTGACTACATGCATTTAGTATTAGGGCTAGGAATGTCCCATTTCCACCCTCTTTTGAAGTGAGTAATTGAGGCAAAAAAAGAGGACTGTCTAATAAATCATAAAGGGGCATTGTGCACAGACAAGAGGGGCAATTTCCCCATTCCTAACATCCATGAGGATAAGCCTGTGTGAGACCTGTCCGTGTGCTAAATCCTGACTTGCTCCCTCTAGATATAGGAGTAGATTGGTGTGTGTTTATATTTCTGATGGAGCCTGAATAATCAGGAATAGTTTCACACTGTTTTCTGCAGTTTCTCTCTTGCTCTGTTGTGCCAACTCAGTCTTCTCACGCATCACAGCAGCAAACTCATTACTTTGGCTTTGGTAATTTTATGAACCACCTGCTCTGCTCCCAGTTTGGCTCCCAGTTCACACCAGTGCATCCCAGCGTTGAGGAAGTGCTGCAGGGAGGCAAGAGGCAAATCTGTGCCTGTGAGAGGGCTCAGGTTTTTGGTGCTCTTAAAGGTGAACATAAATTACACGTATAATGAAAGCTCTGGTTTAAGGAGGGTTATTAGTGCATTAGTCCGGGCTTTTTTAGCTTGGAGGTTTCACAGCCGTGTGGGAGGTGTGACACTGGCTCCCTCTTCTGTGGGAACCTGTAACTTTTCTGGGTTGGAGAACGTCGGGGCCACCAAAAGCAAATGAAACTCCCGAGACCTCAGCCACCCCTCCCACGTCGGGACATTGCATAAATCACATTATTGTGGATGTGATCATGAACGCCCAGCTGTGGGGCGGGGCACGGCTGCCTCCTCCCCTGGGGAGGGAAGGATGGCCAGGGAACGCAGCAGGGGCTGGTGGTGGCTGTGCCTTGGTTAGAACTGGGAGCTTGGCGAGTGTGATGGACCCAGTTCTCCTTAGTTTAGTGGGGAAGAGCGACAGAAATTGCATCTCACCCTAAAAGGAGGGTGCAGGCAGTGCTGATTCCCACTGTAGTCAGAGGAAAAATCTGGATTACGCATTCCCTATAGTTTTAGGATGAAAGCTGTAACATATTTTACTCTTAGAATCCTTTTTGCCGCCTGCCTCATCACCAAGATTACTCCACACCCTTCAGTAAGGCCTGGACTATTTGTTTCTCAAGGCCAGGCTGGATGGGGCTCTGAACAACCCGGCCAAGTGAAAGGTGTCCCTGCCCTTGGCAGGGATTGGAACCAGGTGATCATCCTGGTCCCTCCCAACCCAAACCATTCTGTGATTCTCTTCTACATTGCTAAACTTTCCTGCACACTCAGTAATGGCTGAAGAATGCTCGAGCCTCAGGAAACAGGGGAGGAAAAGAGAGTTCACTATTTTATGAAAGGTACATGTTTGTAATATCGCATACTGATGGGTTCATTATGAATTACAATTTGCTGAATGGGAGGATTCCTGCGGGAGGGACAGTGCACAGAGAAAAAAGAAAGGCAAAGGGAGGGAGGTGATTTTTATGCCTATAAAAGTGTCTCCTGGGCGTAACCAGAGTGGAAGATGCACCATTTCCTTCTATCTGTTTGGATTTGTTTGCAATTAAAGTCTAGTGGAGCTGTCAGGGGCTGTTGACAAATATATTATAAGCAACCTAGGTTAAGCAAGTTATTTAAAATTAATCCATCCCCACACAACACTCCAGTTTCACTTCAGAAGAATGTGCCAGGAAGAATGAGTACAATCCTGACCATGTTGGGAGAACCTCCTCAAGGTGGAAATTTGCAAATAGGGCTACTGTAGTATGTAATGAGAAGCTGCAGGGCTTTCAATTATCCCACATAGTCTGTCTCTTTGCAACTTGACTGACAGCTAATTATGCTGGTGCCATTTTTTTGGCAGTGGAATTTAATCTCCCAGATGGAAAGCAAATCAATCTGCCCATTGCTGCAGCTGAGGCATACTTTGGCTCAACTTTAATTTATTCTCCTAAGCCTAAGAAGGTTAGTCATTTCAAGGTACAAAAATATCAAATTTCTTCCGTTAACCAGGCTGGTGAAAAAGTGAGGAAGAGTTGGGATTTTATGGGCTGCGCTGTGAAACGTTGTTGCTCCTTCCTTTGTATTAGGAAACAGCAGAATCATCTCCCCTTGATTCCTGGTCGTGGAATCTAACAAGGAAGAAGCATTTAAGAGCAGGTTGCTAGTGATAATGGTTAAACATGAATTGTGGAGGCATTAAGTGGGATTCTATGGAGGAGTGAACTAAATCTCTGAAGAACTTGACACAAAAAGGAATCGGTGGCAATTTTGAAGCACTTTAGCCAGTGTGCAATAGGCTGGTTCCCTTTGGGTTTCATGCCAGGGATATAAATGCAATCCTCCTACTTACCTGCACTCTTCAGGCCTATCAATTATGCTGCTTCCTCCGAGCTGCTGTTACAACTTGAGGTATTACTGTCCTCTGTAAAACCAGCACAGAGCAGAGTTTGTGACTGGTTAGCACAGGCTGCAGACCTCATATCTGAGTAGCCAGCACCTGCAGCTCCTGTCAATGCTGTTTCTCAGGCTAGAAACCCCAATTTTAGCTAGGATCAAGGGGAAGGGAGCTCAAAAACTTGGTGCTAATGAATGCTGGAAACCTGGAGCTTTATTTTTCTGTAAACTTTTGCCTCTCTGGTTGTTTCAGTCTGAGTATGGTTCTGATGTCTTGTCTGTGTGTTATTATTTTCCCTTTTGGAGTGCTTTTTCTGAATTCTCTGGAGGTGTTTCAGGCCAGGTTGGGCCAGGCTCTGAGCAACCTGGCCTAGTGCAAAGTGTCCCTGCCCAAGGCAGGGAGTTGGAAAGAGATGATCTTTAAGGTCTCTCTGACCCAAACCATCCTAGGACTCTGATTCAACTCTGTTTTTTGGAGAGTTTATACAAATAGGAAGGTTCCCGATTCACCTTCTTACTGAAAAAAGCAATTCTAAAAGTGCTTTGCTCACACCTAATGACTCCAGTTCCAGTCTTCCTCACATTTTTATAAAACTACAATCACTTCAGTGACTCTTCCTTAGAACACTTGGTGGCTGAAGGATTACACACTCTCCTGTCCAGCTTTTAATGCCTATCTTTTTGTATTTCCATATTATCCCTATGATTATGTTGGTATTGCTCCCAATGGACACTTGAATTGCATTTCCCAATTGTGATTAAAATCTTGTACACGGAAGCATTTTTGGTGACAAATCTCTGGAGATGTCCTGATCTTGTCCCATTGGTGCCTGCTGCACACTGTGCTTCTCTAACATTATTAAGGTTAAGAGGGCTTGAACTATTAATCTAATTTTTTTTTTTAATTAATCATTCATTTAAAAAATTAGAACAATTGTTTGTTCTCAACTATGCTGTAAGTTTAAACACTGATGATAAAATGTAGTGTCAGACCTGTAATCTCTGAGTCAGGCACATGGAAGCAGTGCAGTCCCACCTATTCTTTGCCTAGTTGCCAAAAAAAAAAGGAGCAGTGGGATCTCCAGGATGTAACAGGGATCAGGACAGGCAAAGTCCCTGCCATATGTCTGTACCTCCTGTCAGGGTCATCCTTGCTCAGCCACCTGACTTCTGCTGGTGAGAATTGAAAACGCTATTGGCCACAAAATTATTTTAGCTTTTTAACTTCTTTACTTTGAAAGTGTTGAAAAAATAAGAGAATGTCTATTTTAACTGCTGTGTTCAGGTAAAAGCCAGAATGAGCTTACCAGTAAGAGAAGAAGCTGTCAAGGCACCTCTCTGACATTCTTCCATGTGTGGTCTTCCCAAAGTGTGATTTTTTTTTTTTTTTTTTTTTTTTTTTTTTTTTTTTTTTTTTTTTTTTTTTTGTTTTTTTTCNNTTTTTTTTTTTTTTTTTTTGGCAAGTGAAGCTTGCAGGTTTAGCTCCAGCAAGCAAAATGCCACAGAGACTCCCAAAGTAATGTCCTGGCCCCAGTGCACATGTTAGCAGGAATTTCTCCTCTTGTTTTCCTTGTTATGAATGTAACCTGATATGGTACTTTTTAGTTTTTTGAATAGGTGCCATAATCTACTCGGGCTGCCCGAGGTCAAGCTTGTTCTGGGATCTCTGGCTCTCCTGACAGAGCCTGCTGGATTTTGGGGCCCTGGAGCAGCATTCCCTGGGCTGTGGGAGATGTGGGTGAACACGGCTGGCTCTGGGCTGTTGGAGGAGGAAGAAGAGGATGCTCTGGTGTTTGTGTGGAAAGAGAATATGGCAATGTCCTGCATGACACCAGCTCCAACACTGCAAAGGATTTTGGTTTTGTTTTTTCCTTACAAAAGCACCGCAATTCCGGCAAATAAAATGGCACATCACAGGTGATCCCAATGAAGTCAGCCAAGCTGTTTATGGAGCCCACAGCTAAATAAGGAGCTGAGATGTGAGGCCAGAAGCAAGTCCATGTGATTTGAATTACAATTCAGTTTGCCTTAGGATTTTCTAGCTGAAAGACAAAAGTTGGCCCTTCCAGCCTAGAGCAGTGTAAGAGAGATCTATTAAACGCCACTGGAGGTTGTACTTCCAAACACCTAGAAAATATCTTTGGGTAAACACTTCTGTTGACATTAAAACTTTCAGAGTTTAAAATAGAGAGATGTGGTACAGTATAGTAAATTCTACAGTGCAAACAGATCAGGATTCTGTTATCTGAATGCTCAGTGTGATGCGTGCTGTCCTGTGTTAAAAATCCCCTCCTGTACTGAAAAAAATCAAGGCCCATTTCACTCCAAGTTAGCTGCTCATAAGAGTTTTTTGGTATTTTTCAATTCTTTTAGTGACATCTAGTGAAACTTGGGGAAAGTGCAAGTTCAGTTGAATTCCAAGGATCAATCCAATTGCAGTAGCAGATGCTTTGCAATTAAACGCCTGAAGTACTGCACCTTATTTCATTTACTGTCCCTTAGGCTGCTCTCTAAGGAATGCACAAAATGCATTTTGGCCATTAAAAATTTTAAAATTTGAGCTCATACTCTGGTCAAACACTTTATGCATTTGAAGCAGAAAAACCATTTATTCTTCGTTCCTTTTAACTTTGGGTATATATTTAGAATAACTTTTATATTTTAAATTTTGCCTTCTGTTATTGGTGCCATTGCTCCTCGACATTTGAAGGCTCCGAGTGTTTCGACTTCTACACAAAACTTTTGCAGGAGTTCAAGCTACACATTTTCAATATTTGGTATTCCTGAACTTACTGAAAAGTCAGATTTGGTCTGCTTGTTGCTCTGGGCCAATCCAGATTGGATGTGAAATACTCTTTCATCAGCAAAGGAAGTTTTCAACAGAGATGGAAAACGTATGCCTCCTACCTAGAAATCAGCTAAAAACTTCAAAGGAAGAGCTGCCTCCCTCAGAGCAGTATCCACATGCTATAGCTTTTAACAGTGTAACTTCTTTTTCTCAAAGTACAAACCCAAGTGGCTTCCATAAAGGTCTATGTTGGTATGGATTTCAGCTGTGCAAAGGACAGGGCCACCACTACAAACAGGGCCTAATAATATTTGGAAAAAATACGCATTGCGTTAGTAGCTTCAAACAGGCCAGTATTAGATGACTGGAAAGAGTTCAAAAATCTTGGGCCTTGCTTGATCTAAAAGGCTTCAGCCTCCCAAACTGAATAGGCAATTATGGCAGATTCTGAACAGGAGGGTCAGAAGCAACAACTGGGAAGTGTGAACACTCTGGAAAAATCCCAGCTGTGTCACTGAGCACACCCACATGCAGCCAGCACAGGGAAGATGCCCAGCATATCCAAACAACCTTCCAGGTTACTGGTTCTGATCTGCTCTCATCCCTCTCAGAGCTAACTTTTCAGAACTCAAGAAATAAAGGCTTAAAGGAAAAATCAATCCAAGTACACCAAGAGCAACAGTTCAAACATTTTACTAAATCAATTCACACAGTTTCAAAATTGTAAATATAATTAAGGACAACAGGGTTTCTGTATTTTTTTTCCTCCAGAATCATTAAGACAATAAACAAACACAAATTAGGTTTATAGCATCTTTCTTTTAAAAAATGAAAGGAACGCCACTTGATGTATTGATAAAGCACCACAACACAGTTACAAAATAGGGTTGGCCTGTTTCTTTCACAAGTAAAAGACTACATACTCCTAAAAGCTTCCTGTTTCAATCCATACTTCATTAAAATAAAACTATAAAATCTTCTAGATTACACTAACTTCAGACAATGCCTGGTATAACAGTGCATTAACAGCAGTAATGCCAACTATCAGTGCCAACATAAAACAGTTTAGAGAGGAAAAACAAAACAAACAAAAAATTCCAAAACAAAACAACAAAACCCCCACCTTTATTTCCCTAGATGAGCAAAATTTAAAATAAGGGATGCTCTGCCTCACAATGAGTTAAGGATTTGGGGATGTTGATGGGTGGAAGAGGGGGCTGGTACTGTAGCTTTCTAGGCTTAGTTGGCATCTAGCTTGGCCATTTCCTGCACGTATATCCCTATACTCTCGCTGTCAAAGAGCACGAAGTACACTGTCTTGATTGAAGAGGACATTGTTGACACAAAATAGCTGGAGATGGCTTTCAGGATCAGCTGAGCAGCTGTTTGCTTTGGGAAGCCATTTCTAGAAGGAGAGAGGAAAAAAAGAAAGAAAATCAAGACTTGCTGAGCCAACTTTTGATGGTTTAACCTCCCCAGGGAAGGCTCCGGCTTTTCTCCGACACCTCACGGTAAATAAAGCTGCAAAGCCAGTGTTTACAGTCTGAATTAGAAGCTACAAACTTGTTGGTTTAGGCAAGACTTAAAATGCTCAAATAGAAGAAAAGCATTCCCAAAATATGAATACAGAGTCTACACACACTGATGAGTTGAACCTCATGATACTTGATGGGTCAATTATTCTCATTTAACAGGTAAGTAAAGCAGGAGCCTGCTGTGTTCTGGAAAGCAGTGTTATGTGTTGGAGCTGCAAAATTAAACCTGTCCTGAAAGCAAAGCAACTGTTAAAGAAAAGTAAAAAGGGATGGAGAACTTGATATAGAACATGAAACATGAAAAGACCCAAAGTACAATATGGTTTTACCACTACTAATGGTAACTAAGCACAGGATTTTACAGGACCTAACCTTAGCCAACCTTTCTAACAAACTTCTTCACATTTTTATCTAGGAATCCTTATCTGAAAGATTCATTTAATGTTAAAACAAGTCAAGCACACGTAGAACAGTCTGAACAAAGCTATGACCTGAACTTTATGACCTGAATTTTATAGATCATGGCAAACTCCTTGAATTACAACTGGTAACTGCTTGGAATGTGGCCTGAACTTTGCTGCTGTGTTACTCCTGAAGTACTGCTACTCACCCAGACCATGGTTTTACCCTGCCAGATTCTGAGCCCTCCCTCAGCCTCAGTGCACTCTACAGTCAGTCTGAAGGTGATGGGACATGACCACTCTTAGGAGAGGCACCCAAAAAGAACCTGAAAGAGCCTGTTGAACATCACCTGGTTCCTTGACACGCACTTACAGATCCCTGGTAGTTAATACTCCCCATTAGAAAGTGTGTATTACTAATACTACAAATAATTTACAGATTACACAGATTGATGAGTTTCTCAGCATTTCCTGAGCAGCTCAAAGAAGCTGGGCTAAATCCACCTCTGGCTCTCATAATGAACATTTCTCAGCACTTGTTCACTGAAGCACCACACTGGTAGTAAAATTGCTGTTGTAATCTCCCTCTTATTCTGTGCTGCAACACACCAAATGTGAAGGGCAACTGCCTGTGTCTTGGCCCACTTGCTGCACATTGCTTTACCCAAAAACATTCTCAGAGAGCAATTCTCAGTTCCACCTGTAATGTGATATTATATGTGCTGTCTTGAAGATAATGTTTGTGGTATTTCAAAAATGATGGCATGAAATAGCTCACACTGTTTCTTCTTTTCTGAGAATGACTGATTTTTTCTTCTATTGAAGAAGAAAGAAAAGAAAGAAAAAGCATTGTGAGCAAAGCTCATACTATTCTAAAGCCAAATTAACTGGCCAGGAGTAATCAGCTGTGTGAGAAATTAATCAAATGAGAGCAGTTTTGACACAGGAGCTGCTTAGGAGGCAGCAGCCTCCACACCTGAGCACTTGCAGGTTACTTATGAATGCTGGTGTACAGTGAAGAGATCTTCCAGGAATTTTGCTCCTGAACTGTCATGCAGGGCAGCATCAAAACAGGGACATTCTCTGTTTCTGAACTGCTCTCAGGGGCCTCTGAAGTCACACAACTTCCAAGTGTTCTGGCAGGGTGGTCACACCAGGGCACATGAAAGAAGAGTGGCCTGGTGAAAGGAAGGCACAGTGCCAGGCAAGCTGATAACAATCCACTGCTCAGGACACCTCTCCCAAAAAGAAACAAAAGAGAGCAGAAAAATCAGCAGGAAGGTGCTGGCCTGATGGCCATGTGTGGGCTGCAGGAAACAGAAGCCTTATGCATTGATCTATGGGTCTGAGTTAAATCCTTGAAAAGGCAATTTGGGACTGTAACCAAACCAGTGTCAATTCAGATCAAGGTCAGAGCCTCAGAATGAAATCCCTTCTCAGAGGATGATTTCATGTTCAATCCCTAACTCTCCTTTCCCTTTTCTCTGGCCCTACCAGACTGAACTCCAGGCTACCTCTGAACAGCACCCAAGTTGTGCTTTCCATAAGTTGGCTGTAGCTGAGCATCTGGCCCAATGAATGCTACAAGTATGCTATTTTATTTCCCCTCATGATTTATTTGAACTGCCCTCATGTAATCCCATTCCTCAACTATAAAAGAGAATGAAACTGTTTATGTGGGTTTATTGGGTGATGTCTGCTTGACAGATGCCTGTATTAGAACAGCTGCATACATGTGGAGTCTTAGGCATTTGCTATCTTTTAAAGCTTTACTTTTTTCTTTTTTTAATGCTTTGGACTTCATAAAAACAAGTAGAGAGTACTGTCAGAATATATTACGTTCTCTCCAAAATTAACTTATGCTTGAGCACCTCTAATTAAGGGGAAAATAAAGGAAAAATACATAACCTTATATATTACTCAAGGCCTTTTGATTCCTCTCCATCTTTTAAAAGTACCACTTCAACTGGCTCAAGTAAGAATGACATGTTCATGTCAAGTGGAGAACTTGTCCCAGATCCTGCCTGTCAGTAACCAGATTTCAGAACAGAATGTGAATCCTGAGGATTGTTCAAGGCTTCATCATCTTCCAGTACCAATCACCTACTTCACAACAAGGGCTGAGAATGGTTCTTTGCTGGAGCTATCCAGAAAAGGCAGGGCTCTGTGGAAGATATTTGACACAGCCTCCCTTTTACATAACCAATTCCACAGACCCTCTGAACTCTCCACATTAATCCGTGGAGGAACAGAGTTTCTCCCAGAGTAATTCAGAGCTTCTCTTTGTACTGACCAGTCTGTGATCCTGACAGCTAATCCAAAAGGTTACTATGAATCCTCTGCTCTATTTCTCTACTGTTCTGCAAAGTTTGCTCAAACTATCTCCTTAAAATGACATCTATGCAAATTAACCTTAGCTGGAGATTTGTATGATGCAAGTTGCTTAAATTCATCCCAATGAATTTACTTCTTGTCATTCACCCAAAACCTCAAATACTGTTTTCTGCCCTAGCCCACAGAATATGCAAGAATTAATGTAGAGTTGCAACACAGCACAATGGGAAGAATATTCTTGTTGTCCACCAGCCAACTTCTTTCATGGCAAACTCAAGAGGGTCAGTTGTTCAGGGATAAGAGACACAACTGTGTAACTCAGCTTAGATTTGGCCCTTGGTCTTCCTACTGAGCCATCAATGAGGGCCACGTGTTCCCAACCTCCCTCTGCACCCCAAACCCAGGAGCCTCAGACTAAAGGTGCAGTCAGTCTGGACTGAGACTCTTAAGAACATGATCCCACTTTCAGAGGCACTGAGCACTCTCTACAGAGCCAAAGGACCTGAACTTTAGACTGAGGCTTTCAAGGACCTTGGCAAGAGTTTTTAAGGTTGTTTTTTTTTTTTTTTAATGAAATAGTCCCATGATGTAAACTGCATGGAATTCAGCTTATGGATTTTGGATGAAAGCTTGAAGTGACTCTGCAAACCCTGAGAATCAAGGCACTTTAGGTTTGCTGCTTTAACAAACACCAAGCCATGTCTTCTGGCCATCATAAGACAGGTAAGTTTCATTATGCACTAAAATCAGGTAAAAGAGACCCCTTTTCTTCATGTTCTTTTCCATATCTCCAATTTATATGAATGAATTGATAATCTGAAAGAAATCTTTTAATATTCTCTTAAAAGTTTGTTTTATGCTCTTTATCCCATTTGCATGCTTTTAAATTTGCAGGGATCACTATGAGATCTGCTAACAGGCAACTCATACTCAGGAAAACACTGCAGGCCCCATGCACTGCCTGAACAAACCTAAAACAAACTCCTCTTTTAGGGAACTGACTTGAACAAGGAAGAAAAAAGGCAGCATTGTAGCAAGGTGTTTTGTACGTGGGAAGGGACTGGAACACCAGATGGCACTTAGAGAATGTGACCTATTTGGCATTGGGTTTGCCTGACAGCCTTACCTGCCACTGCCAATGGAAGGAAATGCAATTGATTTCAGCTTCTTTTCATCAGCCAGAGCCAAGCAGTTCTTCACTGTCTTTTCCAGCAGCTCCTCGCATTTGTCTGAGCCCCAACCTGGGCTGTTACAGTGGATCACAAATTTTGCAGGCAGTCCATGGCCAGCACTGACAACAGCTAGGAAGAATTGAAAACAAAACATAATTACTTTCCTCTCTTTAGGATTAAAGGAGGGTACACGTGATTAAAATAGCAAACAATCAATAGACACTCCTCTAGCCCCTGAGAATGTTTTAGATTACAAATCACACAGCCTTAAAACATAACATGATTACAGAGACTTTGTGTTTTCCATTTCCAGCTGCATTTTGCTGTGATAATTTATAAATCATAGCTAGGATTGAGCTTATTTAAGAGAGAGCAAGAATTCATGGCTGACATCAAAGGAAGCACATTCATACTGAGGATTGGGTAAGGAGATGGGCAGTATCTGTTAGAACCCAAACCCAAGACAAGGGATAATCTTGCTTGGGTTGGGTTTACTGCAGAGATACAGTAAATACCAGGATTCTGGACAGGCACAAGGAGTTATGACTCCAGTGACCTTCAGCTACTCCTGCTAAATGTACAGTGTGTTCAGCTGGCTTCTGATCATACTCCAGCCCAAACTGGAGCAGTTCAGATCTACTAGTGCTCTGCAAAGCCCAAAGGAAGGATGGAAAAGAGGTGAATTAAGATTCTAGCTTTATTTCCAGCTTTGTCTCTGAATAACTATAATGAAGACATTTCGTGAGATTTCAAGACTTTGGGCCTGATCTTATTTTAGCTTTTCTGTGTGTAAGTCATCCAAGATCACTTGAACAATGCTGGGCTTAGTTTCTCTCTTTCATCACATTCTTGACAGAGGGGTGGAGAGGATGCATTTACAGATTTGCAGTGTTTGATTCACACTGTTTGTGTAACAACAGGCCAGACCTTGTATGTACAAAGAAATGAAGAAGAATTTTTATCATGCTAATCATATCTTCTCACCACAGTATTGACATGTGGGGGACTAAGAAGATGCAGCAGACCCTGCCTACAATCTGCTGACAGGCAGGGATTCTCTAGATGAGGGGCCTCTTTCTCTGCAGGAGAACACGTTCTGGGTTCACCACTTCCCATCACAGAGCAACAACAGACTGTGCTCTGCCTGCCAGAAACCAGGGTGAGAGCATCTCTGTCCTTTCCAAACTCACTGGGCCGTGGTTGCAAATAAAAAGTTGTAACTTTGGTTTGTTAAAATAAATTTAAAAAAAAAAGGTAGGGGGAAGCAAACCACCCTAATCACAAGCTGAGGGAAGAGAAACATCTATCTGAAATCTCACAAGAGCATACAGGGAGCCTTCACAGGGAGTCAGTCCCTAAAATACCCCACAAAAGTGTAGGTATAAAATGGCAGCAGGTCTTCACAAAACCATAATAAAAATACCAATAAGATTAAAAAAAAAAAATTAAAAATCAGGTTTGCAAAGGTGCTTAGAGGTCTGAAATCCTCTATTCCACACTGGAATGTTTATGAGGCATTTTGCTATTTAAGTATAGTAGAAGTAACTCTTGGCACATGATCATCACATATGGATACTATCTCGTGGCTGCTGCAGGAAAGAGAAAATAGACTTTGTCATATGGATCCTGACCAGGGGTTAACCAGAACATTCTGAAGGACAATCGAAGCACAACCATTTATGTTCTTATGGGTTTTCAGACTCCCAACATGCTGAATAGCCTCAGTGTTAGGCAATGTTAATTTGTCATAATGTGCAACTAAACTGTTGGCAGATTCAGAATACATCATAAATACAAGAAAAATCTATTAAAAGCAGCTGACAGATCTCTAGTCAGATGTGAAATGTGGGTATCATCCTCACCCTGAAAGAATAAAATACTGTATCGATACACATGACCAATTTGAATATTTCTCAGGAAGTGTTTTCTAGGGTAGTCATTAATTAACTTGTTGGGATTCTGATGAGGACAACTGTTCATTACCAAGAGCAGCTGTCCCTTACGGCAAATGCAAATGCACTGAAATGGCAAGTAAGAAAGAGAAAGCCAACTATGGACTTATTCTGTGCTAGTCACATTCCAGGTAAGCATTCTGGTTATGGGTAAATTAAAGGGATGCCCAGAGAATTGAGAAATCTGAAAACCAGGTATGTGTAAGATTGAAAAATGGATGTATTAGTTCTGCTCTAGAGTCCTCCAACAGCTCCCTAACATCCCAGTGCAGTGCAGAGCTGCCCTGGAGTAAGACTGCCAAGAAACCCAGAGATCTGAAGGATGCACTCACAGCTGAGAAAAAGAAACTTTTCTTTTCAATTTACCACCTATTTGGAGCAGTTTGGTCTGGGCTGGTAAGCAATCTTGTACAGAACTTAGTAAAAGGAAAAGAGTGAGTAACTGATTCTGCATATTTTCACAGAACAAAAATTCCAAGAAAAATGTATTAAAATTTTTAAAAAGCAAGGGAGAAACCCCCAAAGTATTAAGCTCCAGAAGTAAACAGTTGTAATTTTTCCTGTCAGAGCTGAATTCATACATCTCCCCGTCGGCTGTAGTTAGGATTCGTTTACAAAACCGTGCACACTGTATTTATTTTTATAGCATAAACACAGATGGCAGAATCAGCCTTCTATATGAACAACATGGATCAGCAATTTCACAGATGGTGTAAAATTATATATTGCCATTATCAAACTTTATTACTCACATAGTAGATTTTTCTCCGATATTACATAAATTTTGATAACTAGGCATCAAAAAGTCATAAGCTTTTATAGTGATGATTTTGGCACTGATTAAACTAAGCACCCAAGCAGATGCTGAACTTTAAGCACATGCTTAAGTTCAGTGAAAGTCAGCGGCATTTCAGCAAAGCAGATGTTTAACAGAGTTGGACTCAAAAACAAGCATCTCATTAATTGCTTTTCTGGATGGTGCCCTTAATGATCAACACTGAGTGTGCAAGCACATACCTGTGAACAGCCTGGCTCGACTGTAACACTACAGCACCGCCCACTTCCCAGGTGCTTTGGTAAAGGTTACTTAAGATGCAATGTGTGCAGTTTAACTGTGGAGAACACAAACATCCAGCCCTTGGGAGCTGCCTGCAGACAGCAGAACCCCAGTGCTGCTGCAGGAGGAGCTGGGGGTGTGAGCCAAGCCCCAGTGCCCGAGAGCCCTGGGCTGGGTCCCGAAGCGCAGCCTCACCTCCGGCTATGTCCAGCGGCCCGTTCTTTTTGCGCAGCTCAATGACGGCTTCCACAAACTCCTTGCCACCCTTCTTTTCCAAAGTGCTCCCTGAACAGAGAATTGTTAGTTTACTCCTCTGATCCCAGTAGACATGTGACTCATCATTAGCTTTTGTTACATCACTCTGGAGTTTTCTGCCCAAATATTTTTTTGGGGACTGCAAAGTAAGATCTAAACCTTTTGGGACTTGAGAATTAGCTAGTCATTAAAAATAACAACAACAACAACAGAAAGAACAAAAAGACAACCCTAACAACCCAAAAACCTCACACTGGTATCCCTTGCTAACATTCTCAGACTTGAATTTACTGTCAAAAAACATGTGACATGACATCCCTACTCCTTCCTTCTCATGAGCATCTCTTAGTGTGAAATGTTCCGGAAGAATGTGCTAGCTCAACAGTGGTTGAAGGTTTGTAATTCCTTCCCCTAGGATTCATCTCCCCTCTTCTCTTACAAATTGTTTTAAAGAGCCATTTGCCACAATAAGAATTTGAAACTCACCTGATCTTGGTCCCTGACCCCAACAGGTGGCCCCAGGAATGAAACAGTCTCGTGAGTGCAGCGGGCTGCTTTACTTGGTAACTGCCCAGCTTGTTGAGCCACCTTTAACCAAGAGGAAGAGCCTCAGAAATAAGGAGAATCTCTAAGGAACACATTCCTCCAATGAACTTCTCTAACTACAACTAAGGAGCTGGACAAAGTCATCCTGGTAGAAGAGCTGTGCAGTGTGTCAGGGCAACCAAAAGGTATGCTGTTTACAAAGGCAGTCCATCACTAAATGGTTTAGATCTTATTTTGCAGCTCTAGTTTTAAATATTAATGAAAGAAAAAACAGCCCAAGAAAGCATTTTCCTAACTACATAAGCATCCCACATAATTTTGCACTGTGCATATTAATTATAAAGGTAGATAAGTAAAAAGCAGTGATATCATAAAGGCTCTGATTTGAGATATTGCTTTGAAAACTGATTTCCAAAAATTCAGAACTAGGATCTCTAAAGATCTAGACATTTATTTGGTGACACCCCTTACTTCCACCGATGAAGAAAGAAAAAAATGCAATTTCTGATGGAAGTGCACATACTATATGCTCCAGGAAGCAGAGTCCCTCCTCCAAGATTCCGGTTACTAAATCAGGTGATAGCTCTAGGAACTAAGAAGACTGCAAGATGCTTTTGTTTTGTTTTGCTAAATTTCTTCAAACAGAAAAGCTGAAAACAATGCATTTGTTTTCCATTCAAAAACTGACTCTGTGACCCTCAGTCTATTTTGTTAGTGGGAGTTTATTGCTTTTGGAGTACAAAAGCTGAGGACAATTACAAAAGCTATGCTTTTTCTTTGGCTTTTTCATAACCAGTTCACAACAGGGTTTGCCAAAAACTGGATTGCAAGGTCAGACTCTGTAGGTCAGAGTGTAATTTGCTCTTTCTGCTCATTTAAGCTTTTAAATATAATTACTTCAGCCAAACTCCTAAGAATTTTCTGAAACTTAAAGTTACTTATCCCAGTGAAACTGGGTGGGAGGATCACCTTACAAATCTCTTAGAAAAGACAGTAATGGCTTTATTTGTAGCAGCAAGGTGTCTTAGGAGAGTGCTGGGAAAGTAGATCCAGAGCAGCACTGAGGTGCTGGGAAGCTCTCTGCCCTTCAAAGCCAGTGAATAAAACACAACACCCTGTGCCCTTTGCTGAGCCCATCCAGCAGGGTCTTATAAAATGACCCTGACGGAGAAGGGATGGGAAGGGAATGAAGCAGCCTTCAATTCTAGTTATATTCTTGTTGTATATATTTCCATATCATTCCTATTTATATTTATATATATGCCAGTTATATTCCCCATGAGTCCATGAACTCTGATCAGCCCTAAAACCCATGACATTCATGCCTTAATTTCTCTTGTTTCAAGGGGAAACATAATTAAGCCTTGTGCAGAACCTAGGAACAGCAAAGTTCTATTAAGTAGGTCATTTCTTTGCCATTGCAAAGCTGTTGTACATTTAATGGAATTTAGCCTAGTTTGGTTTAATTCAATCCAGAAGGATCAGCTTTTTCCCTTCTACTGGGAATTAATTTATAATTAAAAGCAATGAACAACCACGTCAGTTTATTCCACTGAGCTCTCTTCTTGCAGATCTGATACAAAGAAGAGAAAAAGTAATATTTGGTATGAATGAGTGAAATATTCTGCATTTACTCCTCAATTGTGCTCTTCTTCTGATTAATAGTGAGGATTTATATTGAAATCATACTTGACATCTATGTTGTAACTTAGCTTAATCTGGCAAAGGACTTTATTTAACCATTTTCCACTACACTAGCAAGTTTCTTGATGGAAGTCTTGCTTCACAGCTTCAAGGTTAGTAGCTTATTTGCTCACAGGCATAAATATGTGTCACTCCCATGAGAATAAGATCATTATCTCATGCTTTCCAAGCAGGCATTGGTATCAGTGTTGAAAACAGCGTTAGCAGAAATTTAGGCGCTAAAATTCTCAGGATAAGCCCCCAGTACATTTAAATTGTTAGGGAAAAAAAACCAACAAAAAATTAAAAAAAAATTTAGATGGGTAAAAGTTAATCATTGGAAGCTAAGCATTTGTGCACTTCTATTCTTTCTTACAGCAGTCAGAGGCAACAGGAACCTACACTAAAGAACAAGCAGTCCAGCTTCAAGAGACAATTTTCTTTGCAGGGTAGCAAAGCATTTCTTTGTCACAGGGTAGGAGACAGGCACATTGGCTAAATGGGTCTGACAGACTTTGGAAGCATATTCTTCAGGTACAGGCTACTATGACACTCTGCGTATTATTTAGCCAGCAAAGTCACAGTGCTTCTGCCCCAACAGGCCAACCAGAGCTACATTTCTCTGCTTGTTACTCAGAAAGCAGCCCTTTCAGAAAAAGCAGGTGGTGCAGGACACGTGCCCCTTCAAGTCAATACTGAAAACAAGGCCTCCAGCATGGGGGGAGCCCATTCTCACAGCCATGGTGAGGTCAAGATGAGATGCAGAACAGAGGCTGGAATCAACTGACTTGTTCTTAAGCATTGCCAGCAACTTCTGCATTTGGCCCAAATTCTGATTTGCCTTCTCAAATTACCAAGGCATTTCAGTCAAAGTACTTCTACCCTTTTATAAAATCCTTCAAAATTCTGTATGTGAGAGGTGTAAGAGAAGGGCTAGGAGAAGAGTTACTCAGGGGACAGTTAAGATGGCTGAATTAAGAGGTCTGTCCTGTTTTCTGTCATGCCTTCTCTCATCCGTGTAGCTCAGGTGACTGATGTGTGTGCAGCACTAGCCTGGGCTCGTGGGTGTGAGGACCGTGGAGCAGGGCTAGGAAGGTCATCGGTCCGTGAGGCTAATCTTGGGAGTTTGGAAAATACAGACAGGTTAGATCCAGCCCATGAATCCAGATGTGAACATCTGAAACTTGGCATGGAGAGAGTGCACTGGAACTGCTGAGAAATCTAAGGATCAAGACTCAAACCACATCCAATCCAGGCACTTAACCTGTCAAACCAACAATGTCGTAATTCATTTTCCTTGGTCACGTGCCTGCATTTAACGCACTGTTCCTGCACCTGAATTTTGGTGGTGCACTCCACTGTTACTTCTGAAAGGCCGATTTGGCAAGAAAACCCAGAAACGCTCACTAGGTTTGTAATTGTTCATTTCTTGTTCGGATCAGTCGGGACTGCTGGAAGTGAGAAATGAATGCAAATCTGCATAGCTACAACAAGCTGGTGGCTGCTGATCGACCATGCACACACATACGAACTCCGCAGCACTGAACTTGCCATTACCTACTTCACCACCGGTGTAGAAGTCAGAGTTTGTCGGGTGAACGACAGCATCACTGTCGATCGTGGCAATGTCAGCCTGTACAACTTGCAACTACAACAGGTAAACAGATGTATATCAACCACGTTGGACAGAGACCCAGCACAGGCTCTACATTTACACATGTACCAACGTCCATATTTTCCTACCTTTACATCTCCAAACCTTGCGCCAAAGGAGTATGCTGAGCTGTGTGTGCAGGTGTGTGTAGAGAAAGGGGTGTAGGGAGCAGGAGGAGGAATATTGAGTATGACATGATCAAATAAATGTTAAAATGACAAGTCAGAGCAATCACATGAGATCATTTCCAAATTTTTAAAATCAGCTAATGCCCCATTTCACTTTGCAGAAACCTAGAACAACCAGTTCCCCACAGAGCATGACATTAAAATATGGAATCTGTTTAAAAAAGAGAAATTCATGATCATCAAGCCAAACAAAATAATTAGTTTCTCCATTTTGTCAGCACTAATAAGCTGACAGGCACTGATTTTCATATATAAAGCCATTCATCATTTTGTTTCTAAAAATGCCAGTTTTCTTCACATGTAGGAAATGATGTATTTGTACCCAGGGTTGTACAGAAGTTGCTTTAAAAAATACAAATAATTGTTCATATAGTTTAAAAGTAAGGTATATCTTTTAATTATGTGTCGGAATGGCTAAGACACTTGCAGAGATATATGTATTTCTAAGACAGGCTGATATAAAAATTAGCCCTCTTAGACCTTTTCTCTTGTTACTTCTCTACATTCCCACAGGAAATGCAGCAGTATTAGAATTATGGGTTGTATTCCATTAAGGAAGTTTCAAAAAAGACAGAAGCAGGTCTACTCAAATAAGAAGGGAACTCAGTGCATAATGCATGAAAGGCAGTTTTTGTTTTGCTGAAGAATAAACTCCTGTTAAAGAAGGATTTTTTAATTTCTTATCAATCTGAAACAAGAGAAAAGCTTTGAAAGTGATTCTCCACCCATGATAGTTCACTCTTGGTACAATACCAGTATTTGTTTCCAGCTGAATGTAAAAGCGACAGGGAAGAATTGAAACATAATGGAAACAAATTATTGACGGAATTAAACATCAAATCAAGGTATGGAAGATTTGGGGATAGCTAATTATGTAATAAGCCCTTTCCAAAATTTTTAAGCCTCCTCTAAGTATCGAAATAAACCCCCTGAGATTGCAGGTAGAATGGAGAAACTGCTTATTTTGAGAAAAACCTGACAACAAAGTATTTTAGTCCTCAAAGTATCCAAATAAGAAACCCCCCAAAATAGCTAACAGTCACATATGATCATTATGGAAAAGAATTTAAAATTTTTGAACTGAAATCAGCTTCAAGATTTGCAATAACTGCAAGTACTCAGAATTGGTCAAAAAGTGTTTTGAATATATACTTTTTCAACAAAGCAGGACCTGCAAGATTTGAATTTCTGCTCTGATTAAAGGTATGAAGCCCTAGAGAGTAAATTCTGGGTTCCATAATTTCCATGTGACCGTTAGTTGTGTCAACCCATGCCCCATTTACCTAGGTCATCTTTAAGGTCAATGTCAGCATTGGTAGGATTGATAATGGCCTCCACCTCGAAGCCGGCTAAATTACTGATTTCACTGTGAATAAGGTTCAGCTGAAAAGAAAAGCATGAGGTGGGAAATAACAGGACAGCTGGGAAATCACAGAGAAGCTGCAGAAAAGTGAGCTTTGCAACACAGATGGAGATAGCATCACTGCAAACAAATATGCAAAATAAAAGGCAGGTCATAAAGGGTTATTAGCCCAAAAAAATTCAAACACAAGACTCAAACACTGTTCATACTGGGAGAACATGGATGTACCTATTTGTAAGCTCTGTTTTGGTTTTATCTGATCACTGTTTGGGATTCTTCTTATTATCCAGCATGTAAGGGGGCTTATGAGAAGTCTGGATAGGGACTTTTCATGGGGGCACTGAGTGACAGGACAAGGGGAACGGCCTTAAACTGAAGGAGGGGAGGCTAAGATTAGGTATTAGGAAGAAATTCTTCCCTGTGAGGGTGGTGAGACCCTGGCACAGATTGCCCAGAGAAGCTGTGGCTGCCCCATCCCTGGAAGTGTTCAAGGTCAGGCCAGACGGGGCTTGGAGCAACCTGGTCTGGTGGAAGGGATCCCTGCCCATGGCAGGGGGGTGGATTGAGATGAGCTTTAAAGCCCCTTCCAAACAATTCTGTGAATCTAATTTTGCCATTAAATGAGGGTATTCGTTTGTTCCCCAAGTATAGATGAAGGACACCCTAAGCATCAGTTCCAGGGATGTGCTGGGACCGTTCTGCATTGAAACAGGATCAAAGAGGCTGCTCCTCCTTTAAGCCAGCAAACATGAGCCTATCTCTGAGAATGCAGACACTTGTCTCCAGCAATTCCTCCATCCCAAAAAGAGGATGTGGGTTTTTTTCTTTCCTTATCAGTGGTCACCATGTTCTGCATTACAGCATTTCAGTTCTCATTACAGTTCTGCAGCCTTTGGGAATGTCTGGTGAGGCACTCTAAGCAGGCACATGATGTTACGTGTTTCTTGCTCCTAGTTTTTATCTTGTTTGCTTTACTTCCTTTTGTCCCTTATGAAAGCAGAGATTTTTAACTCTACCCATTAATGCCCATTTACTCCTCTAAGTACTCCCATATATTTCAAGCACTTCTTTCAATTTCATTCTTGTTACAAATCAGGAGGATTTCCCCTGGGCACACAGGAAACTGTGGAAGGCAGCACAGAGATCTAGAGATTGACGTCACATCTGCACTACATGTTCTTAAAAGACAGTTTGGGTGTCTCCTCATAGGATGTGACCCACACCACAGAACTAACTCTACAATTTAAGGCAACCTAATGGGAATGCTAAACTTGGCAAAGGTCCAAACTACAGGTATGGGAAGTTTCTAACCAGGGCTTGAGCAGGATGTGACGCTGCTTTGTAGCTTCTGCTGGAAGTCTGATTTCACAGACCCCAAGTTTACTACTGAAAAAACTTTAAACACTTTAAAAGTGCAAAAGATTTTCCAGACCCTTTCATTTGGGGAAATACATTAGTGACATCCTGGCCTGTTTACAATATAAGCAACTATGAAGGAGAAAGCTCTCATTCATTTATGCAATTCCTACAATCAGCTGCAGTTAAGCCAGGCTTTCCTTTTAATCCAAAGCCCTCAGCCTGCAAAGCATAACATACATCTTCAGGCATGGCACTTTATATCATCAATATCAGAATTTTATCTCTTGTTTATCGTAGTCCATGTTCTTAAACTTAACTCTTCAAATCATTTCTTTGTGTATATTAATTTATTACCAGGGAATATGAGCCAGTCCATGAAACTGTCCCATACAATGAATGGGACATTTAAGGAGGCCACCATCCCTATATTTAAATTTTAAAAAAAAAATATTTCCATTTAATTCAATTCTATGAATTGATCTTCTTTCTCTTTTTAAAAGCCTGCAATTTCATATAATTTGTATATGTTGCTTGACTAAATTATGTTACCTCAAACTAGGGTGATTTTGACTAAAAATGAGTGTAATTCAGCCCTGTTTTAAGTACGTGTCTGTTCAGGAATTTGTAATAAAATCTAAGAAAGTTTCCTTTCCAAATAGCTTGGAATCCTTTAATACTTCACTCATGGTAAGTTATTCATACTGGAGTTTGAGTCTTGAGTTTGACTACAAGCAACTGTTGTTTAAAAAAAAAGTCAAATCAAATCAAACCAAAATGTTAAAAAAACTTCATGAATTTAAAAAAAAAACCAACAGCAAAACACATGCACACACCACGACTGTTTTGTGGAGATTATAGTATGTTCCTGAACATATTTTACTCATTCTGTAAGTGATCTTTCTGATTCCTGATTCTGTCCTCTACAAGTTTTTGCCCCAGATCTATCAGCTGCAGACTGGTTTTGTTTTGGAACTTAAATCTACCCCTGAGCCTACTCATATATGGGATTTACACAACAGCCAGCTGGTAATTAAAGTTTCAATTTAACAAAAAAATGCTTAAAAAGCTGCCCATGACTGATAGCATGTGTTGGCAGCTAAGTATTATTTTACTAAAATCTGCATTTACTGCTCAATGCACTGTTAGCTATCCAATTGCCAAAAACAAATAAAAAATTAATCAGAATTTTTCCTGTGGAATTAAATCCTCCAATGAGTAATTGTTCAATTTCACTACCCAATAGCATGAAGCATGTATTAAGCAGAAGTGATCCCCTAAAGGGACACTTAAAAAAAATTAAATAGACACAACTTGCATATACATACGCAACAAAGAATGGACATAACTTGAGGTAACATTTCAATTAAATGTTAGTTAGATAGAATGCAGATGGCACTTAGCACATCCATGAATATTTTCTAAGCCAAGCCTGGCATTTCTAATTTCAGACAAAATTACCTTTAAAGTCTTGAAGCTTTTTCTGGTATGAGTTTCATACTGAAAACTGAAGATGCCTAGTGCAGACCACAAGCTGAGGTCTCTTGGAAAGTCCAAACCTTAAAGCTTAGGCTTGAGATCCTGCAACTCTGCCTCTACTTTGTACTCCTCTCAGGAAAAACAAACTATTTAATGCACACAATGCCACATTTCCACTGGGATGTCACTTGTGGATGTGCAATCATTTACATATTAACTAGATTTTAATAATTAATGTGACACTAATAAACTTCTACAGGTATAACTGAAGGGTTCTCTGCCATTTCATGACCTCTAAGAATTTCCAGCTGAATGTCAGCAGTTACCTAGAGATTTAATACAGTAACTGTAATTTTAAAAACTGAACAATACCCAGGTTTGCAACATTCTCATTTGTGTTTTTTCCATCAAATTAAATCTGGGGTTATTAGAAGGATGAAGAGCTGCTCTTGCGAATAATTCCCTTCCCTTCTGTAAACATGGAGCCAAGAAAAAGATTTTTCACATTAAACACTTATGAATGATGTGATATCAAAACCAAGCATCCTTCTATGCATTTAGCAAGGGATTTTCTGATCTGGCAGATAATGGTTTTGCAAACCAAACAGATGTGCCGGAAAGGTGTTCCAGAATGTCACAGGAGGTTTGAAAGATCCTGATTGACTGATTTCAGCAGCAAGTCTTCAAATGCCTTCTCTAACCCTCAGAACATGATCTGTTTGATTTGGAGTGCTCCCTCACAGGAGACAAACAGGTTTTCATTTTCTTTGAATTTCTCCTTTCATTATGTGTTACAACAAAAGGCTAACACCAGGTCCCTGTCACATGCAGGGCTAAATGACAAGGACCCAGTGCAGGGATGGATGTGTCACATCCCTAATTTTCTCAGGGGGCTGAACTCCAAGTGAATGAGAAAGCCAGAAAATCCATTCCCCAGTACTAGGACTTATTGGGAAGCTCTACAGCAGACACTGGCTTTGCCCACCAAACTTAAAACAGTCCTGGAGTTCATGATTTTCTTCCACTGAGCCCAAGAGCAAAGCCCCACTGATTTGCTGGGTCAGTCTTGCTGGAACACAACACTAGGTCTTATTTCAGGTTTCCTATGGTAACTAAAATGAGCTCAAAATCAGCTCCAGAAGTCTGACGTTACTTGCTTTCTTGAAACAGTAATGTAGACTATAAATTTTGGGTTCTAATTTAGTCATCAAAATGTGTTTGAAAAACCACCCCTCTAATAGGAGTAAAATAAAAAAAAAAAAAAACCAACCCTACCAAACCAGTCATCGAGCTGTAGCTGTAAAATTAAATGTGGAAAATCAGAAGTCTTGAAAAAAATGTGACTCTCATGCATGTTAAACTTGGCAAACAAACTGGAGGATAAATGGAGAACAACCTCAGTATGAAATAAAAATGAGTCAGAGGAGTTACATTCCACAATGGACAATGTCTCATCTCTTATGGCTTACAACAAAATGATCTGATTATTGAATGATAGCAGAAAGATGCAGTTTTACTTAAGAAAATTTTGCATCACAAATTAAAGGCAGGTTTCAGGATAAAAGACCAAATTAATTTAATGACTTGTCTCTTTAAATGGATCCTCTTTAAGCAGATATGTATTTGTATTAAACCAACCCACATTCCAAATCATATTCACAGGGAAAAAAAACAATTGTTGATCTTTAGCTTTTCATAAAAGCATAATTCATTATTACACAGCATTAACTTCAGTAAATCACAAAGCAGAACACAGCAAAAAACCATTATTATGAACAAATGTCTATAATAGGTTTTGATAAAAACCTGTAAGTCATTTACATCAGCAATGAAGTGGGCTGACTGTTGGAAAAAATACATTCTATGCTTAGAATAATCTCTTTGGCAGATGCTTATCTGTGACAATTATGTTGTTTATGAATGAGACAGATTACAAGCACACAGGCTTTCCTTCTAATTAAGTATTTAATTATGTAGTCACATGAAGACTTATTTATGTACTTTTTAAAATGCTCTACAAGTTGTTCAGAGAATTTCTTTGAAATTAAAAAAATTGGTATCATGCATCTCCTCGATTGCTCAGTGGGGAAATGTCCATTGTACCTAGATGCATTGTGGAAAAGGGGGTAGTAGGAGGGGGCTATTCCCTAAGCAGCACAGAAAAATAGGTATTAATTGATAAAAATGCAGGATCATACCTTCTGGCCAAGAAACAGGCTTTTAGTGGACAGGACTGTGAAACCATCTGCAGGAGTTCCCTCTGTTGTACTGTCAGCACTGGCTGATTTGCTCACTTCTCCCTGCTTCTTCTTCCAGAAATAAAGTTAATTAGTTAACTCAAGGCTCTGAGAAAAACAGTTTAATGGCACTAAGATATATGACATGCATTAAATGCTTAGCAGGCAATAAAATGCCTGTACAAACAGTGGCTTTGGATTTTATCCTGTAGCCCAACCAAAGTGCCTGATAACAGCTGAAGGGATCAACAGGAAAAACGACCTCAACGTCTGCAGATCTACAGGCGCCGCCTCTTGCCCACAATAATGGGCATGGTTGAGATGACAGTTGTCTTAAATGTTGCAGAAAAACATATAAACAGCCCCAAACTTTTAACAGCTTTCTAATGGCTTGTGTGGACAAAGATTACACATTTCTGTGTGTGGGCAGACATTCATTCTGAGCTAGGAACTGACTTGTCAGAGAATCAATTTTATCTCTGAAGGGAGGTGCTCCCAGATTTCACAGACTTATTTTTAGAAATTCTCCTTTGTAATGTGGCTGTCCTTAGAAGCAGGGTCAAAAGAATTCATCTACTTTCTATCTGCCTGCTAGCAGGAAATGGGCTGAACAATTTTCTATCTTATTTAACATCATCACCTACTTTCATCTCTAGTGAAACTGCTGGAGGAGAGAGGAGTTCCCCTCAACCACCATTTATTTTTTCAATTTCATTACTGCAGTGAAATAACAGGTATCAGGATTTAATTGAATTTACTGAACAAAAAGGAGAATTAGGAACATTTTGAAAAGGAAGTCAATTAACAAAGGCTGTGGTTATAAACTCAATTGGTGCCAAGAATAATTTCACATTTTCAATAAAATTATTACTTAAAATTTCATAAAAATATTTGGTGCCTCAGCAATATCTGTGTTAAAGCAAGAAAAGGACACCTGGAATACTGAGCAAGCCACTGTTCTATTGTCCCTTTGCAAAGTATATAAACTAAGTCTGAGACTGAAAAACTAAAATGACTTTGATGCAAGGGTACATGGTACTCTTAGAAGCTATAACCATGCTTTACTTTACACAAGTGTTTTGAAATTAGATTTTCATGGGTCTTATTTCAATTCCCCAGGAGTTTACTGTTAGCCAAATACCAATATAGTAAGCAGACAATACAGTTTATTGTGTGGAAGAAAAACAGAACCCCACAACAGACTTCCTGCTTTTGTAATCAAGCAGGGCAAAAAAATGCCAGATTTAGGGGAATTATTAGTGCATGGTTATTGGAAGCACTACATTCTCTATTTGAAATGTCAACTAATAGGTGTTCGGAGGGAGAAAACAAAATTCAACAGCTCAAAAAACCAAAAAAGTGAAACAATCAGAAGAGTGACCAAGTAAACAGTAACAGGACAAATAAAGCAGCTTTGCTTGACCCAGAGGCAACTTTCACATTCCTTGCCCATTTCATGTGAAATTCCCCTGTACTTTTCTTCCTACTTGCCTAACTTATTGCTTAACTGTAGTTGTTTTGCAAAAAAAAAAATAAAAAAAATCCTTGGCTACACATGTACACACACATTAGAAAGATTTCTTACTCCTACAAACTGGAACCTGTAAGGCATGACCAGTTCAGCCCCTAGACACTCCTCTTCTGTCTCCTGGTACATCCTCTCCCCACCTCAGAATGTTTCTTACAAAGAACAGAGTATTTATGGCCCATCTGCTGCAGACCTGAGCCACTCCTGAGGGTGTTCAGGCTCCAGCTACTCCAGGGAGAGGGCAGAGCTCCTCCTCCCCTGCTCACACTGGGACTGAAATCACCACTGGTAACAACACAGGCAACTGAGAGCTCAGCCAGTGTGAAGCTCCCTGCAGCTACTGCTGGCCAGCTCGTTTGGGTTTAAAAAAAACACATTACTCTACCTTGGATTTCCTTGCTCCTTTCTTGCCACCTGTTTTCTTTGATACAGTTTTTTTCTGTGATGGAGACTTTGCCTTCTTTGCTGGGGGTGGAGTGATGATGGCTTCCAGTTTTCCTTTTGATCCGCGCTTCTTTGCCAACAGCTCTGGGTGAATATTGGGTAACACTCCACCACTGGCTATGGTGACCCCTTTCAATAGCTAATCAAAAAACCCAAAAAAGTTGTACATGAGAAATTCCAGTATTTACTCACCAATAAATAGAAAATAGGATTTACTGCAAATTTTGTATACTACCTTGAGTTTCTCCACCATTATCCTTGAAGAAGAGATGAGAAATGCCTGAAATGGAGCTGACCATATACTAGATTTTAACTGTAAAGGGAGTATGTGTTCTTCTTGCACATGTGCTTGGCACTGTCAGCATCTCTAGGGCTTGCCTGAGATCTATTTCTCTGAATCCATGCCATGAAGGCTATTACCCAAAGAGGAAAAACAAGACATCCTCAGGCACACCTGAGAGCCCAGCAGGGCAGCCTGTGAGAAAAAAATGGGACCCCAAAGTCCAGGGTGTGAGACTACAACAGGTACCACACTGTGAAGAATCCAGTATATGTCCCAAGTGCTGAATTTTCCTACAATTGTGTCATTAAAAAGATTTTTTCTTAGAAAAAGAAACTTCAAAATGGAGGACAACATTTATACAAATCTCTATATCTGTAAGTCTTTCTTCAAAAAAAATGCAGTTGAAGACCAATATTCAAAAGAGTGCAGTTCAAGCCTTTAAAAGCAGAGGTGAAATATATCATGTTCTGTATTTAAAACTACTTTAACTCATTTTTACACATCTAACTGGGACTAATTCACTATGCAGGAGGATACAGACAGTGACATCAAAGTCCCCCAGGTACTCCCACCTTCTGATTTGTGTTTACTGCTCCCCAATCTCAACCCAGTGAGGCTCCAAGCTTACAAAGGAATAATAAATGGAAAGCATTACCAAATATCAAAGCCAGAAGGAGGGTGGTTGAGGGAATATTATTTTTTTCCTGCTCCATCATGATACACAGATTTGGAAAAAACATCTTCTCTGATGGGTTTTTACAGTGCCTCACACAAAGGTACATTAATCCCAGCCACTGCCTCTGGCTGACACTACAGCACTCTAATAAAAATGCCAACGTTTTTTTGTGACCAGGTTAAAGGCATCTTTAACTCTGCAAAGGACACAGACTTGCAAGAGTTTAGAGCTCTTCTGTGGTCACAATAACAGACTTCAGTGAGAACAGGACAGGTCCCACGGAGTCCTCAGCTGTCTAAGGGGAAAACTAAAAACAAACAAAAACCCAGCATCTGCAGGATTTTCTCTGTGTCCTTGAAGAATTTATGACAATACCCCAGTCCAACAGAAGTGGCTGTAATAGGGTTAGAAAACCTCATTTTACATCTCCATTGTGTTTGTACACATTTTGGGAGTGCTGAAATACATAATTAGGCTGAGTGCTGTCGTGGGTTACACAGCCAGCACCCTAGTGAGTGTTTCCTAGTGTGCTGCTCAGTAACCAGAGGTCTTGAGTTACAAGTCAGCTATAAGGAAAGACAATTTAAGAAGTCCTAAAGGAAATCCTGGCCTTCACATGAGAGGTTTTCCTTACCTGATTTAATTCTTCATCATTTGCTACAGCCAACAGGATGTGTCTAGGAGTGACTCGACCCTTCTTGTTGTCCCTTGCTGCATTTCCAGCCAATTCCAGAATTTCCGCTGGGGAAAAAGTAAGCTCCTTTTAATTACAATGTAGTCATTAAGAAAAGCCAATGTGTTATCTAGCATCCATGCAAAAAGGTATGGGAATTACATCATGTTACTCCTAACTGCTGTAGATATGCTCAACAGACATCTAACTCTAAAATTATCATTTTGTTTTTATATGTCTAATCACTGAAGAACAAATGCATACTTAAGTTCTGTGCTAGAATTATTTTTTTTATTCTTTTGAAGCAGTTTCTCTAGATTTCTCACTTTTCAGTGTTCTTCTCAAAGCTACTGTGTGCTCATCTCTCAGGATCCCTCTCCTATCAGAGGACAGATTACAGTAGATACACAAATTCTATACGTCTTTTTCTCAAACCTGTCAAATGTGAGTTCTGGCTTGCATCACTTCTACTTTCTTGCTTCTGGAAAAGACACTATTCTCAATGACTCATTTTTAGCATTAGGGAACCATATAAGCACATATCCAAGTTAGGACACTAAAAATACAAATTCTGCTGCTACACTCATTTAAAGATTTTTTTCTCTATCTGGGAAGAAATTTTTAACCAGAAAAAAAGTAATTGATGAATCATGTTTGTCTGCTGTTCATAAATTATTTCCTTAGAAGGTATTTCCAGCGCTGACAAAATAATGTTGAACAGCTATGCATATAATGGCTTTTACTGAATTAAGAAAGATGAACTTGCTCTCCTTGCAAGGATCTTTGAAGAGAAAGGCTAGAGCATTACCTGCTAAGTGATTTATCTGCAGCTCAACAAGCCTTGGGCAAGCATGCAATTAATTACAAGAAAGTCTGGGGAACAATTAAAAAAAAATGATGTAACAAGTTTATCAGACTTTGCAATTATGTGTTACTGCTGTTTCCATTACACCAAGACTTTCATCTCCCTCTCTACAATCTGTGCTTCACTATTGCATTTGGTAGATTTCCTCTTGCATATCCAGCAACGTTTGGAGAAAAAGAGGGGAAAAAAGAAGGAAATGTCTTTTTTTACATCCATTACACACTAATATTAAAATATAACACTGCAATAATATATGAGCTTGATTTCACATTTAAGAACTGACTACACAATGCGAGCTCTCCCATAAGCTTGCTTTAGAGGCAAAGAGAACTGAACTAAGGCATTAACTTGGAAACAAGAAAGATTAAAATCAAAGTTCATGTGAACACATGCTTTTACCATGGGACACAGTAAATCTTCAGTAATACTATACAGCACAGACTATGGCTTCTCATTAGACTGAATTTAACATGATTCACCAATTATTTTTCATCTGAAGCCTCATAACAAGGACTAGTCCCATAACAAGTAAGCTATGATGCTTACTGGAAAACTTTCAGTTGCTTCTGGGTATTTCACAGTTAAACTTCATTGAGAATTTTGGTGTGTTTTCCCCATTTTTGTATTCTTCAAAGCACACAATTAACTTTATTATAGCATGAGGCAGAATACTAAGTCTAAATCCCCAAAGTAACTCAACATTTCATGCTGACAACAATTGCTTTAATTTATTTTTAAAGCAGGATTAGCAGGGTAAGGTCAACCTGCCCATGCTTTCCACACGTCCAAAGAACAGAATTAAGTTGGCATAATCCTTTTCACATAGTTCTCTCAAGGCCCAGCTCAGACACGTGGGGTTTAGCAGCCTGTGGTGGCAAAGCCCTGCATCACCCCCCAGGGGATGGGGGCAATCCTGGGTACACCCCGGGCATCCCCACGGACCTCAGCGAGGCTCTGTCACTGAGAAACGCCACCACCTGCACCTCTCCACACCAGGAATGCAACTGTTTGCATGTCAGCCTTAATCCCAGCTGCAAAGCAAGGGAAGGCTTTGCTGCTTTTTGGTTTGCCTCTGCTCCCCCACCTCCGCTGCTTCCCGGGCAGGCCCTGCTGAACAGTCAGGCCGTGTTGCTCTCTGTGACTGATCAGCACAGCTATGCAGACAGGCCATTCTGGAACTAAAGACTCTAAGAAAGTGTTATGCCTGTAAAGCACAGAGGAATGTTTTATTTGTTCCTCATAAAACTAAAATGTCTGCCTCGTACAGTGGAGAACTGTTCTTGTAAGCGCTAAGCCCTCTTCCTTGGACAGGAAACTCATTTTGAAATTACAGTTTTCTAATGGTCCTTTAGGGAAGTTGAGGTACCCCACTTCCTCTTCAGGAAGAGAACGCTTTGCACTGGTGTTGGGGACCACAAAAGAGGAGCTTGGGGAGAGGGAGAGAGGAGGAGGCCATGGAGGGTGGAATTTCTCTTCTAGCCTTCTCCTCAGTGCTCCAACAATAATCAAGTATTGCTTGTACATGCAGAGAGACCAACAGCACTGGGAACTGCCAAACTCAGCTATGTACACAAGTCTGGTCAGAGGGAGACTCTCCTATTTAAAAACAGAGGATTAGGAGGTATTCAAGCTGAAGCCAACATAGGCAACAGTTTTTTGATTTAGAACTGACAAGAGACAAACCTAATCCAAATCCAACAGATCAGAGCACTTAGAAATGCTGGAAATGAAGACTTTCTGGATGCAGACAGGATTCACACTACTTGCCTGGATTTTTCTTGCAGACAGCACTACTTTCACATCTGTTTTATGCTGCTTTAATTCTGAAGATTTAAATGATGTTTTGCCCATTTTTTTAACCAATTTCAAATTAGAGGAAAATCTAGATCTCTCTGTAAGGGAGTTGATTCAAATTTTCAGAAGAGTAACTGTGGATTTACCTGGAAAAAGGAGTAGGTGGAAAAAAGTATTTAAAATTGAGACTGGACTTGAACTCTTAGGTCAACCCATCTTTGGAAGCGTCATTCTACCAGGGTCAAAGGTTTGAGTCATTGAGGAGTTCTGTTTCATTAAAAGTAATCTTCCCACAGTAGGAAAAAACAGACATTTAAAAATCAACTCCAGCAACTGAGCAAGGTCAACAGAGAAAGCTTTGCTTAGAATTGCTGAGGCAAAAGAAAGTGTTAAGAGCTTCCATGGCATCAGGTTTCACTCAGCTTGTATTTATCCAGCCAGAAGACCAAAACAAAAATGTTTCACAAAAATGAGGCCTCACAAAAAGGATGGAAGTTGCATAATGTCTATTCCATTCGTTTCATATATTTACTCAAGGCATTTTCCCCCCTAGAGAACAATTACATCACCACCACTCAGGCAGCAGGCAACTACAAGACTCACTTTACAGAACTACAGAACACGAAGAGCTCTATTTCTTTAAAAAAAATGAGGAAAAATCCTGAGTTTTTCAATATTATATGGCTTGGAAGGTATCCCTCAACTACTACAAACTTAAATCAGCTTAATATGAAGAGAAACTCCATGTGCAAAAATGACTTTTTCTGTGCTTTTGAATAATCACAAACAAAAATGCAAACCAACATGTACTCCTTTAAGTACAGATATAAAACAAAACAGAAAAAGGCATGAGATCTGTATAATTAGGAAAAGAAAATTAATTAAGAATGCAATGTCAGCATGTGATATATTCATATATGGACAAGCTGTTAAATAGCAAAAAAAGGAATGGATGCCTCAGAAGTTTGACTATACCATGAGCATATCAATTTGATTTAAAAGACATGATTAATATTTTTCTTCTTTTCAGTCATTTTTAAAGTAGAAGTGTTGAGTGGGAAACCCTAAAAGTGAAGAAATTTTTCTTAAAATTTATCTCCAAGGCAGTTTTCATTTAGATCACCTGAAAAACTCCTGTGTAATAGTTAGAACTGGGATATGGGTAGTGAAAACTGGTCTAAGCCTGTTCTCAGCACTCGGACTAAAACTGCTTTTCTTCAGCTGAGGTTTTTAAAAGTTCAGTTAAATATTTTTAGAGGAGAAAAGCAAACCAGTTGTGTACCTTCATATTTAAGCTTGAGATAAGACCACAGGAAAAGCTGTTCTCAAGACATTTCCTACTCAAACACAACCAAAAATTGTCAGAAGTCCCCACAGAAACCTCATCCTGAATGAAGTTTTCAGGATTCAGATTTACGATTTTCCTCATCCTTTACTTTCAGAGACTCTGGTCATCTCTAAAACATCCTACTAAGTTCCCAATTTCACTGCTTGCATTTCCCTGTTTCACAGGGGACTGCTCTCTGCCCTGAGTATTGTTACATTGGTATTTCACAACACTTGCAAATTCTGGAACAGAACACAACACATGGTTAAAATGAAAGTAATTACTATTAGGCCAGAACAAAGCAGGCGCAGTAGAAACTGCAGACCTGGATGCTACAAAAGCAAATGCATTCTCCTCCCACTCTTGGAGAGTGCTCTAGTTCATTTATTGCTAGTTTTCAAACAAAATACTACTGGTCATTACTGACTAAAACTCCTCTCAAGCCTAAATGACAAAGCCTTCAGCTTACCATGCATTCCAGGCTGTAACACCTTCCCAATGGAAATAGCCAATTCAATTGGTCTGACTTCATCCCCAAATTGGTTTTTCCCTCTTTTTTTTTAATATGGTTTACATCTCAAGCTAAAACATTGCTGTTGCATCGAACCTTTGTCCACCTTGTCTTCAGGGAGATGAAATCATATCTTTGAAAATTAAACTCTTTAACAACTAACAGGTGATGTGCTGACACAAGGCCAATTTCTGAACACACAAATTCCAACAGGAACAAGTCAGGGGTTTCTAAAAAAATTGTGAAGCCATTCCTCAAAAGAAAATTGAAAACAATACCCAGAAATCAAAGAAAAATGAATGTTGATACAATTCCACTGAGAAAAATATGTATTTGCTACAAAGCCAACTACATGACAAGGAGTCTGCTTATTGTACTTCAAATTACTCATCTTTCCCATCAGCATTTTATTGACTTGAGATTCATCTTACATGATTCCAGGAGGTTTTAACCCAATCAACCCCAATCAACCAAGGCTGTTAAGAGTTTCCTGCATTCTTCTCTCCATGTATTCCACCCAATCCCCCTGGAATCTGCAGTTGCAAGAGTGAAGGTAGAATAATTTAACAACACTTTCCCTCTTATGCATGCCAATAAAACAGTTCTCAGCCTTGGTTCAAAGTCATGGAAATTTGATGCAGTGAAAATCAGTTCAAGAAACTTTACTGCTTTGAACAAGCCTTGATGAAACCTTAACTCTCAGCAGGGCAATAGTTCTCTTAGGATGTGATAAAACCCCCAGTCCTTTCAGTCTTGAGTGTCTGAGCTGTATCAAAACTAGGCCCCTTGAAGGAAAAACTGTTAACCTTGCCAAGTTATTATAAGTCTTGCATTTCTGTGAGGCAGATGACAGACTGCTGTTTACTTAAAACACAAATTCAGGCCACAAAAGCCACTTCCACATCGAGCCCTCTGATCTGACTTACATGTCTCTTCAGCTTTTTTCTACACTCTAATACCATTCGTTATTTTTCTTGTCAGAGATCCAATGTTAACTTCCTCTTTTTTTTTAATTTTAATTTCTCATTTACTATTGATCTGTAAAAGACGTGAGAGTTCAATTTTTAGGGAAACCTGAACTTTAACTCAGGCATTATTTATTACAATGGCCACACCCTGAGTACTAATTTAAAGAGATAGCCTAGCTCTTCTCCATAAGAATCCTCATCTAACTCAAATCAGCCTTTATTCTTTTTCAGTTGAGCTTCCTCTACCTGGCAGTACACTTTGCTGTTCCTCATAACAGCTTACATATGTCTTAGAACTGCACTCAAACATGATTAAAGTAACTGCTGCCAGACATCACCTGATCAAGTGCAGCACGTGGCACTTGGGGACATGGTTTAGTGCTGGACTTGGCAGAGTCAGGTTAACAGTTGGACTTGGTGATCTTGGAGGGCTTTTCCAATCTAAATGATTCCGTGTATGCTTTGGTCTGGCTGTTACAGAATACAGGAGACTACTCACATCCTGAGACCTGGTCCTGGCTTAGTCTTTTATGCTGCATTTCTAAACATTAAAGAAATCAAGAGGACTCGCTGCTTCCTTGGAGCAAAGCCCACATCCTCTGCCCTCTGGTCCTCAGCCAGTGCCCAAGGGCAGGTGGGCTGGAGCATTAAAGGATCAAGCAAACTTAAAATGCCATTTTTCCAGACCATTCCCTCTGATTTCAGCCATGTGCAGCTGAGTGGATCCCCATGTAAGAAATTCTGTCTTTTTGTTTAGTTCCTCAACAGATTTTACTTCTATGGATGTGTCTAATTCTTTTCTGAACCCATTGAGAAAGATTTAGCACCATTTTTAGTATCTGTAACATCTTGCACTAACAAGACTTGCTATACCACAGACATTTCTGCAATTTGGGAGAAAAGTACCTCCTGTTTGGTTTAGAAATATTTTCTTTCACTATATATCCCCTAAATTTATTTTTCCCCAGCAAAGTTTATATTGAGGATGGAGCATTTCATCTGATGGCACTGAAGAATCCACATGGAATTTAATTTCTAAAGGTAAGTCAGGGAAAAATATACTTTGGAAAAATACTGAAGACAGAACATCACCTGAACTTAGGCATTCTAAATAATCCTCATGGAAAAAAGGTGGAAAAAAAAATCATGCTTACAATAATTGATGCAAGAACTTCTAAAATTTGAGAATACCTGAGGAAAGAAACTGCTTGGTACATACGCTGTGGAGTCAGGATGTCTTCCTGCTTCTAGCCAGTGCTACAACTGTCATTCCAAGAATAAAGGGCCAAAGAAGAAAAGACTTAAGCTTTATAGATTCTTTTATTCATCTCAACAAGGAATTCCAGTTAAGACAAAGGTATGGGTAGGAAAAAACTGTGTAGCAAAATCAGTCACATTTGTGTTTTACACTACTCTTACACTCCATTCTTCCAAACAAAGGCTGATACCAGTGTTAAATTGAGCAGCAATATATAGATGCAACATTACTCTGTTGCAACTTAGCCAAATAAACAGATGAAATTACTTACTAGAATAAGAAGTATTTCATGCTAGATCTAAGGATATTAAAATACAACTGAAATATAGAAAAAATTTAAAATTTTCAAGGGAGAAAATATTCACTGACCATGCCAAAAACTAAACCAGCCTCATCCAGCATTTTGTACATTTTTGCAATATAACACATCACTATGTTGCATATTTACCACTCTGAACTATGCTGACATAGCAGTATGCACTGTAAAGCTTTTATTACAAGAAAACTCTTGTTGGCTCTTACAGTTTTTCATCAAACCTGACTTGTGCAGCTTGGATAATACATTAGGACTGTAATCAGGTCAGTAATTTTGTACTGAGTGAGCTTTTGCAACTCAGAGATCTATATAAGTTTATGGGACTGCACAATAAGACAGACACATTCATAAGTGCTTACATGGCTGGAGCCAAGGAAGGGCTTATCAGTGAAAACAACCTCTTCATTGATATACATTTGAAATACACTGATTCATGCATTTATAATTCAGAAAGTTGGTCATTCAGCTGATAACAGTGCAAAGTTTTATATCTAAAGACGCACTTCTTACAAGTAGAGCAATTTTAAATTGTGATAATGACTCTTCACTTGAGAGCCTAACACAAGTCTTATGTAAAAGGAATGTATCAAAGGAGTTCCCCTGTGCTGATATAGTCAAAAGGTCTCTGCTTCTGAGGCTATTGCCATAAACAACCCTGGTGTATTTTAGGTGCAGTATTAACCCCTATTAAAAGCACACTACATATGAAGAGGTATTTTCATGCTTGCTCAGGTCGTACAAGCACTTAATTTACTTCAGGTGTTTTTGGGACAGAGTTTGTGGTACACCACCATAAAATGAAGTAGTGTTTCTAAAGTTGCCTGTTTAAATAGAAGAAATGTATCTTGGTAGTGAATGCACATTTCAGTGGCATCAAAAAGATACTGTCAATTAATTATCTTCTTATATTTCATTACTCTCCAAGGATGGATATTTATGGGAGTATCAGACTGCCTGGAACTTGAATCTGCTTTTAACCTAATGCTTTTTTACTGTGGACCCCTGCTCCCCTCTGCCTCCAAGCAGGAGTTCAGTGGAACATCTGCTTTGACAGAGAGGGCAAATAATTGTTTTCCTCTGTGACCCTGTGAAGATTTTGGTCAGTGAGCAGAACACAAGAGGTGAACAGCAGTTCAATTCTGCTCAGCTTGCACATTGCAAAGTGAGCATCTGAAGTGAGCAGTTAAACCTTCTGCTCTCAGGAAGGACTTTCCTTTTGCAGTCAAATAGCAGCTGGATCAAGAACATTTCCCACATTGAAAATTCATCAAGATAAAAACGCAATGAACTGAGCTCCAGCACATGAACCCCCATTATTTGATTCTGGTGACATCAGAAAGCCTGAAAACAAAAACTTGGGTAAACACAGGAATGCCTCAGATGCAATTCTAACCAAGGGGTTCAAAAAGTGCTTATTTTAAATTTCAAGAAAATATATGATCAACAGTACCCCTGTGCAAAAAAAAACCCCAAAAACACAGCTGAGAAAAAGATCTAATGGAGAAAACAGGTATTTAACATGTTCTCCTACATTCATATGTGTGTAACAAATATAAATCAGTCTCATTTCTTCTGTATTCCTGTGCTCCTGCTGTTTTATAAACTTCTCCTTCTCCTCATTTGCTATGACATCTTGGCAATGGAAAATTATTTAGTGTAGAAGAGATGATGGGGGAGGGGGGAGCAGAAATCACTTGCAGGCCTGGCTCTTTCTGCCTTTAAATATGCTCAAGAGACTTCTATTTTTCAAGGGCAAAGGACTATCTTTTTCTGCTGGTAAGAAATGTTGGACTACTTATCGTAACTTGTGCAAGCTCTGCATCTGAAAAGTCCATACCTGATGAGATGTATGGCAGGACCAGGTCTGACAAACACAAACCACCACAGAATTCATGTGAGTGGCTGCAATGCCCCAGGTGAAGTCTGTGGCCATTCTCTTGACTGACCTAGAGTTCTTTTTTGAAATAAACTGATACTGATGCACTACTTTGCAGAGAAATTAAGAAGGGGATTGCAGTTTTCTGAAGTACACGTTAGGGAAGACAAATAGGCAAGGAACCATTGGAAAATAAGTGCAACAAGGAAAGAAGACAAAAGGAGTTACCAAAACTGAACATGCCAACTGAAAACTGTTGATAATACTTAAAATTAATTTCTGCTTATGCTGCAGAACTGATCTACTATTCTGACTATTCCCTGCAAGGCAGGAAGCACTGCATGAACTGCTGCTACAGAGAAGGAAAATAAGAACTGTGCATTTATAGTTCTTTGGCATGCACACTACTCCTCCAGAGTAAAGACAGGAAGTATGTCCACCTGCTCCAATACTGGTAACACTCAAAGGTACTTTCTGCACATTTACCCACGAAAGATACACTTACATCCTATTTACAGTGGGCACATCACATTATTTCCACAGATAAAAAACAGGAAACAATAAGCAACTTGGCTTAAGAAACCAAACTGGAAACACTGCTTATGCTGATGAGAGAATTATTTTCCAATGTTACTTCTAAGTAACAAGAACCATGAGTGAATAAGTGAGAAAATGAGGATACTCACTGTGCAACTTGTTTAAATGTAAAGTAAATTGAAATCTAAGGACATGAGAAATCAGAGAATGTGTACCCTTACTTTCCAATGAGGAGCTGTACATACATTAAAAATAAGCTACTTTCAAAGTACAAAGTGGGTAAGTCATAACTCCAGATGAATGCAGAAAAGAACTTCAAGACCAAACAGCTGGAAGCATTTCAGAAGTTCAAATCTCAAATTGAACAAAAAAAAACCCAGACCTGAGCACATTATGGGCTAATTTCAGATTTACATCGAAGTTAAACCTCAGCAAAGGCCAGCAAAATTTAGCACCTCACCTTCTAAAGGGATAAAGTTGGTTCCATGTTCTGCACACTGGTGAACCAGTTTTTAAACCTTAGTAGGTCCCTTTCTATTAGGTCATGTCTGTCATTTCCCCTCCTGTTTTTGTTTCTGGAGTTTCTCTTTCCTCTTTCCTGCTTTTGATATTTTATACTTCTCCTTCCTGGATGCACAGGATTGCTTTTTGATTTAGCCAATTTATTAGCATGCCAGTTCACATGGTCTCCTTCCTATTATGTCACGTTCCTGGTTTTACTTTGAAATGGTTGAAATGCTTTGATTTGGTCTCAGACCATGTGCTAACATGAGGATCTTTAAAAACTCTCCTGGAGAGAAGTCAGGATTTCTCTGGTTTTGTGAAGTAATAACTGCCAAGAGGTAAAAAGAACACAAACCAAAAACCTCCAAGCATTCCATTTCAAGGGGCTGTTTCTGAATTACACTGAAAAAGATGAATGACCTCAAGTTCAGAAAACATACTGAGCACTAAAGGCTAAAAAATTATCCTATACAGAGTGTGAAAAACCTAAAGAAAGGAAAAAAAAAACCCACCAGACTAAAACAGTAAGGGGTCTACAAGAAAGCTGGAGAAGGACAGACTTGTAATGATGAGACTACAAGGAGGAATCACTTCAAACTGAAACAGAACAGATTTAGATTAGATATTAGGGGTAGATATCAGGAAGAAATTCTTCCCTGTGAGTGTGCTGGGGCACTGGCACAGCTGCCCAGAGAAGCTGTGGCTGCTCCATCTCTGGAAATGGCCACAATGGCTCAAGGCCACCAGACTGAATGTGGTTTGGAGGAAACTGGTCTAGTGGGAGGTATCCCTGTCCATGGAAGGGGGATTAGAACCAGATGAACTTCAGGGTCTCTTCCAACCCAAATCATTCTATGATAAAACCAGTACTAACTCTGGAAAGAAAGGAGTACCTGTGCTTTTGAGATGCATCTATGTACAGGAACAAAAGAAAACCCTGAGATACAGGTTACTAGGATTATTAACCTAGCCTTCAGAGGAGACAGAAAAACCACAGCA
>VYXF01002804.1:1043266-1053309 GCA_013397295.1 Polioptila caerulea | reverse complement strand
GGACAGACTTGTAATGATGAGACTACAAGGAGGAATCACTTCAAACTGAAACAGAACAGATTTAGATTAGATATTAGGGGTAGATATCAGGAAGAAATTCTTCCCTGTGAGTGTGCTGGGGCACTGGCACAGCTGCCCAGAGAAGCTGTGGCTGCTCCATCTCTGGAAATGGCCACAATGGCTCAAGGCCACCAGACTGAATGTGGTTTGGAGGAAACTGGTCTAGTGGGAGGTATCCCTGTCCATGGAAGGGGGATTAGAACCAGATGAACTTCAAGGTCTCTTCCAACCCAAATCATTCTATGATAAAACCAGTACTAACTCTGGAAAGAAAGGAGTACCTGTGCTTTTGAGATGCATCTATGTACAGGAACAAAAGAAAACCCTGAGATACAGGTTACTAGGATTATTAACCTAGCCTTCAGAGGAGACAGAAAAACCACAGCAGAACTGCCTAAAAATAGTTAAAAGGGATAAAGAAGAAAAATTCTTTTTCCTTTAACTATCATTTCCTACTGCCTTTTAGTTTTTCCTAAAGTGATGTATGTTACTTTTCCTTGTTGTTGGTAATGTCCTCAGACAGGTTCCCAAGATGCAGAGTAGTTAAAGAAACACCTTTATTTCCCCAGCCTATTCTTAACTGCCTAAACTATCACTGCCTCAGTTCACACTTCAAATCAGTTAACCAGTAACATGTGCTTCTCATTAGCAGAGCCTTAAGCTCACCTGTATTGCTCTGTTTCTTTAAAAGGACAGCATTCAAAGCACCCTTCACCCTAAGAAGCCTTTTATTTGAGTAGTTATTACTGTAAGCAGGAACCTAGCTAAAGGAAATGTTAATTTTTTAAGGCCATCTATGAAGTTTAAAAGCATTCTTTTAAAGAAAAGGACCAAATAAAGAAAACTCAATGTCAACAAGTGAAGGGGAAAAAAATATGTATTTGATCATATGAATACCCTACAGAAAACAAGCACTCTATTAATTATTTTGCAATATTACCAATCTTCGTCTTCAGGGGAAGAAGAAACCTTATAGGAAGAAATCTTCTGTTCTTCGTATCTAAAATTGTGGTAAGGTCAGGTTGCTTCAATTAAATATTCCCAGAAAAGTCAATGCTTTGTAACTTTGTGCTGGGGTCAAAGAGAAACCTCTACCTTTTAGAGGGTCTGCCCACCAATACAGCCTAAAATCTCCTATCTATTGAAACACTTGAACCTACACAAGCAAATACACTGGAAAAAGAAACACTGCTTTGAGAAATAAGATCCAATTAGAGCTTTTCCTTAGTCATGCTAATGGAATCTGGCTCCAAACACTCATCTATCTGGCACTAGTGCTTTTTGCTAGATCCCTACACCACAGATATATACTTAGATGTCAACCTGGCCACATGAAGGTGACTGAACCTTCTTATCTGTTTTTTTTTTACTTTAAGCAAACCAATATTGCGAAAAGTCCATATACTGATGTTATTACAGTTGGGGTTTTCTGTCAAAAGACTGCTTTTGTAATGCTGTTTGGGGGGGTAAACTTGCAATGCCTTAAGTTTTGTTTGAGAACAAAACAGCTACATAAACATCTCCACTTGCATGTCTGGTTGTTTACATCATTGGGAAAAGCATTTTCTTCCTTTGAAGCTTCTTTCTAAATGGAGGAAAAGTAACACCTTTGTCCTGTGAGAAGGTGAGGATGAGATAATTATTTAAGGTATTCTCATTCTGATGTGATGAAGGGAACAGAGCAAGAACTACAACTATAAACAAATAAAGTTACACAGTTCCAGGGCAGATGAACAGTGTGCATGCATACACAGACTCAATCAAACAAATTGCAAACAGCATGGGTAGTCTGAAAAGAAATCTGTAAATTGAACAAAAATGTTTATACAAGGCTGTAAGCAGTCTCAGTCCTGTGTAAACACGGAGAAGCTCTCTATTTAAAATTAATGTATCTGCTTAACAGACAATTATAACCCAAACAAAGTCATCAGGCACCAAATCAAAGGAGGACTGCATCAATGTAGTCCACACACACTGATGGCAGTGGGAACCCTTTGTGGAAGAAGTGTGTTTACTTACAAGTGGTGAAAGCAAATTCTATGCTGGAATGAACAAGTCATCAAGGCTCTGAGGAAGGGGTGAGGGGTACCTTGATTTTGGCTTACACGTGTGACCAGCATTCACCCACTTCAGCTGTAACTTTTTTTGTTTGTTTGGGGTTTTGTTCTGTGCAAATTCAGTTCGTGTTTAACTTTTACTGCTACTATTTCACATAATTCAGCAAAACCTACCAGTTAGATATTCCAGTACAGCAGCCATGTACACAGGAGCACCAACACCAATTCTGTACTTCGGGTGGCCTTTCTTGATGTACCGGAGCATTCTTCCAACAGGGAATATGACCCCAGCCTTTGCGGAGCGGGAAGTCTTGGTTGACTTCTTCTTTCCACCCCTGCTGGACATCTTGTCTGTATCAGGTCTGAAACAGCACTCTGTATTTAGGAAGAAAGAAAAAAAAAAGGAACAAAAGATAAAAGGTAATTAATAAGGACTGATACTGTAAGACCACACACTGAATTCCAAGGCGGATCAGCATTTTGGGGTAGGCAATGCATTAGAATGTCTAAAATACACAGACAAGTTTAGAGCATACACAACAAGAACCTAAAATAATTTCCCACAGAATATTCACTTCTCATTGTAATTTGGCATAATTTCATACAGAAAATATAATAAAACAAGTTATTCCTAAAAATCTACTTTCCTGAAATTCCTAACAGATTAAACCCAGTACCACTCATGAAGCAGAGAGTGGTAAGTACCAGATTTAAAACAGAACCTCTGCATTGAAGCAGAGGATGCTTTCTGTGAGGAGAATGATACAACCCCCTGATCACCATGAAAACCTTTTAGGGCACTTGATCAGCTGTGGAAGGGAAGTTATGTTCATGCATAATTACATTCCAAACTAGGAGAAACTGTATCCACCAAAGCTTTCATAAAGTGTATTCATCTCCTTTAAAAAACTCCATTTTCCAGATGTGTGAGAATTGACAGAACAAAGGCCTATGGATGGCAAAATACTTCTCCTCTACAGTAAATGTTCTATTTTTAGAAAGATCTGAAATGACCCCCTTGAGATCTGAATCTACCAAAATTCAGCCAATTCCACCCTGAAGACCATATTGCTTCAACATTCCCTCCAGGAATCTGACAATCTTCTATCTGCCACCCTTCCCTAACAGCACAGTGATCTGAACACCCAGCACGTATCTGACAACTGTATCTCAGTTTATCCCACGGAGGGAACCTACTGCTGATACAGCTGTCAAACATATTCTGTCCTCTCTTTGATTTCTGCTCAGGCTGTAAATAGAAACTGACAAATCCAAAGAGGTGGAGGGTTCACAGGCTCTCAAGGTGTCTTTGAAGGTTTAGGCAACTCACTGGGTTTTGAAATTACCTCAGAGGAAAGGAGACAGTGCCCATCTCCCCATCCCTCCCCTCCCTCATATCTGAACTCTAGGGAAAACAGCGGAATGCATCACTGATCCACATCCACCTCTGTGCATCCCACTTCTTCCCTTGCTGCACAAATCCCACCTAACACAAATTCACTGACATGTTTATACACTCCACAATGAAACCCCCTTTAATCCTGCTCTCCCACCACACCATTTCTCTACTTCCCCCATTTTTCACTTGTTTATTCTGAATGCTCTCCTTGCCCTTATGAACCAAACTATATTTCCCACATGCCTGAATTCACAATGGAGCGATCTCAGAATTAGGCAGAACAGGTTTATCAACCCCACTTCTAAGTTTTGCAATTTCTATTCTGTGCTGACACATCCTGCAGTCCTTCAATCTCAATGAGTCAATAAGATCTAGGCTACATAATTGCCAAATAAAGACAAGTCAGGATAGCTGAAGGAACACAAGTATCAGAGGTTTTTTTTCCTTTCTACTTCCATATTCCATTCATCAGAATCTACACCTGCACATCACATTACGTAAATTAAATTTACTTAATTTTTAAATTAATAGGTTTACTGTTTTTGAAAAGGTAAACAAAATAATCCCATCTTTGTAGATCAGATGAAAGTCACACTACATTTAGGAAACTCATGTCCAGAAACAGATAGGAATCTTTGGGAAGGGGAAGCCATCAAAAGGGCTCCTTCTCCTTTCATCTGCTGTGGACTCAGCTCTGTAATAACCATTATTCTGTGAAGAAGAGGACAAAAGCCAATTTTCTTGCCTTGAGAAATGACCCAAATGCAGCTCACCAATGATTTTAAAAACATCCATTTAATTGCATTTTCTCATCTAGTTAGCTCTGTCTTTGTTAGCAGGAAGGCTGGGTGGGGCTTTGACTTGTCTGTAGATCTTCTGCCAGGAATTATTTTCATATTTCATAATCCATTTTAACCTCAAATGTTAAGAGGTTCATTGAATCAAACACCACAGAAAGGGGCATAAGAAATATCTGTGCTGCCCCACAATATATTTGGTTTGTAACTGAGAGGTCAGTGATGAAAAACATCATTTTTACAGAGAAAGCCTGCAAGCCTTAAGCAGTAAACTTCTATTAATCATTTAGTGAGTTTATGGAATATCAGAACAGCTGGAAGAGAATATGGAAATCCTTAATTCCTAACGTTTTCTTTCTTTGGGAGAGTGTCAGCTATCAGCTGCTGCAACATTTGCATGAAAGCATTAGTAAAGTAGGTAGTAATACAGAATAACATCAATCTATATATGTGTTTTTTTTTTTTTATATGTGTCTTTTTTTTTATATAAGTGTCTTTTTTTTTTTCTTCCATGAGCTTATTTTATCACCTCTGCAGATTCTACAGGTAACTTCTCTCTTTATTTTATGAACTTGGTCACATTACTCACATTAATATTTAGGATACCCTGGACCTATCTCGACAATTTACCTGATCCCCTTATATGGAACATTAAAGACCTTTCTAGCTGTAAGTTTATTTCTGAGGAGAAACTTTGCCTGAATCTGAAAGGTGCTGCTGCACAGAGCTGCATAATGAAAAAACCAAGAACTTCTGAAACATTTAGTATTAAAGGTGAAATGTGATACAGATGAGTTTTAGACCTTCCCTACTCAAGGATCCCATTCCTCCATGTAGTGAATCACTGGAGGTTCAGATTGTTTAGATGTTGGGGGTAGTGGGAGGAAAACATCAATTAGGTTTCAAGTACCACTTTTACTGTTACCAACCACGTAATTTGGAAGGTGAAAGTGAGAGCCCAGCATGGAAACCTTTTTCAGAGCTTAACTGTGTATTCAGGATCATTACTTTGCAGAACCTGTTTGTCCTGCCTTTGAGCTGCAGGATGGCCCAACCAACTCTCAAATGTCTCTTCCCTATTTCTAGTTCTCCACCGAAAAAGAGAAGGGAAAGACATTTCACTTGCTAAAGCCACAAGAAAATGTATTGAGGTGAAATGTAAAGAGCATGGCAACAGATCAAAAACCAAAGAAAACCGTGTGCCTTACATGTTCCGAACTGGTTTATCTTTGTAACACCAGAAACCCTGGAATGCTGCCAACACTAATGAACTAGAGCTGTTTGCTGAGTCACTGGGAGCCCGCAGATCAGAGAGGCAACCCAAGGCAACCTTATCACACGCACCATAGTTCAGACAAGATTTGAGCAGTATAACAAATGTAAGTAAATATATTTTTAAATAAATCACAGTCAATGGACCAGTACTGTCCTTTCTTTCTTCTGCCCTGCCTTTGCAATGGAATTTTTGAGAACTTTACCAAATACATTACAAAATCTCCAAAGATTTGACAATAAAATTATTTTCTTTCAGTGTGAGAGTTCACAAAATTATCGCTGTGATAATCAGGCAACTCACTGAGGAGTCAAGTATCTAAGTTCATCTTTGACTTCAAATTAAATTTAACACTATATTCTTCAGTTCTCTGCTTGGACACAGATTGCCCTAGATACAGAATTTAGCACTTGATTCACAACCTTTTGAAACCCCCTAAAGATGGTGGCAAGATTCACACTGCTTTCTAAGATTTCCAAATGCATAAACAAGATTTGACAGTGTATTAATTGGGTCACAGCAAAGATTGAAGCTACAATGCTCCTCTGCTGTCACGTCTTTGTGAGCCAGAAATACATTTCCAAAGAAACAACCTTAAGGTGTAGCGATGAAATCGGCATAATTAACATTCTTCTCTTTGAAATTGGCTGGAGTAACTCTGGTTGGCCATGTTTTTCTGTGTGAAGACAGATACTCTGCTGAACCACACTTTCAAATACCATCTTCCTCAAATACACATAGGCATCTGTTTTTCTGAAAGGTTTAACATCACATAATTCTTAAAGTACAGCCTGAACATCCTGGTAAAGTGATATCCAAATTCCAAATACCAGCACTTCATTAGTTCAGTTGATTTGACACTTTGATCAAACAGCAGTAATAAACTCAGTCTGTTATTAATAGTTTTCAGGTACTGGTTCCTAATGACTAAACAAATTACTATGAATCTCACTGCTGTCAGACAGAGACTGTTCTGATCATGGGCTTACACTGGCGTATTAACTGCACTCAGCAAAGAGATGATTCAATTTAGACCTATATTATCATATCAGTAAGTAGTGGAATCCAAGAGATCATTACTACAATAGGAAAAATACTAAGATACAGGCATGATTTTTCCTTTCTTTCAGTACAAAGACTAAGCTGGAAAGTTCATTTCTGTAGCACAAGAGATTAACCGCAATACTATTTTCTCTCCATTGTTTCAAAAGATTAACAATGTAAGTGCTGCCATTCTCTCTTAAATCTATTTATAGATCATAGTAATAGCCACTTGCTGAATTCCTGCTGAAGAGGTGCATTTAACTTTGCTGTGACAATGAACTTGCTCTGTTCTTAGCAAATCAGAAGCTACTCTGGCATATTTAAAAAATGGTATCGAATGGTCTCTAACAATACTTGCCTGGCACAACAGTGTCTCTACCTGGGACTGTGATTTCTAGGTACAACACCACTAAAAAGAGCCAATCACTCAGTTATCATTTGATCTGATGTGATTTCAAACTTTAGCTCAAGTTCTTTATCAAAGCAGTAACTCTTTGAGGTCTGAAACAGACAGAAGAGTGCAACCAGTTGTAAAACAGCTGTTCCAAAACTCCATTAACTTCTCATCAGAGAAGGTAGCACCATACATTTATTTTCATTTGGAAAACCAAGAGAACACTCCCCATCTAGGAATGCACAATAGGTGTACTTTCTGTTGAAGATTATGACAATTGAAATTCCTATAGCAGTAGCATAAAGGATGGGAAAAAGAGGAATAATGTTTTCACAAAATCTGTGTGCTAAACAAAATACCATTGCACAATTGTATTCAACTGGCAGAAGTCTCTCCCTCCCACAGTGGGTCTGAAACACCAAAACAAATACCCCTTAATGTGCAAACCTCCACTATGAACAGTGCTGGGAGTGTGACGAGTTTCTGCTGGGCATCCTGCCACCAATAGCCAGGAAAATGTAAATACATTGTCTTCACTGACCACTGCTGGGAGAAGTGGCCTGAAATAACCATTTATACATCACAGATCTTTGTATACTAGATAGAAAGCATAAAAATTTATAGAGGGCCTTAAGTCACTGGATCATTTGGGAATTCAATGCAGAAAAATTGTTTTAAATAACATTTTGAAAACAACTTTTTCCCTTGACATTTTTGTAAGAAAATAAAAATGTAATAAAGAATTCATGTGGATGCTTCGAAGGCAAAATTCAGATGCAGAACAAAATTTAAAACAGATATTATACTACTGAGAGAAGGATTTGCAAGAACTTGACCCATCAAGGAGGTCATGAACAGTGTGATTCTTGCATCACTCCTGGAACGAGGACCATGAGCTGAACCCTGACCATCCAGTCTTTAGAACAGGTCTGTGTAAGGAACTTCAGCTTCTTTATGTGTTCGCAGCATCTTTCCCTACCAAGCAAGCAAGCCAGCCCTGCAGTCTTTCCACAAGCACTGCATTTTTCTTTTCCAATTTTACCTCTTGAGATGACAAAACCTAATGCTCAGCACTACCCACAGGGCCAACATTTCCTCTCCCAATGGAGGATCTATCTGGAGCCTCTTTCCTCCTCTTGTGTCATCAGTTCCAGACTCCTGCTCCTTTATCCCTACTTTATAACCTTGCTGGGGTAGGATTACCTTTTCTGTGGAACAGACAGCAGGCCTCGATCCTAGCTGACAGAGCTGCACAAAAATATTTCTGCACTTCTGAGAGCAAAGGTTTATGACTATTCTTCCAGAGTGTGATTATATCACCTACCTTATCAAGAGACTATCTTTTATCAAAGCTCATTGTTATGTATTGGCAGAACTAGGCAACTCCTAAGAATAAATTTAAACACGCCGGTTTCTTTTAAGATTAAGCTTGCAGTAGAGGACTTCTCTTTTTGCTCATGCTGATCTACAAAATAATCAGTGCTTAAGCACTTTACTGACTTTACTGTCATTAAGCCAAATTCTAGTCTTGCCACTAGTTGTTAGAACAGTTATGGCTTAATCTACATTGTCAACATTTGGCTTTACTGGCAATCAGAATGGTGTACAGCACACACAGCAAAGCAAAGTTACTCTTTAGAAACCCAGAAGGCCTAGATTTCAGTGCAAAAGGTTACGAAACATAATGCAGCAAAATAACCTGCAACCATTACTAAGTAAACAATGTAATTCCTTTCTTTCACAACACTTAAAAAAAACCAAACACAAACACACTGGATAGTTTTCTAGGGACTACTTGGTCTAAAATCTTTCATACCCAACTGCATTAAAACATAATTTTCAAAGCAACTGTAATTGTATTGTTCCTATGCAAGTCCTTCAACTCTGGGCTGTCCCTGAGAACCCAGGTACTGTTTTTATTAATTTCACTCTTGCTCCTTCCCTCATTTATTTCTTTTACTCTTCAGAATGGGGGAGGCAGTGGATCTGCCAAGTTCGCTACAGACCTGTTGCTAAGTGACAGCCACACACAGTCCTGGGGAAAAAAATGGTTGTTCAGTTGCACGGTCAAGAGATAAATAACAATTCTCATCCAAGTATATTTCAACAACAAGTCTCTTTCCATCTCTACAAATGAAGCAACCTCAGCTTTACACCACCCTGCTTGCATAGGAGCTGCTGGCTTCAGACACAATTTCATGGGCCTTCTACAACTTAGTTTTAAAGATTACCGAAGGAACAAAAGGATTACAGGGAGATGCAAGGCACAGAAACAGTCTGTCTGCCCTGCACGGCAGCCTCGAGTCTCGGCCCCAGCGCTCCGGCGCTGGAGCGGTGCGGAGCCCCAGGAACCTGCATCCACCTGCGCCCTGCAGTACTGGCAGTCCCCTGGCAGGAACACCCACACCCAGCCAGTCCCCATGGGCTGCTCAAATCCTGCAGGCAGACATATTGCAGCCTCTGCGAGAAGTGACAGTCCTAAAAGAATAAGGAGCCCCGTTTCCAGACAAACATTTATTTTTACTACTCTCGGAAGCCTCTGCTTACGGTTTAAAATACATCATTTGGCTTTTTAAAATTAAGTCATTCACACGAGGCAGGTAACTTTTACACCGCGGGTTCTTCATCCCGAAGTCAAACACACGGAAAACGCGTCCTGCTGTTTTTTGCCTTGTGCTTTTCGCAGTCTCCCTCGATTATGTTCCCTGCTCGGCGACCCGTGGTGGGAAGGAGGAGGACGGAGCCCGTCCGTGCGCGGAACAGCAGGGCCGTGGGGGACCGCGGCTCCGCACGCCCGGCCGCTCCTGCACCCCCGCCGGGCTCCTTCCAGCCCCACACCGTCATTCCATAGCGGATTCCATGGAAATACAGCCCCGCTGCCACCATTTCGCGGGGCGCGGGTGGATCTCCCGGCTTCACCCAAGGCACAGCAAGGAGCAGCTGAACCGACTCCCGGTTTCCCTTAGGGGAGGGGACCGGCACCCCTCCGTCCCACGGCGCGCCCGGCCGGCTCGGCCCC
>VYXF01002804.1:974594-1043057 GCA_013397295.1 Polioptila caerulea | reverse complement strand
GATCGGCTGCACGGGCTGGCGGAGCTCCCACAATGCCCCGCGCGGCCGCGAGTCACATCCACCGCCCGCCCCTGGCGGCGGGGCCGCCCGGTGCCGCACGACCCCGCTGGTCCCGCACGATCCCCTCACGGATCCCCTCACGGATCCTCTCACGGCTGGGCTATCGGTGCCGCCATCCCGGGGGTTCCCAGGGGCTCTCCTGCCTCTCCTCCCGCCCGCACGGGCCCCAGACGGCAGCTGGCCCGGCCCGGCTGTTGAAAAGCCCGGTCCCTGCGTGGGGCTGGGCTTTGGCACCGCGGCCTCCGCAGCTGCTGCCCCCCGAGCCATTGTGTACAAACGTGTTCGCTCCCAGATTCTCGGGACGGGGAGGTCAGAGCGAGGCGTTCGCGCTCTATTCCTCCGAAGAATGAAGTTCATGGAGGGAAGAGAATGAGCGGCTGGATTGTTCCGTGAAGGGCACGCACTTTCTTCCTCGTGCAATATAAAAACGGCTCAGTGCCATTTTACCAAGGCCTCAGAGGGAGCCTTTGGGGGCGTTTGTGCATGGGCCACACGGGTGTCCTTGAGCTCACCTTGCCGGGTTGGTAGCACTGGGTTACCACAGCCCCTTGCCCCCACGCCTTGTGCCAGACCGAGGGTTCCGTCTCTTTTCCACCTCTCCTGCCTCTCCCAATTTCCTCACCGCCGGCTGCCAGTGGAAAAGAGGAGCTGCCACAGCGGATCTTGGCTGCGGGACAGACAAGTCACAACAGATTGCCACTGTGTTTACAATGGTGGGACTAGAAGCAGCTGGAGTTTTCAATGTCCTGAAAGATTCCTGGCTTGCTGATGCTCCCAGCCTCTTGTGCCACTGCCATTTGAATGGAGCACCCTATTTCTTCAATACCCAAAGCCGAATGCCAGCCCATAGCCTCCTCCCCACTGTCCCTTGCTGTTCTTTTGTGGGTAGAATTGTACCAGGTGAGAAGTGGCAAAATACCTTTAATACTAGATGACAAGGAGTTTCTCTGCTGCTCTTCTCATCAACCACTCTGAGCTCCAGCTCTCCTTATTTTGCTGAGTATCAGCATATCATTACAGGGCCTTTGTCGTACATAATAGAAAGCAGAAAGGAAGAAGAGAGTTTTAAAAGAAAAAGAAAAAAGAGGAGAGTGGGGACAGCCTATGTAAAATGTATGGCTGGTCTGAGAAATAGCCCTTCAAAAAATATTTCAGACGTTATAACTGTGGTGCTCTCATCCATCTAAATGGCCAGGCCTGGTCTGGTTTTTAACAGCTAAACTCTGTGTCTCCCGAGACATCTCTCATGACTTCTCTGTGCACCACACAGTCAAATGCAGCCTAGTCCTAACTGCACTCCCTGAGTGCTAATTGTACCCTGCATGTCATGCAGTGGGGCAGTTTTGCCTGATAAAGGCTCCCTGCTGGGTAAGTACCCTATAGTCCCTGATTGCCCTTAACCCAAGGATATGGATACAGTCCTTACCATCTACCATGGCTGTTCTTAGGAAGCTGAGGACACTCTGCTTTCCCTGTGTTCCTATCCACACACATCATCTCCTTCCCACCTCCCCCTCCTCTTCCTCCCCTGCATTGCCCCACTCTCTTTCTCCTTGCTGGTTGTGCTGCCCACGCAGTAATCTTTTCCTTCTCTGCTGTGCAGAGTACTCAACAGAACTGGTCCTCCAGTGCTTGGCTCTTCACACTCTGTTTTCTTGGCACACACACAAGCTTTATTTAAATATAAAGCATCCAACAAAACAAAAACCCAAACCACAAAACCAACCCTCCCCCGAATATCTCTGTTGATATGAGCTGCAAAGGGCCATGTAAAATTAAAGGATGCACAACATTATCTAGTGGGATTGATGGAAGGCTGCAAGGGGTAGGGAGTTGTGGGTTTTAACTAGATGATCTTTAAGGTCCCTTGCAACCCAAAGGTTGCTTTCTATGCTCTTCTTCTATCACTGTTCATTTTGTCTGGTTTGAAGGGGAACGTGTGGATTTTATGCTTTTGAAGAAAGCCTTCAAGACTTTCAATTCTAACTTTCAAAGCCTTATCAGTGAGAATTTCTGGAGTGGGAGCTGCCTGAGTTTGCAGAGGGTCTGAACGATTTGCCCATGGAATAAGATGCTAGCATGAAGACTGCTGTTGATAATGTGTAATGTTAGCATTGACTGGCTCACCTCCCACCAAAACACAGATTTGTCATATTGAACATCTGCTGGGTCTACAGAGTGCCCATTTTGAAAGAACACAATGTGTCATAACTGTCTAGAAGTTTCTACAAAAGCCTGTGAAACTTTGCTACATGAACTACCTCACTAAAACAAACCTTGGCTTAGATATTGTTCTCTTTGCCAGTTGTGATGTATTTATTTATCTATAGAATGATAAAAAGCACCTTTCCAGTGTTCCTCTGTCTTTATTTCTAATATAAACAGTTCTTACATTTATTTACTCTTATTTTATTTTGACACTGATTCTATAATCAATTCTAAAAACCTCAAGGGACTATTTGCAGAAGAAAGTTCTGAGTGATTGAGAATACAAACACTTAATTTGTTTGTGCAGCAGAGGCGGTGGAGAAGGAAATATCACCTGGGAGGGGGCAGAGCAGTGTGGGAAGGGCTATGGCTGGAGATAATCCTCTTAAATTTAGATAAGCGTTTTCACTTTGGGATAGCTATCCTAATTCTAAATGCGTCACCTCTTTTGTCACTGGTATTTGTTTGTTTGTTTATTGGGTACTGAGAATGCATGTCCTGCAGATTGCTGAAATATTCCTTCAGGATGTTGTGTGCCTAACCAGCAGATCCCTGCTGTTATCCTTCAACCTTCACATGGTCAAAAGAAAATACAGATTCCTCAGACATGACCTGCTTCTCAGAAGGGGTTTTCTGAACCTCCTTCAGCTGCTCAGCCTCCTCTCTCTTTGCAGACCATGTGACTAATCCATGCTTCTTAACTTCGGGTTACAGTGACACAGATAAATATACCTGTACTGTGCATCATGCTAGTGATATTCTTGCCTTCAGCACCAGAGGGGCACAGTGACCTCGTACCAAATCCTCTCAGTGCTCATCATGCTCCTGATGTGACCCACAGACCTACTGCATGTCACAGGGGGGTATTAGCTGTGACATCCAGAGGGCTGGCCCTGGCCTTCCAGCAGAGTGCTGTAATCCACCAGTGTCGCTACCATCCTCAGGAATGATGGCCAAAGGGCTTGGATATGTGTGGGCCAAGCCTTGGCTTTCTCTTTGCTCTATTTTCCTGACACTCTGAAGATACTCAGCTTCCCTGTTATTCAAAATTAGCCCATCAAGATCAGGAAGTTCTGCAACTATGGTTGCCCACAAACTGGTGCTGGCAGCATGGTGTGTTTGATACCTGTTTGGCTCAGGGTCAGAGCCATTGATTTTAATGATTGCTTTTTATCTCCTCTATCTGGACCACCAGAGAATTGCAGTTTGGTTTCAGCACAGTTCAAAACCTGACAGCTGACTGTTGAACTGAGCTGCTGTTTTACACTCAGCCTTTCTTTCTCTGCCACAGGTGAACAGTATTAATTCAATTTTCGAACAGTCAATCTTTGCTTTGACATCCAAGTCATGACAATTGGGATATCCTCCCGCTTCAGAACATTTCCTCCTGCCTCGACATTGTCAGGGCACTGGTGACTCTATTAATTGCCAGGCGTGTTGTTCTGTAGCAGAAGTGCTGACTGGTGCTGATATGTTATGCTGAGATTAATTCCAGGGCACAAAAAATGGATGTCTGGGATTTCTTTCCCAGGCTGGTAGACAGAGATAAGTTACTACCAAAAATTTACTTTGTTCCAAATCTTTCTAGGCAGACGACCTCTTACTGTTTTCCCCAAGATGATATTTGTGCAACTTGGTTTCAAACATGTATGCCATTTGTCATTGCTTTCTTCTAGAAAAATGTCAGTTATGGAAATTTTTTATCCATGTTTATACCCACTGTCAGCAAGTGTTTAATTGCTTTCAAAATACTTTAAATAAAGTATCACTTTTTTAAAAAAGAAGGCAAATGTGCTTAATTTTAACATGAAAATGAGAGCCATTATGATAACAGCACCTTTTTAACCCAGATTGGCAAGTCATCCATACAGTTAATGGATGCTGGGACTAAAGAAGAAGCCAAAGTTTGTAAAATCATTATTAATCTGTAGATTAGGGATTATATTAACCTAAATAATGCGATATAGCACATTTCAAAACCTGCTTATTTTAAATAGAATCCAAGTGCTTTTTGATTTAGGAAACCAATAGCCCAACAGCAGTATGACACAGGGGCATCAGGAAACATAAATGCCCCTTTCCCAGCAGCATGGAAGAAGAGTGCTTTGAAACAAGCCTGATGCACCCTGGAGCACCCAGGGCACAGGCACACTTATCTGTTCCTCCTGTGGCCACAGCTGCTCCCAACATAACCTGACTCCACACTGTCCTTTGAGCAGATCAGTGCATTCCTTTCTGGTACTAAAAACAGCCTCTTGCATTGCTGCATTTTTAATGTCAAGTGGCTGGGGAAAGTTCTGCATTATTGTGCAAAGAAAATATTAAATCCAAGAGCTATGATTTACCTTATTAAGTCAAAGAATTCAAAATTACTTCACATGATGATCAGCTCAATGGTTCCTGGTAGCTGGTGTAAAGCCTGGCAAATAGTAATGTAGTAATAACTCACATTTCTTATATTTAGTTATTAGGTCCCGTTGCTCCACTACATTAATTTTCCATGTAAGCAATAGCTGTACTTGCCAGAGGGATTTTATATAATTGCAGATGGTAGGAGACATAGTTGGTAATTGCAGAAATGCAGAGGGAGATGTCCAGGAGATGATCTTCTATTAAAATGTGGCCGTTGCTATGGAATACTTTCCTAGCTGCTGTTCTGCATGGGATTGCTATGATGCATCATTTCATATAAGAGGTTATTTTTAAAGCAGACCCATTTCTTTGCCTGCAAAAGCAAAATCAGATCACCTCTCTGAGGAATATTAATTAAAAAAGTTCCTGTGCTGGACAGCAGACATTATATAGAATATGGTTCATGAAGGAGGCAAAAGAATTAGAGTCCACCATAATACCAGGCAGCAGTGAAATCAGGCACTTTCACATTCATCTTATGAGACAAAACCTACTCCTTAAATAAAACAAAACTTGCAGATGTGAAGATCATTGGCTGTCATAGCAAACTGCAGGTTACCAGAGGGTGGTGTCCTCAGTTTAACCTGAGCTTCATAAATTCATAATATCAGAGACAGCCCATCATTCCTTCTGTTTATTTTGAAGTATGTTCTCTGTGTGGAGGTACAGAATGAGGAAGTGATGGTGCCAGCTATTTGTGATGGACACAGGAGTATGTTCATGTCAAAAGTGCCGAGTGATGTGGTCAGCCTGGCTTTTGCTGAAGGATCCAAAGAGTGCTGGGAATGCAGTGGCTGCTTGATTGCTTTGTAAGAACAGTTTCCATCTCTATCCCTCTTTAGGAATCATAGAATCACAGAATGGTTTGGGTTGGAAGTAACTTGAAAGCTCAGCTCATTCCAACCCTCTGCCATGGGTAGGGACACATGCCACTAGGACTAGGTTGCTCAAAATGCCATCCAGCCTGAATGAACACTTCCATAGATGGGGCAATCCTAGCTTCTCTGGGCAACCTGTGCCATGGCCTCACCACCCTAACAGGGAAAAATTTCTTCCTAATATCCAATCTAACTTTCCCCTCTTTTAGTTTAAAATTATTCTACCTTGTCCTATCACTAAGGATAGGACATCTGCCATTGCAGTAAGTTTCTATCCATTTTTATAAGCTCCTTTAAGTATTGAGTATCCACAATGTGGTGTCTGTGGAGCCTTCCCTCATCCAGGTTAAACACCCACAGCTCTCTCAGCCTGTCTTGTAGCAGAGATGCTCCAGCCCTCTGAGCATCCTCATGGACTCCTTTGGACAGGTTAAGAAAACAGTCAGGAATTGTAAATTCAGTAATGCTGGCACAAAAAAAACCATATGGCAGGACAATGGAAAAATTTAATTCAGTAACAGACATGACTGACAAGTTCTGGTGAGTGCTTTGCTCATCTTAAAAGTATCTATATATTGGGAAGTGTCTGTGCCATGACTGGAGCACGTGAAGTTTTTCCCATGACATGGACAGAAAAACTTTAAAATAAGGAAGAAACAAAGCAACATCTCCCTCTATGGGAATCACCTGTACTGCAGCCCCAGGCTCCGGGCAGCTGAAATCTGCAGCGCTGCCTTTACCTGTCTGGCCAAGCCTCTGCTGCTCCTGCTAATTCCAGACAGGCTGGGTGGGCTGATGGGGTGCAGATGCTGAGGGTATGAACTGTAACTAATTATTTCTAACTAAAGTCTTGGTTTCTTGACAGCTACTCAGAACTTGTGCTTTTAAAGGGTTTACATATGTTAATGAGAAACCCTATGATTATTACTGGGTTTTGCTTTGCTTTTTTTTTTTTTTTTCTCTAACAGGCTTTGCTTTGCACTATGGTCCTCATGTGCTACTTTTGAAGGGGTAAGCAGCATCAAGCTATCAGGGTATTGCCAGCTCAACAGGTCCATCCTTCTGTCATGTTTAGATTCTGTCACTAGGCACAGTAAGAATCAGCAGGTGCCCATAACATACATATTCTTTTGTATATGTGTGTGTTTACATGAGGCCCTACAATTCGTGTCAGGACATGCTATTCTTTTCTACTTGCTTCTTGCTAATTCATCTGATGACATTTTCATCCATAGAGAATGGCTTATGGAAAACACTAGGGTGAATATCAGTGAGAAATGGGCCAGGGTATTTGTTTGGAAGTGCCTAGAGGGTCATTCTGAATCTTGTGGATTAACCAGGCAAGCAGAATTAGTCTCAAGTGTCAGTTGACCTGCCCCACAAATTGAGCTACAGAAAGTAAAGCATTCTCTGGGTGATAGTTGTGATGAATACTTTCCAAACAATTCATGCAATATAAATACAGTCACATAAACTGTTTATTGGGTAATAAATTAATATGAAATATGAATATGAAACAAAATTAATATCTTTTTATGCACTGTTTTGAAAAGAGAATAGTCCGTGTTTGATGACTTCCTGATTGTACTGATTATTGTCAATAACACTCATAGCTTGGAAATATGCCTCTTAAGTTAATTTTTGATTTCCCTATATGCCATGCACTGAATTCTCAGAGATTTCTGTCTCATTAGTACCATAACATTTTTTTAAAGTCTGGCTAGTTTTAAGAAAATAGAAGATGCATAGTTTTATGCTAAATTACCCTTATCACACATGGAAAAATTCACTAATGCCCAACATTTTCCCTGAATGCATTTCCTATTCTTTAACTCCTTTATAGATTGTTTTTCCACTGAAGTTGATTTTTAGGTACTAAAATAAAAAAAGGAAAACAAAATCTTAGTTTTCTTTCAATGTATGGCTTTATAAAAACACAGGCATATAGGAGTCCAAATGGAATTAAATGTGGACGGTCTGCACAAATCTCTCATTGTCATGTGTGTGCATTGTGTCCTCTGTGTGTATGTATGCACAATTAGTGTTCTGCAGTTACTTGAAATGTATCTCTGGAAACTGGATATGGGAAACAAAACAATTTTTGGTCACTCAAACCCCTGTTTCAAGCCTTCTTCATGAAATACATTCCCTTTCTTTTAACTGAGAGGACTTTTGTTGCTTCTCCTTAGACCCATTTGTGTTTCAGAGTATTTGCCAACATGTTCAAATGTGATTAGTGATTTTGCAAATCAGATCTTTTAGACATGTTTCTATTAAACAGAGCTCTAGAGATCATTAATCCCTTTAGAAAGTCTTGCCTGATATTTTTCTTAATGGGATGTATCACAGATCTTTCATAAGCCCCTTAGCACTGGAAGGGGAGCATCCTTAAGCCCCTTTACCATCTGTATGCACAGACATGATGCCATTAAGGAGCTCAGCCAGCAGGTGGAGTTTAAATTGCATTTAAACAGCGGTTTTAGATGTTGATTAAGGTTTATCTGGAACTGTGCTACTGGAAGTGCCTCTTATGGATTCTTCTGGAAGAACATTGGGTCAGTAAAGTTTGTCACCTGTTGGATCATTTATATGTAGACCACATTGCTGCTGCAAAGGTAGCGTGGGCAGTTTATTAACTTGCTTGCCTCAAATTTGGAGTAATGTGGAGGAGTGCTAAATAATTGTCATTATGTGTAAATAATAATAAAAAAGTCATCTGTCATTTTTATGTATACCTGAACAGACATGAGGGGAGAAGAAGCACTCAGAGGAACTGAATTCCCAGTTTAAACTGTTTTATTTTTGCCTTAATGGCAAAAAATAGGCTTAGGATAAGATCGGTGTAGGATTTCATGGGAGTGCTTCACTAGAAGCTGCATTAAGCACTGAAAGTAATGGAAGGGCCAAGAAGTATCTGACAAAAATTATAACACTGCACTGGTAGCAATGGGAGGTAGATGAGAGCAAGGTTTATTGCATCTGTCACTGAGCTTTATTATGAACCTAATGCTGAACAACAGCCAAAACAAGAGAGACTGGAGCTGGCCAACCCTTCTGAACAGGATATGGCTATGGCTGGCATCTGCCTGGGAATGGAGCCAGGCTCCAAGGCTTATACCTCAGTCTTCGGGATGAACTGTGCAGTCTGGCATCACTTTATCCTGCACTGTGAATTCTGGTTTGAGGTTAAAGGAAGGAACTCCTTAGTAAATACTGCTATGATAAGCTGGAGGCAGTTTTTGCTGTTATCCAGCAATCAGGGTAAGAGGTGTGTAAGACTGTGAAGAAAAACAGTGGCAGGATTTGCTTTGGTTAATTGAGTTGTAAGGAATACTGGCATCCAGGGAACGCCTGATGTCACAATTTTTAGGGAAAACAAGATTGTTACACTGTGCTGTGGTGATTTAAAGATGAAATTTTGCATCTTTTTGGCCAGGAATGGTTTGCAGAACCTCACATAAATGGAGTCTATAAAATCTAGAGTCCTGCTGGACACAAATCAGGCAGGAACATGCAAAGAGGAAAGGGAAAGCAAACCAGATGGGCAGATCAGGGACTGCCAGGTTACCTTGACTTCCTCTGAGCTATGCAGGAGAAGAAAGGGAATTGGCAGCCATTGAAAGCACAGGATGACACAACTCGATTGCTGCAGACACAATGTGAATTACAGGCAAAACACTGAAACAAATGATACAGACTGAAATTTCAGTTGTAGAGGCAACAGAAAAACTACTGCTTTCATCTCAACCAGGTCTGTCCTGAACTAGTGACAGTAAACCTGTGACAAGGGGCTCAAAGGAGAGGTGCAAAGCACCACAAAAATAATTTTCAAAGCAAATGATGCAGGCTGGAAAAACCTAGAAAAAGTCCAGACATTTGGAAGCATTGAAATGTTTTGCAGATCCTTGCATCTGAAAACGTGCTTGTATTCTCAAATCAGTCAGCAGAACACCTCAGGAGAGAGAAGGGAGTAACAGGAGCTATAAAATGAACATCTCAGCACCCATAATGGATGCAGCACAAGGGGGCAGATGGACAAACTGCACTAGACCAAAGTAGCATTAAACAAAGCCAGAGCCAGAATTTACTACCAAATACCCTGAGTTCAGTGAACACATTTCACCTGGCAAAAAGAAGGAGTTTCTCCTTACTAAGTGCCAGAAAAAGGAAAGTTGGCAGCCGCTGCTGGAGAAGGAGAGCGGCTGTGGCCACGGGGCTGTCATAAATAACGCCGGGAAGCGTTCCAGGGGGCAGGTCATCCCTGCCTGGGTGGGCTCAGCCAGCCAGCCCGGGCTTATTCCTGCTGCCTCGCCAACTGCAGAAATTAACTGCGCTTTGCTTGCCACCTTAGAAAACCTCAGCAACCCAAAGGCCTGGATGATGTGCTTTCTGCCATCGCAGAAGGCTGACTCTGCTCATCTAAGGATCTGTTCCAGTGCTGGGTCTCCTGTTTCAGTTTCACATCATCACCCTCTCATGGCTCACCAGGAGGCAATGCTGAATCAGCAGCTCACTCCACAAGGACTTTTTAAAGAAAGCTAAAAAAGCAAAGAAAATATATGGCATTCCACTCTTGAAATGATACACTATTAAAAGGTTTTGCAGCCTCCTGGTGCAATGCTTCATGCCTGATGTCACATACTTGTTTACTTCAGTGCTTACGGTCCCAACATCATTTTACCTGCCAGGATGGAAGGGAGTTACAGACATAAGGGAAGAAAAATGTGCAAAGGATGAAGACTGAGCTACTGGCAAGCTATAAACCTCCCTAAACTAGAAGGGGAAAATTCTGGCAAGATCAGGGTATTTCTTTTTTAATTAAATAAACTCTTCTCATATTTCTGTTGGACTCAATGATTTTAATGGTCTTTTCCAACCTAAACCATTCTATGATTCTATATTATTTTTCTTTCTTCAGTTTCTAAACAAAATCTAGCTGCCAAAGTATGGGGTATGAGGTCAATGGGATGCACCTGAAATCAGATGGGATTCCACAAGTAATATGCTGCTTGGATTCCCACATATTAACTGCAGTATTTCCAGCACAATGATTTTTATTTCAGACATCAAAAGAAATGAATGAGCATAAAAAAAAAAAAAGAAAAAAAAAAAGAGAGAGAGAGAGAGAAGAAGGAAGGGATTCAAAGTCAAGGGCGGAGAATTGCTGTACAAGATAAAAGAGGTGATGGTGAGGTAACACATGATTTCACCTTTTGAGTTGCATCTGAACCTCAGTCAATCAATTTTGCAATGAACTCCAGTTTTACTTGGATTTGCTGTGTATTCTGTGTGATCTTGTCCTTTACTGCCAACACACAGCCTCTGGGAGAATAATTGCTGTTAGAGTATTGCAAAACTAACTCTATTGTAATGTCTTTCTGTAAGGGTCAAACAAAGTTTGGTGATTTTACATTTGCCAGGGTTGAGGAATGTTTGGACAGTCACCTCAAGACTGTCACAGAGACTGCTAGAGGAGGCAAGTGTTGTTTTACATATGTGCCAAAAAAATGGCAAATCACAGTGAGGCTGGGGAGAGCAAGCCTTCACTTCATTAGTCAGTAAATTACGACAGATGGTTTTAAAATGACTTCATCAGCAGCAAGGCTTTGTTTTCTGCAGAGATCCTTGCCATCACCTCAATCTGAAGACAAAGCAGAGAGTGGGGGTTTTATTATTATTATGTCTTTGCTGACTTCTAGCAGTCAGAGGGAATAAGGAGAGAGAAATCTAATGTGGGAAAATGGTTGTGGAAGAGGATTATAGGAGATCATCACTTTGGTTTTCAGGAATCTCACTCTTTTTTGTTGAAGGACCATTGTTTCTGCGCAGGAGCCCCTGTTCTCATATCATGTAGCTTTAAGCTTCAGTTTGAAGCTTTCAGGATGCCTGTGGTAGCTCATCACCAAGGTCTATTGCTTTTTTTAGGTTATTCTCCTCAGACTGAAATGTCCCCCTCCTGCTGCAAGGAGCCGTGTGGTTCCTGTGGCTGTGCCAGGCCCCTGTGCAGCTCCCCTGCAGATGGCTGTGCTGGAGGTTGCTGTGATACACACACAGCTCTGCTTTGCCACACTCCTTTCTTTAAATCTGGGAAACAGCTCCACAGCTGCAAAAGCTGTTCAGAAGGCAAAGGGCACCCCAGTTTTTCTCTCTGACTGAGGTAATTACTGAATTAAAATGCGGAGGTTATGGTCAGTTTGCAGTGTGTAAGGATTGCTATTGACTGTTTCGAGGAGGGGATTATAGCTTGGGAAGCAAAGGGGTAGAACACTGCAGCTGGAATAAGCAGCTTTGAACTGTTGAGGCTGCAGGAGCATTCATCAGAAAAGAGTTTGGTGATTTGATTGAATAAAGGCCTCTGTCAGATATACATCCTAAAGATGTGTATCTCTCATTGGGCAGTACTTGTGGTGTCTCACATGAGGTATTTATTATATTGCCTCATAATACTATTTGTTGGTGTTCTGGATTGTGTAAAACCTGCTGAAAGAGCTCATTCTTCCTGGCTCTTGGACTCCTTTATCCAGAGAGTATTAGCTGGGCTAAATCTATTTCTTCAGGAGGCATACAGGAGACATGGAACATTTAAATGTACAACCCCGATATCTCTATTTTGGCTATCAGAGAAGCTCTCGGTTATAAAAGAATTAATGTAATTAAAAAAAAGTTCAGTGTTAAGATGATAGAGAAACTTGCAGGGAATGTAGCAGAATGTGAAGACAACCTCTGCACAGGGCAATGATGTAGTGTGATTGTGTCTAGGACTTAGTCTGTACTTTCAAGAAATAAATCCTGAATGTATCTACAGAGCTGCCAGGGAAATGGAAATGAAGGGATGCTGGAACAGTTTCCTCAGGGTCTGGCAATAAATAGTAAGAGGGTTAGAGAAATTATTAATATATGCAATATTTTACTGCAAGTTTAAGAGGGGATGAGGGGGAGAGTGGCATGACAGAAGGTCATGTCCCATGCACAGCCAACATGCCAGGAATCTCTGGTTTGATCAAGAGCTTAAAATACTTGGGATACACTCAGCTCTTTCTCTTTTTCAATCCAGGGGGGCTTCGCTGCAGGAGGTTTCAAATTTCATCCATTTCATGGTTTGGTTGATGCCCATATATGAAATTATTAGGAATATGAGCTGATGTTGTCCACATCCAGCTGGTGAGTAACAGAGATGGGATTTTTATTTCTGGGAAGTACCAGCCTTTCCTCATCAGCCAACTCAATTCCAGCCTGTGCATCTAAAGTTTTCATCAAAGGGGTTTGGATAGGAGACAAAGCTGGTGGCAGAGACACTTGTTATAAACTTGTTATGGTTTCAGGCAGCTGATAGCAGGATAATAAATGTGCAGCAAAGATTTTCAGATAAGTATCAGGAAAATACAGGGACAAACTTGTTTGTTAAAGAAGCAGAATTAGTCCAAGTCTTCTTTTCATACTTTCACAAGCACTGCTTTCAGAATCAGAGTCTTTCTCTGATTGCAGGAGGGAAACCAGACTGCATTAATGAGAGAATGAATCTGAGAAGACATGTTGCAGTTTCACCTTTCAGGAAGCAATGGTTTCAAGGCACAGCCTTTTTAATCACTGTGGCTTGACAGCCTTGCCCACACATCATTTTATTTTCCCAGTTTGGGCTCAGGAAGACTAAAGTAAACCAAATAAGTCAGGCCAAATTTGTCCCTCCAGAGGCAATTAAAAAACTTGAACCCAAAACATGCCAAGATTTACATTAAATATTGGAAACAAGTGAGAAGCAAACCAGAACAACATGAAGGTTCTACATGTCTCTAAATGGATGCTAACAAATCTTAGTGACTGGCCAGATGTGCTGACTGAGAGGTTGATCTCCTCAGCTGGACTCGAAGTTCTGAACTCATCAAAGTCTAGAGCCCTAGGACAAATGGCAATGAAAACTGATGGCAAAGAGAATGTACAGTGAAGAGTAAAGAAGTTTTAAATATTCTTTAATAAAACCAGCTTTAAAAATATAAATAAGCAATTATACTAATTGGAAATATGTGGCACTGAGTTGTCCATTTGGGGTAAACTGGCACATCTCCACACAAATGATAGTTCTGCACTCTTTGACACCAGGAGAAAACGTGCCCACAGTAGCTAAGCCCAGTGGCACTTCGAAGGTTGCAAAGCAGCCCTGTTAAGGAGTCTAACCTGTTTCCAAATTCTAACAGTCTAACCTGTTTCCAAATTCTCCCCCCATCATCCTTTCCCAGGGACTCCTAATGCTGCAGGTTTGGTCCCTGCTCACCCTGCTGGTTCTTGCTGTGGTGAGAAGGCATCAGCAGTGCTGTACATTCCCTAGCAGACATTGCTTCTGTGAGAAGAAAATTACAGCTCTGACTTTTATTATCGCCTTACCACCACCTCTTTTTCTATGATTCATATTGCTTTAAGAGATTAGTTTTCTTTACCATTTAACCTTTCTCAATATTGCTGCCTGAACCAAATTTATGTCTTGGATAAAGCTATGTCCTCCTTTTATTGAATCCAGGTACTTTTCATAATGAAACTAGGGTCATGTGATCTTTGATTGTGGTACTTTAAATTCTTTATTGAAAATGTATAGTATATATTTTTATGACAATAATTAAATGCTGCAAAGTAAATGACAGAATAAAAAATAATTAATGTCTCTGTTTGGCTCATTATCTCTTTGGATGTGATTTGTGTTCAGAGTTGAAAATTCATCTGATCCATATAGATTTAGATGTTTCAGAGCACTGCCTCATGGCACAATTTAGGGCTGAAGGGAGAGGGGTCATTTCATGAGTATGGTACTGTATTTTTTTATTTGCTTGCAAGTTCCTTGGGTAAATTGCTTTCTCATCTATGCAGGATGTTATTCCACCTTCATCACCAGAGAGTATCTGAGTGCCTTCCAGCCAAGCATTATGTGATCCAGCTGACATCTGCCATGCTCATTCTCTCTTTCATCCCTACTCCAATGTGTGCATGTTTGGTTGTTGGGTTTAGATCTACGTGCTGCCATGTGTCAGTGTTACAGAAAATCATATGTGCATCAAACAGTCTTCTAAATAACTTGCATATTGATCCTGCAAGACCCCTCTGGTTTATGGCCTGAGATTCCAAAAACTAAAGTGGATGTATGAAGCTATTGTAATCTTGCAAGACAGAAATAATTATAAAATCCATCAGGATTTTGTTATCTTCATGTATATTTTTTATGTTATTCCAGCATCTTGGAGATCTTTAACCATGAATTAGAGCATTTGTACAAGAAACTGTACACTCTGTGTTTTCAAATCATTCACAATCTAATTATAAGATAACAGATCTTGTCCTTTGATACATTAAACCACCTTAATAAAGAAAATGGATGTCGCTGCCTATTAAATCCTGTAGAGAATTTCTAAAAGTCAGCAGAACTAGATTTCTGTAAAGTCTTGCAAGCAACTCCTATATGGGCATTAATAACAATAATAATAATAATATTGTTTTTATTATTTTTCAAAATAATAATGTTCTGTATGAACACAGAACTATGCCCAAAAGATGTTTAAAAGCTCTTTCTGGTGCACAGCAGGGAGTTCAGGTGCTGCTCAGATTCTGGTTCAAACCCTGCTTATGGCTTCATGAAAGGAACCATCTGATGAGGTATTTCAGGAGAATATGGAAGCACTTGAAAGACAAGTCCAGTGTTAGCGGACGATTGACATTTATTGACTTCCTGCACCATCTAGTGGGGATTAAAATTAATTGCTCTTATTTTATGAAGACTCTAAACTGTTCAGGATGCCCGTGGCTTCCTCTCCCAGGTGCTGAGAAGAGCCCTGGAGGAGCCAGTTCCGATCATGTTTTGCACAATGGGACCAGGCTCCATTGGGATCATCAGTGCCACCCAAGGCAGTGAATAATTGTCTCATCCAGTGACACACGGGGATCAACCCACCTGAATTAAGGCCAAGAGGACCACGTGGAAGGGCAGACCTCCAGGAGCATTACTGGTGTGCCAATGAGCTGTTGCCATAAGCAGGTCTGTGGAGTCAGGCAGATCTGGCCATGGGAAGGAGAGAAAATATCTGCACACAGTTCTGATGGGCTCACATTGTGGTCGGCGTGTTGAGATGAATTTCTAGAGATCTGAGTGTGGTTCCTCCCTCTTTCTCATGACCTGGTTGGAATTAAGCTCTGAGATTGTCCTGAGTGAATAGGACTTTTCATCACACATTAAGTTTTAAAGTTCCCCCACAAACCACAGAGGAGAAGCCACGCTCTGATCCTGAATGTGGAAGTAAAATTCATTGCTGTAAGTTTAATATAAGACATTTCCTTGAACATAATTTGTCTAATTATCAGTGAACAGGATGACATTAGGTGATTAAACTCCTAATTTTCTGTACAGGAAACAGGAGCAGCTTTTTCTGTTGCTGGGCAACACAGATATGCTTTGAAATTTGGTTAAAGTAGTGAATGATAAACATTTTTAAATAGACATGATATCCTGACAGAGGCAATCCTGATTGCTATAAACAGGCAGGAGACTGGAAAATCCCACCTACATAATATAGTTTATGAATTAAAAAATTACTCAGGCTAACTCCAAGGGAGGAATATAAAGAAAAGCTTGAAGAAGCAGAGAGAGATCTCCTCCCTTGAGAAACAGCTCTAATTGTTTCCATATGACTGTGTTTGTTATTCCTGGTGCAGTCCTTGTTCAGTCCACCCGCTACCCTTCCCTTCTCAGAGACTGTTTGCTGGACATGGCTGTCCGTGTGTGTGTGTGTCATTATAGCAGGAAAGGAATCCCTCTCTGCTGGGAAATTGGTGCATCAGAGGCTGGAATTTGTCTGTGGAAGATGTTCTTTACCACATAATTTCTCTTTTTCCAGACCAGAGCTTATCTAATCTTTTTTCTTGAGAAACAGGACCAAGTGGATTTGAAATGTTGCCCAGGTAGCTTGAAAAGTCTCCCTTTATCTTCACTTCAACAGAGTCCCAAGGAGTTCATTGACCCATAAGGAGCTGGGCTCTGCAGAGACATCTGCTCATTTTCCTCCTCCTCGAGATGGTCCCAGCAGTTTCTCTGAGATGTCATGGTGACACTGACTCTGGGAGCCTTTGCTGGCTGTGGTTAGCTTTTTAGTATGACAAACCAGAAAGGCAGAAGACATGAAAGTAGTGTCTGCTTTGTTTTCTCTTTGTGAGTGCAGGATTCCTGTTTTTCAACATGAATTTCACATTGACAGAACACCATTCAGTTGTTGCTGTAACATCCCATTCTGTATCCTAGTACGCAATGACAGAATTTCATACAGCTTTGTTGCAGGTTTTAATTTTTTTTTCTATTTTTTTTTTCTTTTTGGCTTGACACTGACTGTCACTGACACCTACTCTGCTGCTTTGTCTGAGAGTTTGGAAAGATCTGTTGCCTTGTGCTGATCTTGATGTGAGAGGTGACTGATGTGTAAAGTCTCTTACGGAGCCACTAAAAATCCCCCTTCCAGCTGCCACACTGTTGCTCTTCAGACACAAATGATAACACTGTTTTAAAACAGTGTTTCCTTTAAAATCCAACAAGAGCAAATACCTTCCTAGAGACGTTGCTGCATTCACATCCATCTCCACCGCATTTTCAGCTCTAAAGAATTTTAAAGCTGATGGAGGAAGTCTTATTTCTCACCTCCCCCAGAAGGCAAAGGGCCTCCTACCACAGAAGTGCCCGGTGACATTTCCCGGTGCTTGGGGTGCTGGAGCAGCAGTAGATGTTGTTGAAACTCCTGTCTCGTGGGTCCCACCCATAAAACCTAACAACTCCTTCTCTGGGAAGGTCTCACTCCTCTGGTATTGGCAGCTCTCTGTTGGCACAGCCCCTGCCTGGTGAGCACAGCAAGCTCCCTGGTCTTAATAGTCTTTAAGAGTGTCAGGAGCTGCCTTGCAAGGCATCTTCCTAGGATAAAGAATCCAGTTTTCATAGGCATTTGTGACTATTCATATTTAAATTCACTGAGGAGGAAAAAGGAATGTCAGCAATTTTGGACAACTCTTATACTGAATTCACTCTTTTTCTTTTAAACTTTTTTTTTTTCCCCAATAAATTTTGCCAAAAACATGCTTTAATTGTGTGCATTACTTTGACAGATCTGGCAGAATTGCAAACAGAAATGACTGCAGATGCTGTGCTGAGTATGTAAAAATGGAAATTCCATGAATATTGCTATTTAAAATCTGGCTTTAAGGACTTGGTTTACTTTTATTTAGTTTATTAATTAATCCAGGTGATGAGAGACTGAAAGTGCTGGTTTGAAATGCCCACTCCTGCCTTTCTCCACTCAGCTCTGCCCACACACCTCAGCCCTGATCACCTTTTCTAATAAATGACTGGCCTTCTTTGAGGAATCATAGAATCTCAGAGTGGTTTGGTTGGAAGGGATATAAGAGACCATCTCTTTTCAACCCCTCTGCCATGGGCAGCAGCACCTTCCACTAGACCTGGTTGCTCAAAGCCCCATCCAGCCTGGCCTTGAACGTTTCCAGGGATGGGGCAGCCACAGCTTCTCTGCACGTTTGTGCCAAACTCTCAGATATTTTTGCTGCTAAGAGGAGAGGATAACACAGGCAGAGGCTACTTTTGTCACTTAGTCATGATCCCAGTAAGCACCATAAGGCCTTTCTAACACTAGAATGAATAAAAATAAAGATCCCGAACCTGCCTTGTTTATACTTTGTGCTTGAACTTGTTTCTTGGCTTTGTTGTTCATTACTTTCCACGGTAGGATTGTCTGTGTACCTTAATGTGTCTGTCCAGCAAATGCCTGCAGACATTGCTTTCTTTGCTTCTGATTTTCATTCTGATCACAATCACAGAAAAATAAAAAGCACCATTCTGGAACATAGGTGGGTGTTAATAACTAATGGGACCCCAACAAATTGCCTGAAATACAAAGGTGGGTCAGATGAATGGTTTGTATATAAGTAACTCCCGGTGAACCATCAGGTGGGAATTAAAATTTAATTTAGAATGTACTGTCACTGCTGCAGTGGTGGTGGTGGTGATTTACTTGATTGACTGCTGGTTTCTTTCACCTTTGCAAGCCTTAGGTTTTTACTATCTGAGGAAATTAAGGCTGAATTGCAGCAGGAAATTCCTTGTACCCAGGTGTTTCTGGTTATCGGATGAATAGCTCGGCTGGTGGGGAGGCGAGGATTAGGATGGGATGGTTTGGAATCTAAATGATTCTCATTGCCTAGTACCACACATTGACATTCTGTCAGCTCTGTATTTGTTCTCAGCAAAGGATGGGAAATCCTACTGAGCTGGGCAACAGGTCCAGCAAGCAGTGATAATTCCATTGTTCTTTTTCAATACTAAGGGTGGAAAACTGGTTTTGTTAGGTTGCCCTGATTTAATGCAGTGAATTTAAAAATCACTATTTAATTCTCTTGGATCATGATTTGAGTTACCTTAATAATGGTCTACTCTACTGCTCCTGTTCTCCAGCCTGCCTTTGTGTTATTTTTCTTCCAGATGAAAGCAGGAAAGGCCTAACCTCAGTTCCACTGACTTTCTGGGATATGGATCAGGCTGGAAGATCTCCAAATGGCTTAGCTGCTCTTTTGTGAGTGAACACAATCAAAACAAGTCCTAATTGAGGAACTGATGACCCCTTGCTGAACTGTGGTGGTGATGATAAGCTTCATAATTCAACTAAGTAGGTGAATAGAGAAAAAACCACCCCTTGATGAAAGTACTGCTTTCTGACCTCAAAACTCATGATGCAACAGACATACCATGTAGTGGGAGGCCAGGTTGATTGGCACAGAGAAAACACACTGGCTTCCCTTCCTCGCCCAGCTTTGGTGATGTGATGGAGCTGCTCCTTTAGCCAGTCCTGTGGCAACTGCGACCTCTGTGCTCTGTGAGGCCCATTGCAGGGGTATGCAAAGGTTCCCCAAACACAAAATTTGCTGTCTGCCCTGGGCTCAGAAGCCTCCAAACTATGAGACCTTTGTCAAGACATCCCTCAGCAAGAGTGGAATATCCAGGAATAAATCTTCTACTGCCTCGATACACTTCTCAAAATGTAATAATTCTCCATTCCCACTTCAGCTACTCATGAGAAATAAAAGTATTAAAAGAGACAGAAATGTTGTTTCCTTCATCCAAAGCTGAGGCACCTGTATTTCATGTACTGCAGGGAAGCCAGCAGCTGACTCTGGGAGCTGCTGTGATGTGCAAGTTGGCAGCCAGGCTTGAAAAAGAAAAGGAGTGAGAAAGCAAGAGAATTATTTCCCCAAGCCCCCAAAGCTCTAATTTCTGTAGACCCCTGGGCTCGGTTGCATTGTCAAAGCTAAGTGGATGGAAACAGGACCATTTCCCTTCAGCAGTCATTAAGGAAAATGACTTCAGATTATTCAGGGTTTCAGGTATTGCTGTAGCAGCCTAATGGAGTGATAACCAGTTACATCTTCCTGGACTGCACCAGCAGACACAGCCCGAGTTTGTAAAACACCAGAGATATCAGTTCTCCTCCAAACTGCAAATGGAATAGCCCCAGAATAGAGTAAATCTGTGCAAACCATCTTTGGTGCCAAATGGAAATGTAATTTGCAGGCATGTCTCAGCAGAGAAAGTCCTTTCCTACAGCAGAAGAAGTTCAAGCAGCCACATGGAAATACTTTAATTTCAGCGTTAACCATCAGAGGAGATGGCTGCTGCAGATCATGGAAGCCAGGTAATTTAGTTCTGTACTTTGAATATGTGCAACGCCAAGAAATATCAGGAGATGTGGAATGTTTAACGCAGCCCTGCACCATCAGTGCTGCAGAGTCCGGAGGGGAACAAGAGCAAAGCTCAGACTGAGCTGATTGATACCTTCATGGAGCCACTGCACAATATTCCAGCTGGGAGGTGGCTTTGAAAAACCCTGGCTTTACTGTTTGCCTCTTAGCCATGAGATATAAAATCAGCCTGGATGTTGCCACATTCTCCATGGCGTGATTCTGACAGCCAGGAACCTGTGTCTGCCAGGGGTGAGGCATGGAGCTGATGCCCCCATCCAATCTTCAGCCCTCCCTCCCTCTCTCCGACTTCCCTACCTCCAAACCTGTGAATTCAAATAGCTCCAGGGTAGGTGGATTTTTCCACCCTGTTCCAGGTCTAATTTCTCTTTCAAACTAGTACCGTATATCTTTCCCCACCTCCCACTTGTCACTTTATGGCTTGCTGGATCTGTTTCCTTTAATGCTTAAAAATATACAGTTAAAATCACTTTAAAATTTACTAATATGCTTTTTTATTTGAAAGGCTTATTTCCCTGAAAGGCTTTCCCAGTCTTATATGAGGGCATGCTCTCTAATATTAAACATTTTTTGTTAAAAATGAGTGCACATATGTTTGATATTTAACTCGAAACAAATGGTGAGAGTGGAGAACATAAGCAAAATTACGCTTTAGATAGCTATAAAAGGTCATTTTTGCTTTAAACTACAAAGGATGAATAGGGGCATATGACACACATAATAAAGGCAGAGGTAGGTTTAAAATGCCCTCAGGCTACTCTGAGGTCAGCTGCTAGCATACAAGAAAAGACACATTTTACCCCTCTCTTTTTTTGCCACCCAAAAGTGTGGAGTAGCAAGCTGGGATCTGTGTGCAAGGAAGGTCACGCAATCTCTATCTAAAAACCCATCACATTTTTCTCTATCATTTTCATAAGGGATATTGAACTCTCAAGCCTGATAATTAAATAATTGACTCCAAACTAACCCCCCTCCTTCCTGGCTGAAAATTGGAGAAGGATTTAGCTTGTCATGCTGAAGAAACCACTACTTGTGCTCTGCCATATGATGAGAAATTTCTCATTATCAGGCATCCAGATGATCAGGAAAACTTATGTGTGTTCCTGTCTGGTGTGGGCAGGAGGGTTTCTGCAACAGATACTGAAAATAAGCAAAACTTGCTTTCCCTGCAGTGGTGCAGTAGCACTAGACTGAATAACTGGGTTTCCTTTGGGTTGTGGATTTTCCCTGTGCTGGGCTTTTGGGTCTGGGCTTGGTTTGAAAACTGCCAAACACTCTCTGTGAATTTTGAAGGGGAAATGAAGCAGCAAATGGACCATTTCTCATTTAGAGCTGGCACAACACCAAACCAATGGGAGCAGATGAGATTTCCAATAAAACCTTCCTGAAAGGCAAAGGAAGGTAGAGACAAGATGCTGAATGTAATCTGGCTCCTGCCACCTGCTCCAGAAGCACTGGGAATGCAGGGCAGGGGATGACAAGCACCTTGTTGATAGAAGTGACGTGGAAACTTCAGCTGAGATTTGGTCATCAGATGGTTTTTGCATCTACCAGAACATCTTTTCTGCTTTTAGAGACAGATTAGGGAAGAAATATGGAACAAGAAGGTCAAAACCTTACCTGTAGCTCCATCCCTCTAAGGGTTACTTGAAGCTTTGTACTTCTTTCTGTATTGCAGGGACAAAGTTAGAGTCTTACTGTTTCTTTGCAAAGTAATTCAACTTTTTAGTTGATTTTTCTCTCTTCTTCTTCTCAAAGCACAAGTAGGTCATTTATCTTGGTGGGAGCTGTTTAAACTTTATTAAATTGTATCAGCAAATCTAAATTTTAGACATGAGATATGTATGCACATTTAAAGCATTTGGTGCAGAAACTCAATGCATTTTCTGATTATTCCTGAGCTTTGTACTCCAATCTGTAATCACTAGAAAGCAAATTCTCCATAGCTCCATCCATAATATAGATGTTATTAATGGGAACCAGGTATCCTCCTTCAAAAGAACAAGACTATCAAGGCTCATATCTGTTTCTCATGTTCTAGAAAACATTTCACAGGTTTAATGATTACTCAAAGCGGGGGGAAAAAATCTGGACAATAAATTCAGGAGCTAGCTCAGTTAGATGTACAAACACATTTTCTGGCTGAAATTCCTCTTACTGAAGCCTGATAGTCTGTGCTTTGTCATACCAGGCACAGGGGTTCCAGCTGCCAACATGAGGGCACGCTGGCAAACAGCCGACCCAGCTGCTGTGGTGACATTGCCATTGTAAACTTTTATTTTTTATGCTCAGCATGTATTGAGAGTGATCCCTTTGTTCCATATGGCTTCCATATAGTGACACTGCATCCTGTGTAGGAGAGGTCAAGGAGTGGATTATCAGCAAGTGTTTCAAGTCAAGAATGAAGGGAGCTGGCAGGGCAAATCCTCACAAAGCCTGTTCTGTGCTTCCCATCAGTGCAGTGACCTCTGGGTTTTGGTGTCTGTGTGTTCCCCCCCTGCTCCCTCCCTGTGCCGAGCACAGCACCAGCCAGCGCTTCCCTGGAAGAATTGTAGATGCAGAAAGAGAACAAAAGCAACCCTAAAAAGCTGGCTGAAATGTTTAGTTGTAAGTGGAGAGGCCAGGAGCAGGGAGGGAGCAGTGCAGGGAAGGATATGCTCCCATCCCCATCTCCATCCTCACCCCACCCTGCTGTCCCACTGCCCGGCACCCTTGGAGCCAGGCACTGTGGCTGGGTGTCACATTTGCTCACTTGCAGTCAGCTGGGGCCTCCCCAGTTAGCCAGGACTGAGGATAAATGGTGGAAAGTGGCTCAGCACCCTTGGGTGGATCCCATCGGGCCCCGCAGACCTGAGTGTGTCTCAGTGGTGCAGGAGGTCACTGCCCACTTCCTACGCTGGTAGGTATGAAAAATTCATAACTTCATTTAATAACTCCTGACCTGCAAGACCCGAGCAATTGTAAACCTCACAGAATTATTACTGGCCAAGTAAAAATTATATTCCATTTGAACATTCCTCATATAATATCCCCACTGCAGTCAGCACTGAAAGAAAACAGTGTTGCCACGGCTGTTTCTCTGGTACCTAATGAGTTAGCTTTGGCTGGGGATCAGGAGCTTTTGGCTGCTGTAGGTTACATTGACCACTCAAAGGCTTTAGATATTCTGGACTGTACCGCCTTGTTTAATGATATAAAATTAAATTGGGGCTGAGGAGAGGGTAGTCAGCTGCTTACAGTGGTGTTGGAGAGAGTGCACACAAACCCTTTGCTCAGCCAGCCTCAGCAGGAGCAGTGCCAGAGGAGAGCTGGGCTGGAGTAGGACTGGGGAGAGAGGACAACAACCAAAGGACAAGGACTGAGCCTCTGGCATGGCCCAGGGTGCTGGGACCATCAGGGATGCTTGTGGGGAAATGCATGTTGACCCTCTTCAGCCTCACATCATCCATTGATAGGGAAAAGAATTTCTCTTTCAGACTGAAAGTCCTCTGAAGATTGTGAAAAAGGATTTACAAAGACATGTCACCTCTTGCATGGGAAACTGAGGGGAATGGGTGAGGAGGGGCTGTGGAACCCCTCCTTCTTAAGCAGTACTCAGGGTTGGAGGCTGGTAACCCCTCTTGAAGGAGGCATTGCAGACTGGGAGTGATCCAGATAACAGGGAATATGTAATCACTGCCATAAAAAGGGAGGCTAAACAGAAACACAGATATTGGTAAAACTGTATGTGGGTACGTTGAGTAATGAGTGATTTGTCCTTTCTGTCCTCAGATAAAAGGAGGCAGTGCTCAGGGAAATGACAGGGAAACCACTCCTGAACAAAATGCTGGAAGCAGTCCTGGAGCTCAGCTGGCTGGTGGCAACCATGCTGCTCCAACCTGGAACCTCAGATCTGGGAGTCCCCACATGCCAGTATGGAAGAACCATGAGAATCATCACACTGTGTTCATCCTCTTCCTCATTTCTTTTTCTCCAGCCTGAGCACCAGCCACTGTCAGGTGGTTCATCTTTGTGTGACCTATTACAGACATTCTTGCATACTTTTGATTTTGTTTCTATTTTGCAGTTATTTCTTTGTTCATCCATGAAAACAGATTATCATTCTCTACATTTTTATGTGTCAGAAGGAACAGATGCCAGCAGCGAAAACAAATCCAAAAAGTCCTTGCCTTATGCTCTATTTACTCTGTATCATCTTCTGTCTGATTTGATTTCAGCATCAATATTTTTCCTTTTTTACCATGTGCCATGCAAAAAACTGGAGATAGCAAAAGGGATGGCATGATTACATTTTTGCCTGGCAAGTCTAAAGCTCATTAAGAATAATAAACCCCACTTTTCAGCTGAATACCCTGGAGTGTTTAATATTTCAGTTTTAATAGTGTGGCAAATGGATCCAGCAACTGTGGATATTTGGTGCCCAGGTGTGATAGAAAATCCTGCTAGTGGACTGTGCCTTTCCAAGAGCCTGAGTGCCCAGGTGGCTTACACAGCATCCACCTTGGCAAGCGAATTAAGAGTAGAGAGAAAATGTCTTTCCCCCCTTCCTGTACCTTCTTTGTTAGACTATTTTAAAGGAAGAGTGGAAAAATGCTTCACAGGTGACATTTCACTCTGTTGCTAAATGTAAAGTTCTTCTACCCCAACAGGGTCCACTCCTTTCCTGGGGGCAGTGACATGTGACATGCTGAGCTGCCTGAGGTCTGTCCTCCCTCAGAATATACAGAACCAGCTCTTCCCATTAAATTAAGAGGAAAGGTTGGGAACCTTACATTGCATGGGAGATTTGTGCCTTATCACCATGCAAATGCATAAATGCAAGCATTCAGGACACATCAGTCCTGCACAAAGTATTTGATTTGCCTAATTTAAGCCAAGACCTTAGAGATTTGATTTAGACTTCCTGGGTGAGACTCTTCATGGATTTTTCTTGGGAGATTCATGGCACTGGAAGCTGGAAGCACATTAGGGGAGGTACCACTCATCTATCATTGGCCAATAAATGTTGCCCAGCTCATTTCTGTTTGCAACCTCATAACTTCTGTTTTGCCAAAGCATGTCTTCCAGGAAGACATCCTGCTTTCATCTGAAGACCTCAAGAGATGGAAAATCCAATTCTGCTTTTATAATGTGTAATCACCCCATCACTCAGCCTGGGTGCAGAGGTTCCAGTTCCATTTAGCTGACCTGCAAACAGCCATTAGGGTTGTTAGAGCATTAGAACTGCTGGACTCCTTTGGAGTAGACTCACATTTTCATGAGAGCATTGACAGTATTTTTGCATCTATCATTTGTGGTTTTTTTCTGTGTTACCCTGAAATGTTTATAAACTCCTAAAGAATGGTGAAGATCTGCTGTTTTATCTGGGAATGCAGAATCAGTTACTTTAGTTCAGACATGCACCTTTTTTCTGAGTCAAAATTCATTAAAATTTCCAAATTTTTCTGCATCAGCATATTAGAACCTGCATAATCTGAAGAATTCATTTCTTATTATTATGGCTGTTTATTATTTAACCTAAAAATGCCATGAGGATTCTGGTAATACTCTCGCTTGTTGATTCCAAAAGAACTCGATGCTTGTGAAGAATTCATTTCTTATTATTCTGGTAATACTCTTGCTTGTTGATTCCAAAAGAACTTGATGCTTGTTTGCTATCTAAACCTGTGATTGTAAAATATTAGAAGAAAATGGGAGCAATTTATTGTCGAGATCAGATTTTCTCTCAGCAGGATTAAAACTGCCATAGCAGTAAAGAGTTTACAAACTCACTAAAGAACTGTAATAACTTCCCTTCCCACTGCCGGGTCAAGGAAAGGTAATACATGTTTCCAATCAGCTTTGAATTGAACTCAAATTCAAGGGTTTATTTCACTTTAATCCATATGTGACTTCACGTTAAAGGTAAGAGAAATCACAGGGCTGCAAACATGGAGTAGAGTTAATTAAATTCTGTGGCTCCTTCTGGAAGAAGCCCTGGCTCTGTTTATGTGTGAAGGCTTCCAGGGTGCTCCTGAGAGCAAAACCAACTGGGAAGTGGCTCAAAGGGTGCAGAAAGGACTTAACAGACACAAACTTACAGACACCAAGTACATTGAGAAAAATCTTGCAACACTTGGGAAATTTTTTTTTTTTGCTGACCTGTAAAAGCCTTTGCCAACCCCCTACCCCCAATAAAAAAAGCTTTCTTCTTTCCTCTTTTCCTCTGTGCTCCAGAAAAAAAGCAGCTATGGTTCCTCAGGCACTAGGGGACTCAGCTCAGACCCAGATGAGATCTTCCTACAAGCCAGTCACCACTGCAACTGCTGCTTTTAGAAATGATAAATGTTTATTAGTCTTCTTTCTCTGCTTCCCACTTACTGTGGGAATTGAGCTTCGTTTGTTGGGTTTTCTTGTTGTTTGGTTTTTTGGTTTGGTTTTTTTTTGGTTTTTTTTAATTTCTGGTTTTCTGTCCAATCTCATTTTAAGTGTGTTCTGGAAAAGAGCTTCAACTAAGTGGGAGAGAATATTTATGTGCTTACAGTTAAGTCTTGGTTTGGTTGCCTTGCAGAACTGGGACCTGAGCTCTGGCCACTTTGCAGGATCAGGTGCACTAAGCCCTTGCTTATCCTTTTGGCATGCCTTGTTCAGAGACACTGTGCTAACCTCAGCCCCTGGCTGCATGCACCTGGGAGGAGATTCAGCTTAAAGCCATAAGTGCTTATTTAATGTTTCTTTTATTCCTTTCCTTCCACATCTGAGATGAACTCTTGGAGCATCTCCAGTATTGACAGCAGTGTTTGGTGCAAGTCAAAATGGAACAGGGTGCCCAGGGAGGTGACAGATGCCACAAACCTGGGAAGATTCAAGGTCAGTTTGGATGGGGCTCTGAGAAACCTGATGTAGCTGATGGCTCTTTGCAGGATGCATGGATGACCTTTGAAGGTCCCTTCAAACCCAAACTAATTTATGAGTCTATGATTCCATGACAGTTGTGGCACATTCAAAATCTCCATATACTGGGCACAAGTTAGATGTGGGACGTGGGCATGAGAGATGGCTGATTATTGCAGGGAGGGTGACACATTTTTGGTTCTGCATGTGGGCATGAATCCATGTCCTTATCATTGTGCCAGGCTGACCAGCAAGGTACAAACATCAGGAGAATGTGTTTTGTATGTATTTTGTTGAATGGTGGATTTCAGTCACTGTGAACAGTTTGGAAAGTTGAATGTTCACCAGAGCACCCAACACAAAGAGCTCTCTCAGTGCTCTGGGTTCTGGTTGTTGATGCTTGTCTGCAGTCCCTGAATCCAGAACCAAAATTTTCTTCCCATGTGAATCTGACAGTGAAATGGTTTTCTGTCTAAAAATGAATCATGTTTCACAACGAATTGACATGTGAAAGGTTCTGGAAAAGCAAGCCTTGCTCAAGAACTTAAATGTGACATTTTGGACCACACATTCATTTTATGTCATGCAACTCCCTTAAATAATTTTATTATCCCTAAACTTCCCACAGAATATCATTGAAAATGCAAGTCATTTAAGCATCAAATGCCAGATTCAGTGTCCCCTGAAGGATTTCTTCTTGGCTGTAGTAGCCCCTAGATCAGGGTCTGCAAGATTGTCTACTGAGATACCAATTGCAACTGTCCTTTCTAGGTGGGCTTGCAGCTTCACCTCCTGCAAAAACTCATCCACTCAACAAAGGAGTGCTTCAGACTTTGCTGAGAAGAGTTGGGTTTGTGCCAAGGAGTTCTCCAGTTTGTCATAACAATTTTAATAGCAAATTCTCATTTTCCTGTATTCCTCTGCTCAAATCCTTGCAAGAGTACTTGAAAGTTATGTATGCCCTTATCCTCAAGGGCACAGATCTATGAAGAGGCTGTTTTCATGGACATGCCCAAGAGCCTTTCCCATTTCTCATCCTAGCTACTTAATTTTCCCTCTATGGAAAAATGTCCTTGGCTAATCCGAGCTTCTGTTTCCTGAAGTTTCCTTGTTTGCCAACTCAGATGCTCAAGTGCTCAGTTCTTGGTGCTTAGAGGTGATTTCAAAGCAGTTCACTGTGATTCTTCTTCTTATATAAACACTTCAAAATTACTTCAGCAAACTGAAATACTTGTACATCAGCAAACAGCTTTTGATGATGATGTTGTGTTCTGTGCATCCAAGTACCTTTGACTTAGATGGTGTTCTTTTATATAACAAACTTTTCTCTTAATAACTTCCTGACTGCAAATTCAGGTTTTCTTTTGGGCAAATTTGGAGATCTGAGCACAGTCCTGTTTTCTCTGTTAATACTTAAATGTTTTAAAACAATCATTTTCTTATAAACTCCTATTTCAGACCTAGTGAGTTTTTTATATTGCTTTCATTCATAGCATTGTCCACTCATGGAAACAAAGCTAGTTCAAGTCTTTCTAGTCTAGCTTTTATTATCACATACAATTTTTGGTTTTTTGCATCAGTCACCTTCCTTTACCTGCATTGATCTATCAGCCTAGGATTGAGGAAAATCCAGGTTTGAAGCAAGAAGATTCTTTTGTGATGATGGCCATAACTACATCCATTCTACTTGGATTCCACAAATGTGCAGTTCACTACCTCATTGCAATCCCAGTTTCTCCCTTTTTGCTGCTGACTTTCCTTGGTCACATTTCTGAGGTCAAATACCAGGAAAAGGTTAATATCAAAAGATACAAGGCAAGAAGGTTGAGTCCATGTCATTCAGCCTGGATCTGTATGTGCTCTTGCAATGAACAGATCATTAACTTTTGAAATGCAGCTGCTGAGAGATGTCTTGAAATACTTCAGCTCTCCAGTCGGGGTGATAGCAGCTCATTAAAGCAGTATCTGAGCTCTCTGTTCAAAGAGGGTTTGGAGATCACTGCTGTTTCTCCTTTCTGTTACCACAGAACCAGGAAGGAAACAGAGCTGATATTTTATGTCCTTGTGCAGGATGTGGTGACCTCAGAGTTGAGGCACTTGCACAGACATCCCTGTCCTGTAAAAAAGCAATCAAGGGTTCATTACCCAACAGAGGAACCTCAGTGCCCATTGGGTTAAACTGGAAATGGACTTTCTTCTGGGAGCTGCATTAGAAAGACAAATCTGTAAGAGATATCTGGTATTCTGTAACAAACTGAGATTTGCATTTAAACTAGAAAAATGCATCCTTTTTCTTCCTTCTGCCCCACTGCTCCTGAATGAGTCATTTTGCATCAATCTCACATCCAGCAAAGCCACATGAAGAGCCGATGGAAGTCTACTTTGTGAGCTGATTATAAGTTTTGTCGTTGCTCTGAGCTGAAAATGTTCATATTTGTGGCATATGTTTAACCCAGGAATCTTTACAGATGAGAGTTCCATGCCCATATCAGTGGTGCTTGTTCCTGAGCTGCTCCACTGCTCTCGTCAGTGGTCCCACATTTGTGCATGCAGTGGCTTTTCCCTGTTACTGGGTATGAGCAACATGCAGGTGGTAGTTTGAGAGGAGATTTGCCTAATGATCATGATGAGCTCCTGGAGGCAAAACCTAAGAGGAAAATCCAGCTATTCCATGAAGAAATATGTCAGGACTGTGTATGTGTCTAATGAGTCAAATAAAGACAGTGAACATGTTTCCCTGGGGCATTTGAAGGAGAGGAATTCAGCCTTCTTCCTTCTCAGGAGAATGTGAATTATCTGGGGTGCAGCAGGTTCACCCTGGACACAGCTCCCATTTGCCAATACTCAGGGATGTGAGTGTGGTCCCTTGTCTCCAAGGTGTCCATGCTGCAGTTCCTGGGGAATGAACAACTCAGGGAACTCTCACAGCCTGCAGCTGCCCCCTCCTTAAGCTGAATTTCATGCAGAGCTCTGTGTTCAGCACAGGAGCCATTAAGTTTCTGCATGAAATTCCAGGCCTGGAGCAGAGCTTGCAGAACCTTAACCATTTCGTGACCTCGGTAATAAAGGGAGGCAGGGGGAGAGAGAGCTCCTCCCTCCAGGGACCCATAGCAGCCGAGGGCATTGGGAGGGCTCAGGCTAAAATTCGTGGTGGCTGGGGGAGTAGGGGACAGGGCATCCTGTTCACAGCCCTGCTTTCTGAAACGTGCTTCTTCTCATTTGGTCCACCAGGTTTGTAAAACTCGCAGGCAAGCTGCAAGGACCATCTGTTTTCCAGGGACTTCAGGGATGAGTGGAGCAGGGAGGAGGAGGAGGAGGTGGCTTAAGGGGTAATTGAAGGTTTTGCAAGTGCATCTGGTTTTCTTTGAGGGAAGAGTAGATTTAGGCAGGCTCTTTGTCTACAGCTACAGATTATAAGTGATGTGATATATTTTAATTCATTGTGGGGTGGTCAGATGACTTGGTAAGACCTGATGAGGCTCATTTCACAGACCATGCAGATATCTGCTGCTGCTGCTGCTGCAGCTGCAACACAGGTCCATCAGAAACAAGGAGGGAGAGAATAGCCAGGAGAACAGCACAAGGCTTGGCTGGGCACCAGGGAACTTGCCTTGAGTTGGACTTTTGCCTCACACAGGATTTTTTATGACTTAGATTCCCTCCCTTTCATGCTCCCAGGCTGGTGTGGCTAGAAGGAAATAAAGCAAAACCAGTCTAAAAGCAGAAAAGGTGATGCAGTGCTGAATCAGAGGGAACCTAAATCCCAAAGAAATTATGACTCCAGGGGTTTACTTTTTTTCTATGTAGTCTGTTGCCTCCAAAGATGACAGAGGAGCAGAATCTCTGTTTGATGAGACTATTGCCTTACAGAAGGTTGAAAACACATATTGCATTAATTTTCACTGTGTTTTGTCTGAAGCGACTTGAAATATGTTTCTATAACCAACCAAGCTCATTCTTAACTATCACTGTTGGACATTCAGCAAGAATTTGTAGGCAGTGTTAGAAGCATTCATATCCTTGCCTATTGTTTTTGCTGAAAGCCTCTGTCCTGGAAAAAGAATTGCACTTCCTAATGCTCACCCACAGCACTGTGAATCAGGAGTGGGATGAGCACACTTGCATCATCTCCTGCACTGGCCATGAGGATCTAGGAATGTTTATTTTTTGTGGGAAAGAGCTTCTTCTCCTAACTTGATCCTTCAGTCCACTGGAATAGATCTGCTTTGGTCCCCAGGTGGAAAGACCTGCAGAGGGCAGATGCTGTGGGATGTTCCCAGAGTGAGCAGCAGTCCTGAGCAGAAGCAGCAATCCTGAACCATGCTCTGAATTGTGTCCCTGCCACAAACAGGCTGTGGCCACGGCAAAGGGCTCCCTGCACACACCCTGCATCCTGCACGTGGTGCTGGGGGCTGGGGATCTGCTCTTGGTGGGCCTGGCAGCCCTCCTGGCATCCTGCTGGAGCGTGGGGAGAAGCTCTCAGTAGGGCCTGGAGTCTCCTCTGCAGCCCAGCCTTGTGCCTGTGCTGTCTGTTCCTCATGTCCTGCAGTGCCTCCCACGTCTGGGACATGAAATGGAGCTGGCAAGCTGATTGAATATCATGGCTAATGAAGCAAACTGGAGGTCAGCTGAGAAGAGGAGATCCAGCCTGCAAAGGGAACATCAAAGATGTGGTTCTCACTGGTTTTATTCAATTGCACTGGGCAGAGAGAGCAAATCTGCTCTCCAATGAGCTGGAGCAACTCCTCTGAAGTGTGCTCATTCCAAATTTACCTTGATGGATTTGAGAGCCAAAACTGACCTGAAGGATCTATAAAAATTTGTCAATACTTTGGGACAGATTGTGCTTTTCTTGAATATATGGAGGGGATGGAGTAGGAATTTCTCTCCCTTAAAAGAAGTAAAGCATAATATTGGGGAACAAAAAAAGACAAGAAAGTGATGGAGATGACAGATGGTTCCTGTGAAGCTGCCTGTCTTTTGACTGATCTTTGGCTATACCAATGTCCTGACAGTAAAATCACAGCAGCTGTGCACTCCTCGTTCCCTGCTCCCAGTGGAAACACCCTGGGGACAATGATGGCTTTCTCCAAACCACTGTGTTAAACAGCTGTGTTCTCTGGGTCATGTCTGGAGGCTCCTGCATGGGGAGGTGTGGGCTGTCAGCCTGCAGCACCCACAGGTGCTGCACTGGGATGCACTTGGCTCCACAAATGTTTGAGGGAACTCTCAGGTGGAGCATTTCTGTGTGGTGAGTTTTGAAATTCCTGAGGATAAGCTGTGCTGTAAGACAGCAAGGCTGCAAGAAAACATTATCTCTCCACACAGGAAAGCCACAGAAGGGCCTGCACACACTGCTTGGAGCTGGGGCACACTGACTAAAAATAGAGACTGAGTTAGTTTTGCAAAGAGATTTAACATCTTCTGTACATTGCTGATTTAGTTCCTGAGGAGTAAGTAACATAACACGTGCTACTCTCCTATTTCATGGTAATCCTCACCCTTTGTTGTCAGAATACAAGCCAAAGGTGCATATTTTTCAAGAAATTGTTTGAATTACTTTCCTCATCCTGATTACTTTTCTTCACTTTTTCCTTCATCAACCATCCTTAGGGTATTAACCTTGTACTTATGCTCACATTAACCAGGGTCAGCATCAGAAAATGCTCTTGCTCTTGCTTTTGCTCAGCCACCTGGAGAAACAGAGAAGGGAGACAGTACCAGACACACACTAATTTCTAACATGTGTTTCCTGCCAGTACTGGCCTCAGCAGCTCAACCACATGTGTTACCCCAGGAATAATTGCTGTTTGAGTACAGTCTGTGGATGTGCACAAGCCTGAGAAAACTCTGCCATGGAGAGAGTGTCCTGCTGAACCTCTGCAGGCTGAGGGCAAGGAGGCAGACTGGGTACAGATGTCACAGTAATTGGTGAAGTGCAAAAGATTCAGTTTGGCTTCATCTGAGCTACTCACACGAGTTGGTTGAATAATAAAAGGAAAGAGCTGTAAATTGGGGTGGATATTTCTATCTGGGTTAACCTTCCCCCTCTGTTTGAATGTTAAAACTGAAGCCTGGCAGGCTGAGTTTCTGCATCCATGCTATTTCCAAAAAATCCAGCAGCATCAGAAATGGTTGGGGTTGCTTTTGTGGTTTTTCTGGGCCTGTGAGGTTGGGCTTGTGGACATTTGTCTCATGCTGTGCCCTGGGGTGGGCTGGGGCTGTGATGTGTCCCTGGCTTGGAGCAGACATGACTTCTGATGTCAGTGGCCTCATTCAGCTCAAGTGGTGAAGGCATCTCACCCTCAGTAGCTGCACAGAGTGCCTGGGGGTTTGGTCACCTGGGAAGGAGGCTGTTAAGGAGTGAGATTATTTTGTGACTATTTATTTAACTTTTGTCTGCAAGTGGATAAATGATATCTCATCTAAGAAAGCCACTTATGTCTGACACCTTCTCTGCATGTCTGTAATTTTCTTTGCTATATGGCATAACTCCAACACTGAGATGGAGTGGGATTTTTCCCAAGTGTTTTGCTTTGGCCCATCTTCTTCCCTCACTGGAGCAGATGGGAATTTTGCTGTTGATTTCAGTGTGAAGAGAATTTCAGTCGGGAAAACCCAGCAGTTCCCTGTGGCAATTGGATCATGGTATGCTCAGGGAAGGACATATTTAAGGATGAGCCCAGTTCAAACTCACTGTGAGTCCCAATGACTTCAGAGCTGAACCTGGCCAGGAGCACTGCTCACAGCTGAGACCATATTCCTTGTACTTTTGGAAAGGATAATGCTGTGCTAACCTTTTGCCATTTGGAATTAAGACAGAGCAGCCCAAATCAGCCCCTGATTTCTCATGGAATTGAGTTTCCTAATGCTTGTGCCCCTCACTGTGCCTGCCCTCTCCTACTTCTCTTGCCCTCGTGTAACTTGTGAATCTATTGATCAATTTGATACAAATTGAGCAAACGATAAGAAAGCTCTGAGATACTGAAATGTTACAAAGTTTCTGAGGTCTGTTTATAATGTCTGAGAAACATTACAGCAGCAGCTTGCACAGATGATACTCTGGAGTCCCCATATGTGATCAACCCCAGAAAAGACTGAAGCTTCTGATTTACCTTTAAAATGAATCACCACAGAAAAAGTGGAAATATCCAGGCTTTATTAGTTTTGCTATTCACAGACAAAATCACTGTGTTAAAGCTCATGAAGAAGTTAATATTCTCATTTCTAGCTTTCTACAGGAGCAGGGGGAAGGTGGGAATTCCCACTGCAGGTTTAGCAGTGGGAATNTTCTACAGGAGCAGGGGGAAGGTGTTTAGCAGTGGGAATCTGGTTTCTTCTGAAGGCTCTGCCAGATTCCTGGTCTGTAATGCCAGAACCTTTTCCTATGCCAAGCTGGGAAGCTGGTGCTTTTGGATGTGCCCTTCGCAGCAACAGCAACTCCCCATGCAAGGGATGCTGCTCGTGGCAAGTCCTTGTCTGCCCCCAGCGCTCCCTTCATGCCCATGGCTTCTTCTGGAAACTTACTGGCAGGACAAGGCAAACCAAGGGCTGAACTTCTGCAGCTCTCAAGGGGGAACCAGGCTCGCCAGCTTTTCCATTACACTAGTTGTGACATCGTCTCTTATTTCAGTAGATGTGAAACCTAAAAGGTAAAAGGATACTGTTGGAAATGTGGTATTGGAGGGGAGCCCTTCTCCACCCAGCTCTGCTTACCAGGCCTGGGAGCAGAAGGGATCATGATTCACTTCTGACTCTGTTTTTTCCATGCTGTAATTCGCATGAAGTGTCCCTTCTTTAAGCTGTCCTTCGTGCTTTTGGAATTTCACTCCTCCTTGCCTCACTGCAGGGACTGTGAAACCAGTTTGTGGCTTTTCATTTTCCTAAGCTGAGTTTCAGCCAGTGCTGCTCATGGGGCTTTCCAAAGGTAGCTGAGGTGTGAGTTCTGCTGCAGCACCATCCCAGCTGCCATAACACCATTCCTTCCCCTGTCACTCCCTTTTCCTGGAGTTGGGTGTTTGGAGGACTGAAGGAAAAAGGGATGTAGACTGGGAGGAGATCTCAAGCCCATCAGATCTGTTCACACTTTCCATCAGCTTGCTGGGCTTGCCCAGCCAGTCTGGCTCCCAGGACCGCCTTTTCTCCCCCCGTTTCAATAAGCTGGGAGCTGCAGCCATTTCCTTGGGTTTTGTTGGAATTATTGTATGTGCTAGGTGCCTCACAGGTGTGCAACAATCCTTAATGGCCAATTCTTGTGCAGTTGCTTTCACCAGCAGATCTCCACGTGCTTTCCAAAAAGGATTGACATTGCTGCTCTGGTTCTCAGTGGGAAAGCTGAGGCACTGAGCAGGTCTGTGTTCAAAAAACATGTTTTTGTACTTGTGGACATGGTTCAGCAGGGAGCTTGGGAGTGCTGGTTGAAGGCTGGACTCAATGATCTCAGAGATCTCTTCCAACATAAATGATCTTGTGATTTTAGGCAGAGACTGACCTGGGAAGGGAACCATGGTCTCCTGCATGCTGATGGCAAACATCTCTCAAACCACGCTGCCTGGAGTGTATGAATGTTCCCTGCTGGAATTCCTCCTCTGTGTGGGGACACGGAGCTGGCAAGGCTGGCTCTTGATTTACCTTGTGCCTGGGGCTTGCTGCCCCCTGAAATCCTCAGCCACTTTTTAAATGCTGTCTGTCAGTTATTCTTTGTGGGCCACCAAGCAGGGGTTTCTCATATTGGGTCAATTCTTAATTAGCAAGGTTTAACAGGACCTGGGTTATCACCCAGAAATAAGGCTTTGCTTTGGCAGGAGCAGGTGCCCCATCCATGACTGTGGTGACAGGGACACACAGGACTGGCACAGGCTGGGGAGGGGGGTGGGAGGCTGGGCAAAGGCAGCAAAATAAAGCCAAACTCCTCCCTCTTTTCACCCGCAGGACTATTAAGTCACAGCCTGAGCCCAGGTTGTGCTGCTCACTGACCCAGGGAAGGGCTGATACCACCACACAGTTCACGTTCCTCTCATGGGGTTAAGTCAGGGTTTTAAAGCCCTCGTTTCAAGTCATACTCAAACCTACATTTACTCTTTTATATCCCAGTGACTGTCTGTGATACAGAAACATCATTTATCACTTCCACAGTGCTCTGGTTCTGCATAAACCCACAGCACTTCAGCTGAGCCTGTTTCAAGGAAAAAGTCACTCAGTCCAGGCTGCCCCTGGGGCTGTGATGGCTCCTGGGGCAGCCCCAGCTCTTCATGTCTCCAGCTCTCCAACACTGGACTTTTACTCCAGGGCATTCCTCATCTGACTCAGCCTTTAAAAGTCTTCCTTGCAACTGCACTGTGATTGGGTGAGATGATTGCATTTTACTCTAGTTCTCTTTTCATGTTGCAGCTTGTTTTCATAACTAAATAAAATATCTGCTGACATGAGCATCTTTTTCGGGGATACCGTGCTGTGTCCCCTCGGTGATACCCACGTGCCTTTCTCTGGGCGTGAACACACAGCTTTGTTGTCCTGGCTTTTGTCTCACCTCCTCAGGCTGACCCCAATAATGAGAAGTTAATTATTCTCAGAGGCAAAATGTGGGGTCAAAAGCTGCTGCTCCCCCCCAAGATGTGACACGGCCATTTCTGTCACCCCACAGCCACCGTGGGGCAATGCCAGCAGACAGATCTGTGCTGGTGCTGCTGGGGCTGCTATCATCTGGCTTTCCTAAAATATATATATATATATTTATATATATACATATATGTATATATTTATATGTATATATTTATATTTATATAAATAGATATTTTTATATTTATTTATACAAAATATAAAATACCTATAAATATACATATGCCTATACACATACATATATGTCTGTGTGTATACAGGTATATATCTTTATATTGCTCAGTGTTTACTCAGGAGCAAGAGATTTCCACTGCTGGAAATTCAGCTCACGCATTCCCCACTGCAGCAATCCAGCACCAGTCACTAAAGAGCTGGGAGAGGAATGCTCCTTGCTAAAAATAAACACAGGGAGGCTGGCTATCAAGACCTTTTTCTGCCTTTCATTGCCAGCTGCAAAGGCTCCAGCTCACACGATCCTTTCCCCCCAGGTGCTGGCAGCTGAGGGATGCTCAGGTCGCTGCTTCCCGCGCTGCTGCGGTGCCATCCCCGCCATCCCCCCCTCCTTTGCTGGGCCCTGGCATCGGGGATGGGTGGGAGCGGCGCTCGCAGCGCTGCTGCTGGATTCCCTGGGAGAATGGAACCCCGAGAGTGTGTGCCTGTGCTTGGTGCCACGGGCCCTGAGATCAGGAGCACTGAAGTGATGACACAAAACTGGCAGCTGAAACGCCCTCACTCCGGAGGATCCGGGACCTCTGTGCTGTCTTTCTGCACAGCCCAGGAATTTTCGTTTCATTTTTTACTGTAACTACCTTCTATGGTCCATAAACTATATTGTTTTCATTTAATTCTGGGAACATAATGAATTTCTGTGGGCTTGTTTCCTGTTCAATGTAATATCTTTGCTGGATGTGAGGTTTATTTCACAAGCTAGTTATAAATTCATTCAGACTTGCAATTGTTTCATCTTGGGAGCAATCAATAAAAAGAAACATGAGGGAGATTTTAGACCCTTCACATCCACTGAAATTCAGGGATGTAAATCTGTCGTCTGACTTTTTTTTTCCCTGAGTGCTGAGTAATGTTGGAAAAATGTTAAACCTCATCCTAGTGCCTCAGTGTGCCTGTGGAATGGCCAGAGTGTGAAATTCTCCCTCCTTTACCCCCAAAAGAGTCTTCAGTATAAAAAAGCTCATTGGGTGTTGTGCAGAGGCAATGAAAAGCTGCCAAAAATGGAGGGTGTAACAGTGTCAGGGCCTGTTCCTTGGACATCCTTCATGTCATGCTCTTACCTCAGCTCAGTCTACTCCTCCTTATCACACTAGCAAGTGGATAATATCTATTTTTTCCTCAGTTTCCTGACAATTTAGGATAAAAGCTAACCTCCGTGGATCTGACCTGCAGCTGGCCCTTCTGTACCTCCTAGCAGAAATACCCAGACTAAAGCTAACATCTGGCTATCAGCAAATACATTTAGAACAGCAGATATATATTTAATTTTCTAGATTTATCCCCTTTATTTTTTTGCCAATAGCAAGAACCTGAGGAGCTGCTGGTGACTCTTTTGAAAAGCTTGCCAAAAAAATGCCGAATTTCTCTTCTCACTTGTGCAGACCAGTTGCAGATTGCTGGTCATGTCAGTCTGGCATAAATAAAAGCAAAATCAGGCACAGGCTCCCAAGGTCACCAAGAGCCACCTGGTGTGGCATCCTGGTGTTTTTAGACTCAGCCTGGGGATGCTGCTTGTGCCATCAGGTGCTGAGAGGCTACAAAGGGGAAAATAAAATTATGGAAATCCCACCCACTTCTCTTATGGCCAGCATGTCATTGGTTTTCTCCTCAGGATTGTTTCTAAAGTGGTTCATAGCCCTTTTATCCATCCAAATGAGTCTTATGTGTCGCCCTGATTTTTCAAGCTTTTCTGATGCATTTTTTAACTTGATGCTTTTCATAGTTTGTAGGTTTTTTTCACACACGGATGTTATAATTAGAAACATGTTTATGTTAAGACAAAGTTGTCTACATACTTTCTCTTGAAGTAAAAAAACAACTGATAAACAGTTGTCTTAAGCAATGGGATGAGAGAAATGTCAGCCCTCTCCTCCAATCCCTGGTCTGTGTAGAAATGCTATAAATATGGAGTCAGATGTTTTAATAAATAGTTTTTAGCCTCCTTCATCAAGAAGTGTCTGTGTGTGTCCTTCTGTGTCCAACAGCTTATGTGCTTGGGTGCAACCCTCTGGAGGGACGCAGGAGCTCAGGGCAGGAGCCCGGAGCTGGGGGCAGCAGAAGCAGCCCCACAAATTCCCTGCAGAGTTGCCCATGGGCTCTCCTTGCTGCCAGGGGATCCAGCGTGGTGCTGAGAGCTCCATTTTTCTTGTTGCATTCACACAGAGATGCTAGTGGATCAGAATGGCATTGAGCCTGGGCTGAATTTTATTTTGTTTGAAGGTCAGACTGCAGAAAGCTTTTTTTTTTTTTTTCCTCTGGAGGTTGTTTTGCTCTGGATTTGAGAAAAGCATGGAGTGTGAAACAGCAACAACAGCTTGAGAAGCCCCTGTTCCCACTGCATTGAGATGGTGTGATGCCTGTTTGAGTGCTCTTCATCCATTCCAGAGCAGACTGAACTAAACTCACATGGACCATTATTGATGCAGACGATTAAGTGGGTGAGGAATTAATTTACAGGAGCAAATTCTACATCTAGAGTATTGCCAGCCATGAGATGGTTTAATAATAAGCTGAATTTTTCCACTGAATTCAGGGATAATTTAGGACCTGGTGTCATTAATTAAGGGTAAAACATTTTTTTAACAGCAGATGAATGAATTTCTATTGATTTTGTATGTTTTTGCTGCCTACATCTCAGCTCAGTTTCAACTTCCCAGCCCTAAGGCTTAGTGATGGAGCAGCAATCTGAAGTCAAAAGCACCAGGTGAATTGTGGACATTCAGGGTTCAGTGTCTCTAAAATTTCCCAGCTTTGTGTGGACAGCCTTAGGGGGTTATCTGAAGTACAAAAAGAAAGGCCAGAGATATTAAAACCCGACATTTAACATTGGCCTTCCACCTCCTCAAGATTTTGCCCCTCCATGCTCGCTCCTTCAGTGAGGTGCTGGGTGGGCTGAGGCAGGACAAGGCCCAGCGTGACCCCACTGTGAGCCTGGGGCTCTGGGAGGGTGGAATGGGTGCCAGGGAAGGTGAACACGGAGCTGCAGGCACAGGGTTTAATTCTCCTTTCCCTGCAGTGTGTGCTCTGTCCCCTCTGCTGCTCTGCTCCCCTGGGGGAATCCCTCAGCGAGGCCAGGCTGCTCCTGTGTGTGCAAACACAGGGATTTACACCTCTTGTCTGCAGAGCTGTGGAGCAGACAGCCCCACTGAATGGAGGTCCAGAATGACTGGGAGTGAGCCTGGGTGGGAGCGCAGATGTGGGATTTAATTATTTTCTTCTTTTTGTTTGAAGAATTTGTGATCTCAAGGGGGAGGGAAAAACTGACAAGAGGCTCATTCCTGGTTTTTTTTTTTTGTGGTAAGGGGATGTCCCAGCACACAAGCTGCCACAGAAACTCAGAGGAGCATGAAGCAGAGCCGGCTGCTGGGCTGCATCCCAACATCATCCCTGTGGTCACAGGGGGCTCCTGCTGGGACCTGTCCTGCTGGGGATGGGCAGGGGAGGACTCACCCCACCCAGCTGGTGAAAAGGAGCCTCGGCCAGCTGCACACCCTCCCCTCGGGGCTGCTGCTGCCTGAGAGGTGACAGATTCACTCGTGTACTTAAAAATCCCCGATTAACTGGAGGGAATGGGAATCTCGTGTGCCAGGTCCACACAGGAGAATTTGTTCTGTAGTAATATGTGCTCAAATTAAAATAATCAAATACACAAACTCATTCGTTATGGTGAATCCAAAGAAACCAAAAAGTGGTAAGGAAGCACATTTGGAGGACGTTTCAAACTCACCTTTGTGCTCAGACCTGGCTGTGCTGGCTCATCCTGCTCCATCTGCCAAAAAGGATTAGAAATGCAGTGTGGATTCCACAGCTTTGTTCTTCCCAAAAGTTAAGGAAAGTCCATGAAATAGATTTTCACCTGCTGTTTTTCTACTTCCATTTCCATATCTGTTCAAGACACATAGGGGGGAAGGTACATGACAAAATCACTGTGGTAACAGACTTGAGGCTGGTTCAGTTGAATGTTTCAGTGGAAATTTGGACTGGAATCCTTGTTTCCCAGTCTGATGCAAGCTTGTCTTCTGGCTGAGTTTTCTTCAGCATTTGCAGCTTTTTTTTTTTTTTTAATTTTTTTTTTTTTTTTTTTTAATTTATTTTTAGCCTGTTTTGAGGAGGATTCTTTGTAACTTGAAACACAAATCCCAGCCCACTGCTCTGTGAAGAGGCTCACAATTTGCAGTCCAGGGGAGCTGCTGCTCTGCATCACATCTCCTGCCCAGGGCCACCCTTGGGCTGCTCCTCCACGAGCATTTAGAAAGAGTTTACTCACAGAAAAAGTTCTCCCTACCAGTAATAGTTAGAGCTCAATTAATGCCCAGAAATGCAATGATGGCACTTTGCTTTGCTATGCCAATGATGGGCCCTATCCTATCCCACACACCAGGGTCATGTCTAGCCCTACTGACATCATGGCAAAATCCTCATCCCTGGGTGTATTTCATTTCCATCCCCACTTTCATTTCTCACTATTTCTCATCCAATGCATTAATTTATTAATTTTCTTTATTCCTACTTCTCTTCTGCCACCCAGTATGTTTGTTTGATGCCCCTGATCTGGTTGTGCAAATGACTCTCCTGTTTATAGCAGGTCCACAGTAAATCAAACCTCCAGGTGAGGACATGGAAGCTTTGTATGGCAGCAGGGAATTCAGGTCCTTTTTTCCCTCTCAGCATCTGCCTCATTTATGTCTCCAAATTTGTGATCTTGCCTTGAAAAAATCCATAATGACTCATTGCCTTTCCTGGATGGATCTACTGTCAATAACATAGTTAGTTATAACCAGTTAATTAACTGTAAAGTCTAATTACTTAGAATTCAGTCCTTTCCTGTGATACTGCTGTTGCAGAAGAGTGCCAAATACTAACTATGCTTTTCAATATACCCTCATTTTATTTTTCTTGGGAAACATATAAAAGTTATGTGTAAATATTTCTTTCTCCAGCAAGCTCACTTTATTATCCCTTTTCCTTTAACTTTCATTAAAAATTACTCCCACCCCTTCTTTAGTTTGAACATATAAATAAATAATGCTTGATTCAAACAACCTCAGCCATAAAAACCTGTTTGAAAAGAAACTCAGGCAACTACCACATCTGGAATAATAGTCAACATATTTTAGAAAGAAACTTCATTTTTCTCACACAGGATACTAAATCATGATGGCTACATGTGCCAGAAATAACACAGTGGGATATGACTATGGGAGGACGTGAACCCATAATGAGGTTCAATAAAGTACTAATCTTATGGGGCAATGCAATCTGGTTTGCTTTTGCTTAAAGAAAAGCCTGTGTGTGTTTGTTCATACACACTGGGGTGCCCGCAGCATTGCTGCCTCCACACCTTCCAGGTTAGGGCCGTGCATGGGGATGGGCACCTCAGTGGCAGCCCCAAGCTTGCTGCAGGGTTGGTGTTAAGGTTTGAGGGAGCCACAGAGCCGAGAGCTCCAGGGGCAGTGGAGCTGGAAAATGCATTGCAGGGGCATCATGGCAGGGCCTCAGCATTGTTGACTCTACCTTGTGTTAATGTGGGTCACCTCTGGAGGTGGGGATCTCAGCAACAGCACAAGATGCCAGGAGGGTTGGGGTTGGAGTCAAGAGAGTCAAAGAGCCTACAGCTCCAGGAGCACTGGGGCTGGAAAAGGCCTGCCAGGGCCCCAGCATTGCTGCTCCTCCATCTTTCTGATCTGGAAAACCCATAATACTTGGTTTGGGTTAGGGGTTAGGGTTAGGGTTGGGGTTAGGTTTGGGGTTGAGAGGGTCAAAGAGCCTACAGTCCCAGAAACATTGGGGCTGGAAAAGGCCTGCCAGGGCAATCCCAGCAGGCCCTCAGCATTGCTACTCCCACATCTTTCTGATCTGCACCAGCCGTGGTGTTGGGGACCTGAGCCCCAACGTCAAGCTGCCATTAGGCTTAGGGTTAGGTTTGAGAGTGTTTAATCCAGATTCTGGTGTCTCCTTTTCACTACTTTGCAATGCAAATAAATATTTCAAAGCTCGTTAACTCTTTCCCAAATTAGCCTCATTCCAAAAAGGACGATGGATTCCACCTGCCCTATCGTTTCAGTGGAAAAAAATCCAATAGAACACTGTACTGTTGTGAGAGAGCAAGAGCTTTACCATCTACTGAGCATCTCCTTTTCTTCAGGTTTTTCATTATTCCTATTCCTCCAGTTCTTCTCCAATTAGAAGGGGAATTCCCTTATTACAGGACTGGATTTAAAAATAAGCCCTGCTCTTGGGGAGATAAAAGATGAGACTCTTCTTACATCTTGGAAACGGGACACAGATGAAGATGACAACAGAAATGAGAAACAGGGGAAAAACGAACCAAATAACAACTCTGAATTACAGAAAACTCTTTCTAATGCTGAAAACACATAGCCTGAAATTGCTAAAGGGAAATGGAAAAATTCCTACTCCTTCATATGTTTTTTCCCTCTGTGGAGGAGGAAGACTGGCAAGAGTGGTTGTGTGCCCACTAAGAGGAGCCAGGGTTTTTCTTGTTTTTTCTGGAAACCAATTTTCCTGGTGATACCACCCACCAGCTTCATCTCCACCATCCAGGGCTCAGCTGGGCAGCATCTCTGGCCTGGAAGGGTGGTGTCAAGGTGATTGCACACAAACCCAGGATGGAGGATCTCACCTCCCTCTTCCTCCCCTTCTCTTGCAGTCCTTGCAACCCCATTGGAGGAGGCACTTTGCTTCTCTACTTCCAGCTGATGTGAAAACTGGAAAATAGCTTGGCCAGGGCCTCAAATCTCTGGAGCCTCATTTAATGCATTAGTGGACATTTTAATCCCACCCCATTCTTCCTTCCCTTCTCTGACTTTATCTGCAGGAGATTGGTACAAATATATTCAGCACTTGGGTTTCTTGTGACACAAGAAAAGCATGACACATGGATAGTTCAGCTCAGGGAATGCTGTCCCGGGTGGCTTTTATCAAACGTAACTCAACATTTCCCCAGACATCTTGATCACCAATACAGTACCAGCCCCTCCAAGCATGCAATTTACTATGCTGTAAATAAATCTAACTTCAACCGATAGATTTTTTGCCATGTAATCAGTCTGCTTTCATAAAAATTCCCTTCTCTTGGCATTCATTCACATGTGCCTTACAAATGTGCACACTGTGTTGAATCAGATGTGTGGGAAATATATATTTTTTCCATATGGATCACAATATGCCATAAAAGGTTTTCCCTTGCCCCCCCTCTCCCCTCCTCGCAGTCTCCTGAGGGCATATATCATAACAATTGAAATCTGATGAGAAAATGAAAAAATTTTTGGTGTTCATATCTTCCAAGTAGTTTTCCAGAGTCCTGCTGCTGCTGAAAGGAGCATAAATCATCAGCAGCACTCAAACAATGTTGTTACCTGAATATACAAAACAAAACACAACTTGCTTCTTGCTACTGGAAAGAGGAAAGTACTGCAGCCAAAAATAAAGCCTCTAAATTGTCAGTCAGGCTATATTTAGCTGGAGAAGTTTAGCTGCAGAAGTTATGTGTGCTAGAAGGGATGGTAGCCAAAAGAGGGGTGCAGCCCTTTGCAGGCATCTACCTGGCATGAGGAAGGAAAGCTGGAACATTCCGGTGCTTTTCTACCCTGGATGATGTCCAAACTGGTGTCACCCAAATCAGCATCACTCAGCCCTGGATGGGCTTCCAGACACGCTGGTGCACGGGCAGCATGCCGTGGGATAAAGCAGGGGCAGGGATAATGCAGGAGCAGGGAGAACCCAGGGTGAGCCCCCTGTTGCAGCTGCAAGAGGCACACGAGGTGCTCGGTCTGCCTCCTGCTGTCAGATTCTCTCTGAACCCTGGCACCGAGGAGAAGGGGACAGAGCAGCCAGCAGGACCCTTCTTCAGACTCATCAAACCTCCAAGGAGACAGCACTGGAGTCTTCCTGCAAGATCCTCCTAGCACTGGTCTGGTCTGACCCATCCTCTTGCCAAAATAAAACCAGTAAACCCAAAAGAAGTAAACCAGTAAAAAGTCTTTTACTGTCACTTTTTTTAATGTTATCTTTGTAATTGAAACATCTGAAAGTGATAAACTGTCTCTGGATAGCTGTGCATACAGAAAAAAATAGGTGATAACTGTTATGAAAACATCATCCAAATCATTCGCTTCCTGCCCCAAATTTTGAAATTATGCTATGAATCAAAACCCAAAATGCCTTGAAAATATCCATCAGGTTATCATGTTTGAGGAATACTTTCCCAGAAACTACACTCTGATCCAGGATATCCCATCAGCTGAAAAGAGAATAAAACCTGACTTTGAGTTATAGTTTGTGAGTGACAGCAGCGTGCTCTGTGCAGCACCTCTGCTTTCCATCACAGGCAGCTTTAGCATCCCTTGCTCCTGAATCTGTCCCCTCAGCAAACACAGGGATGCTGACTGGCTCAGGATCTTGTTCTGGTTTGGACAAAACCAGCAGCAGGACAACAAATAAAACTCTCCTGATGCCATCCTGCTAACTAGCTGCATGTTCTTCCTGTGACAGGGTGCAGAGGGCTGTGCAGCAGAAAAGAGGAAAATCAGTCTCCTTCCAGCAACCCCCTGGTACCCCATGGCATCTCCTCTCCCCTCTGTGAGCCACCTGCATCACCTCAGGGTGGCTCTTGAGAAGGAGCAGGGTTTGTGCATGAGCGGGAGGAGAAGGTGCCTTTCCCACACCGCAGCAACTACTCCCGGCTTTCTGGCTCCATCTTCTGGAAGTGAGACAGAAGAGAGATTTCTCAAAGCCTGAGCTTGTTATAATGAGTTTTTATAAGAATGCGCTGCAAATGTGGGCCCTGCAATATGTCTGGCACAAATAAATCCCTTTTATAATGGATGAAACTTGTAATTAATCTCTGTGAAACACCAGTGTAAGAAAAAGAAAATATGAAAAGAGGACCTGGCAGTCCAAGCTGCAGGTAAGGAGCAGGAGATGAAGCATTTCAGGGCTAAACCATGCAGGCTGGCTATGGTTCTTTTGGATGTATCTGACAACAAGGCCAACAGAGAAACAGCGTTTTCTGCCTCTTGTTTAAGTCATTCCCCAACTGATATGGGATGACAGGGGATCCAAAGCATAAAAGCACTGTGGTCACTTAGTGATGTTTCACCTAGGGAAAAAAAGAAGAGAAATAGCCGAGAGATTATTGCAGAGCTTTGCTGAATGGCCTCAGCATGCACAGAATGGGGCATCCCAAGTGAACAAATTGTCAGCCCAGGTGTTGACATTTCCCCACCCCAAGTTGGGATGCTGCCTGAAGGATACAGAATGCTTCCATTTAAGATGCAGTAGATTTTCCACAGCCTTATGCTCAGTATCTGCCAAACAGACTCTTCCTCCACTAGTTGCATTTTGGTTTATGCTGCCAAATTTAGGTTCCTGTGCTTGGGCTCCCTTTGGCTGTGGTGCTGCTGCTGTGGTTGTGCCTGGCAGACACTTGCCCGGGATGCTGCAGGTCTGGAGTACACTGAGGCAGTCAAGCAGAGGCCCCAGGAGCATTGGCCTAAAAGTCTCTTGTTGCTCTTTTGTTCTGGGGGTGCATTTTGCCTGCAAACTCTAAGCCCTGAAGATTCTCTTAGAGGTACAAAATAATTTCCTGTAACTACTGTAATTGCACAAGAGCTTCTTTGCCACTCTCAGAGCTGCAGTGCCATACCCAACCTACCTCAGCCAAAAAGAGTCTTTGAAGAATCTCAGAATGCTTTAGGTTGGAAGGGACCATAAAGATTGTCCTGTTACACCCCCCAGCCATGGACAGGGACACCTTCCACTATCCCAGGTTGTTCCAAGCCCTCTCCAGCCTGACCATGAACACTTCCAGGGATGGGACAGCCGCAGCTTCTCTGGACAACCTGTGTCAGGGCCTCCCCACCCTCACAAGGACGAATTTCCTTCTAATGTCCAATCTAAAGCTACTCTGTTTAAAGCCATTCCCCCTTGTCCTGTCACTATCTGGATGTGTAAGAAGTCACTCTCCATCGTTTTGGTAAGCTCCCTTAGGGCACTGGGAGGCTCTAAGTCTCTTCTCCGGGTGAACACCCCCAGCTCTCCCAGCCTGGCTCCAGAGCAGAGGCGCTGCAGCCCTCGGAGCATCCTCCTCTGGACTTGCCCCTCGTCCTTTTCGTGCTGAGGAGCCCAGGTCTGGGTGCCGTGCTCTGAACTTCTTTTATTTATCTTCACGGACAGAGGTCGTTTCTCCTCTGGACTCCAGTTTAGCTTTGTGCCAGAGGGTGGTGCTCGATACAAGCTCTGCCTCCCTCCTCCCGCTGCACCGGGCCGGGGGCGAGGGCCCGAGGCGGCTCCGCGGGGATGCGCCCGTTCCACCTTGGGCAGCACAGACACCTGCCCGGGATGAGCCATTTGGGGAATATTCCACCTAAACTCACCCTGAACGGACATCTCTGAGTTTAGCCTGGAAAGCGTTTCTAAAGATTTTACTTAACTTTCTATAGGTTACTTGTCATGATCTTCTGCCTCATGCTAATCAAATTTAAGGATATATTCGGCATTAAATATGTTTAGGATTATTGTTTCAGCTTTGTAAACTCTTACGTGGTTAAAAAAAAATAAATAATACAGAATCACAGAATGGTTTGGGTTGGAAGGGAACTTCAAACTCAGCTGACTCCAATCCCTCTGTCATGGGCAGGGACACCTGTCACTAGACCAGGTCACTCAAAGCCCCATCCTGCTTCTGCAGGATCAAAGTCTTGAGCAAACCAGAATAAATTCAAATGAAGAAAAAACTTCCCATATTTCTGCAGAGGGAAAGACAGGCAGAGGGTCTGACTTTTGGGGCCAGCAGCCCTTTATTCCCTTACCAGCAGTATTTCAGTGTCTCCAAGGACATCCCCATCATGTTCCAGCACAGGCAAAATCTTCCTCATAGTCATGCATCCTCATTATACCCATCAGTGTAATTAAGTAGATTATTAATGGTTATCCTATTTAAAAAGCAATTTTTACATTGGTAAAAATGATGCTCTGAGCAATCAGCAAAGATTCCATAGCTACACTGCTGTTGCTTTAACTAGACATCAATCCTGAGCCACCAGAAGAGAGTGAAGAGAAGCACATGAGCACTTATGATCACTGGAAAAGCTACAGAATCTAATGCTGAAATTCCCAGAGATATATAAAAAATGTGCACAATGAATTCCCAACTGTTTCAAAAGGCTGAGGATATCTAATCCCACAGGCATCTTGTGCCTCTCACCTCCTTTCCCTACTTCATTGCCTCTCCACATATAAATCTGTGCTTCTGATGTGCAAGTTATGATTTTAAAATGCTTATTTTGGCAAAGTGTGGTGGCTCCAGCTTTGCCTGGAGGCTGGAGAGGGACTCTCTCCTTGGAGATAGGTATAAACGTGAGAGACTTGGCCAAGAACTTCCTGGTAGAAATTGCTATTGTCTGAAGCAGAACTCTTTAAGGAAAAAGCCAGGAAGCCAATTTGGACATCTGTATGGTTTTTGACTGTGATAATTGTAACCACGGGATAGTGACCTGAGCAAACAGCAAAGCAAACCACAGATGATCTGATTAGTTTTCTGCCGTGGACATTTTATCTGTATGTTCAACACAGAATGAAAGACCATTCTTCAAAGCCCTCAGCGTCTTTGGGGAAATCTTCTGTCATTAGTCCCCATGGTGATGTCAGTCAAGCCCTGCCCCGGCTCCCAGGCAGAGAAATCCATACTTTGTCCCAGCCAGCCTCCTCCATGGGCCAGGGTGAGTGGCTTTCTGCAGAATGCTTGCAGCAGATATGATTATACTGCTAAGCAGCATTCTCTTGCTGCTGGAAGACACTTTGAAACCCTCCCTATCTCTTTCTTTCCTCAGGGATAGATAGGAGAGCTTCCTTCTTCTTCTAATGGCATTCCTAGGCAGATTTGGGAGTCTTTTAGTCTTGGCAGGACATAATCTTTTTGCTATTAAAATACAAACAAATTTGAACATTTATTTTGGTCATTATGAATAATAAAGTGAGGTGATAAAGTATGAATACTGCTTTTTTATATGTCTTTTCAGGACTTAGAAATCTGAGTTTGATTATACCAAGAGTTTTTAATGTCTCTTAGGTGTGGCAATATAACCCAGCCCAATGGGATGTGGTTGGACTCCAAAAAGGTTTGTATGTCCCAGGGGTACAGAGATTAAAGGTTATGCTCTTCCAGCTCATCATGGGATGGTAATGACTCCATTAATCATTTAGTAAATTTAAATAACTTTCTAAATTTCCAGCAAGCCTTTGGCCAAGTAATATATTTTATATTTAAAATAGGCAGCAGTTGCAACTTTCAATTGTTTTCAACATGCAGGATCTGAAAATGCTGTGGGATTATTTTGCTCCCTTGTCCTGCTTTTAATCTGCAAACTGTGTCAACGATGGACAAGAGAGAGGGAAAAGACTGGGTTTTATGGGCTGGCAGTCACAGACTACCTGGTATTCTTGGAGAATTGGCAGGTCCTCCCCTAAAGAGCCTTGCTCTCCCTTGAGGGTCATCATTTGGCTCTTTATCAATGCCAGCTTCACCTTTTCCCTTCTGGTTTGCCTTTGGAGGCAGTTATTACCAAATATTCAGTTTGGTGCATTTACCAGCTTGTTGTGCAATATTGGTCTCAAGACAGCAGGTCATTTCCAGCAATTTTCCACTTTAACTTTGCTCCCTTCATATCCTCCATCGTGAACCACAGCTTTGGTCACCCATTTTTCCTATCCTAGGAAAAAGCTGGGTGAGAAATAAATTATAGGCTCAAATTTCAGTGCCTTGAGAAGTCATTTGGTTCCGACTCATCTCCAAAACCACGAGCCCATCTCCTTTGTGTGTGAGGGCAGGCTGGAGTTTGGTGTGGCCCCGGGAAGATCCCATTCTGACGGGCGCCATGACAATAAACATGTTAATTAAATTAATTAATTTAAAGGGGCAAAGGTTCAGTGGGCGGGTGGTGCTTTTGTATTTCCAAACCAGTTAACTCAGCTCAAATTCAAAGCTGACCAAGACAGATCTGCTTTGACTGGCAAACCCCAGCGCTCTGCGGAGCCGCAGCCATGCTCTTTGTACGAGCCCGGCCCCTGCCAAGCCTCTGTGGCTGGGATGAGGCATGGCCTTAGGTTAGCAGAAATGCAATAAGATATCAAATTAGTTGGGGCTCTGTGTCCTTTTTGAAATCACTGGGAGAATTGTGATGCGCCAGGGCGCAGAGCGCTATTCTTCCTATCTCTTAGCGCCATTGTGCGGGGGTGAACAAAGCCAAGAGGTGTAATTTAAAGGTGCTGTGACCTCCCATGAGCAGCTCTCCCCATTGTGAGGCCGGTTTTGTTTTCTGTATGTGTTTTTTTTCTCCACTGAGATCTCCTGATCATAAATATGCATGAATAAAAGAGCCAGGGGAGAGGAGGGGAGGGGGAAGGGGGCTCATAACCAGCTTGGATAAAGTCCTTTTCTAAATTTTCCACTCTCGGCTTCCTGACGTCAAATGAAATAAGGGACCACACCGCCGGATTAGCTCAGCCGGAGTTCCTATTTCCAATTGTAAAAGCAGAACCCTGGCATCATAACAATCATTATAATTATCACTTGCAGAGGGGTCTTATCATATAACAGCTTCTTTTTATTCGGGATGGAGTGGGACCAAAGGGGGCTGGGGGAGATAATTCCAACCACAGGGGTTTGTGTCTTCATTCATCACTTTCCAAACAAGCCAGTGGAAAATTGAGGTCCCTGAGCAATTTACAGATTACAGCTCTCTCCTGGTACAGGGACATGTGTGCACACACACACAAACACATGCCTGCTCCACACATCCGACACAGACCAGGTACGCTGTGGGTGACCATCAGAAAGAAGGATAAAAACTCCCCCTGCCCTGCTTTTCTGCTCCAAACTCAGGCAGAAACGGACGTAACCTTCCCTTTTAAGCCTAGCAACTCCAGCCTGGCCGCACAGCTCCTCCTGGATTAATCTTTCTTTTTTTTGGCTCAGTGAATTGTGGTCAAGGCCATTGTAACGTGAGTGCTGCCGGGACGCGGATTGGCTGGAGGAGGCTCAGAGAGGCCCCTTTTCACAGGGGACTAATTGCTTTAGACCACCAGTATTTGGGAGCTACAGATGTCTTCCTTAATTTGCCTAGAGAGCACAATCGGCCCCATCTGTTGCATTTTTTTCCCCCCTCTGTCTCTCAAGTCGCCTTCTTCCCCCTGTCTGCAAAGGCCTAAATTGAAAACTCATCAAAAAGTAATACAAGAGCAGTTTGGCTGGGAAGCTGCTGCCGTGGGGCTTTGCTTTTAATAAAGGCCCCCCTGCTACTTTTACACATGGGTTGGGGAGCAGAGAAAGGAGGAGGAGGAAAGCAGAAACAACCTAGAAGGAGGGAAAAAAAGCTAAAAACTAACAGCCAGATGGGATATTTGGAGGCTGGATAATTTGATGTGTCATGGCTGGAGGAGAACAAGGGGCAGCCCCTTGTTTTCTGTGTGTACACACAACAAAATAGATGACTTCTGGAGATGGGAAGGGAGAGGAGCCGGGGGCCGGCCAGGGGATCTGCACACCCTGGTGTCACTGGCGTGGGGCAGCGGTCAGTGCCCTGCAGTCCATGACTTCCCCTGCACATCTCCAGGAACAGAGGGAGATGGAGAAGGGTCAAAAGAAGGGAAGGGGTAAGTGGAGTGATGAGCCTTTGCCCTCCTGCAGAAGCCTTTGCCCTTCTGCAGAGACAAAAAGATGTCTTGGCCTGGAGTTGTCTTGGAGCGTTTGTAGGCTGTGGACTGGGGATGCTGCTCTGCACCTACCCATACCCAGGAAATCAGAGGGGGGGAGTTGCTTTCTTCTTGCTTGGTCAGTGCTTCATCTCAAACTCACGTCTGGGCAGAAAGAGAGGAAAAGCCTAAAAATCACTTAAAATATTAATTGGAAATGTTGTGGCGGAAAATATATCACATCTTTCTTCAAAATTCCCATCTTGGCCAGCTCAGGATGCACAGCTTATGAGAGCATCATAAACCCCCACATTGCTTAATGCAAGGAGAAATAGTGTTTCCTTCTGGCAAATCTGCAGCTGTGGGTGCTCTGTGGGGACATGGTGAAGTCACCAGCCTGCCCTGATCTGGTGTGTGCTTGGTCTCTGCTCCTGTGCAAAGCAGTGGATTTGCTCACAGCCTGTCTGGGAGAGAGTAAATGTTACCCCATCAGTGACATGAATCAGGTGGGAATTTAAATCTCCTAGTCCCAGCCTGATGTTATAGCCACAGGAAACAACTGCCTGGGCTTGAAGGAACAGCCCATTTCAGCTCATCTGTGGTTTATTTCACAGAACCATTGAACCACAGAATGGTTTGGACTGGAAGGAACATTAAAGATCATCTAGTCCCAACACCCCTCCCATGGGCAAATGCTGGACCATTTAGCACTGAAGATTTTTCTCTACTTTCTGCTCTTGCCTTAAACTAACTTTTTGGTGAGATGAGTCTAAGGGAATATGGCAGGCTGGTTGTTTGCTCACCTGTATACCAAAAGAGAAGTCCTCCAGTGGTTTAGAAAACCCCACACCTGCTTCTACCCAGCCTGTGCCTGTCTCGGCTGCCCCAGCACCTCCTTTGCCAGGGATGGGAGCTGCAGGGGCAGCAAATGTTTTGGTCACCCTCTGCAGAGGGAGGCAGGGCCAGTGTGTGGCAGCTGTGCAGGTGAGAGGTGCTTCCTTACTGGGCTCTGTCCTGAAACCTGAGCCCGAGTGCCGCTGCTGTGGCCATCAGCACTTGATCGATCATTCCCATTTCCTATCTGCTCATCAGGCATCTCCCTCTGAGTCCTTGGAAAGGTTTTGTTTAGATATCCAGTTAGGGAAGAAAAAAAAGTCCATTTATCTTGAAGGACCCTCTGAAAACAATGCAAAAAAAATCACTGCAGAAGTTTAGTGCTACTGCTGGGAGTCCTGCAAGGAGCAGCCTGTGGGCTTGGGACCAGCAGGATGGAGCCAGCAGTTCCTGTTCTGCTGTAGGAGAGCTTCTAGCCAGTGCCACCACCTATTCCCAGTTTGCTTACACCATCAGCAGCTTCTTTGTCACAGAGGTTGCCTAAAAAGAAGGGAAGTCAGTGCTAAACTTGGACCTGTGAGGTAGAGGCATGGGAAAAGGTGCTTTCACTGCTGGATACTGGGATCCACAAAGCACCCCACACCTCCTAGGCTAGGCAGAGATGGGGAATGGGAGAGCTGCATGGGCACTAATAGCTGGTTTCCATGTTCCATGCACTGCCATTCTGCTTGGGAGTGAGGAAATTCTCCCCCTGGGGGAATACTGAAGGTTTGTCTCTCTCAGTGGGGCTGAATGAGGTCCCAGGTCCCCTTCAGTGATGAGGAGCTCTTGGAGAAACACCACCACAAGCCTTTATTGCTGTCCTTGCTTTTTTCCCCCTTATTGCTTTATTTTTTGCTTTTTGCTTTTCCTTGGGTACCCCTGTTTAAAAAGAATGTAATTATTGCTTCTCCTAAGGGAAAAAAAAAAAAAAAAAAAGTCAGTTTATCAAACTGGGAAGGCCTTGAAGCATTGGTGAAGAACAAAGGCTGAAGTACTGGGGCTTCAGAGCCCGGGCTGTGTCCCAGGAGTGGAACCTCAGATGAAAAAAAAAAAAGCACGTCTCTGTGCTGAGGCTGATCCCTCCGCAGGGCAGCCCTCTCCTTGGGGAGAAGGTGTGAATGGCTTCCTTGAATAAGTCACTGGATAGCCTTGGCCAGTCTCAGGCTGGCTGCTGCCTCCCGTAGGTTGCTGTCTCACTACTCAAGAACTGGATACTCTGTTGTGACATTCGTTTTCCCTCTGATGCATGTCAGAAAATAAAACAGCTGGTGCAGGCCAGCTGTGCTGGTGGGGAGCAGTGATGCTGCAGGCTGTGGGGTGAGAGGAGAGAAAGCCAGGCTGATGGGCTCTTGTCTGTCCGTGTTTCCTGGAAGGCTTAACATAGGGATCAGCAGCTGAAAACTCTCAGAAGGAATATGGCAATGATAAAAGGGAGCTCTGGTTCTTGTTGTCGAGGCAGCCCAGAAACTGTTGAAGAGGCACTGGAAAAGCCATTGAGCTTTTGTCTAATAACTCCTGTGATAATAATTAGCTCAACCAAAGCAGATTTTAAAGGGGCTTTAAAGTTCTTGTTCAGTGGCTTGAAAGAAAAAAGGTAACCAGAGTCTTTTCTCATCTGAACATCAATGTGAATCCCACAAAATCCCATTATTCCTCCTTTACATCAGCAGTTTGATCAGTTCAGCCTTTTCCCTCCCCAAGGCAACAACTTCCCCATGTTGTGCATGTTTTCCCCTCAAAATCTGAATACCTCACCATGTACACACACTATGCCCAGAGCCTGATCCCCTTGTCCCCTGAACCTGTGCAAGTGGCATTGACTTGCTGTCCCCATCATGCCAGAAAATGAACAGGTGGAGGTAGAGAGGGGAAATCTGCCTACAAGAGCACCCACATTCACCAGGATATTTTTCTTAAAGGAAGAAAGAAATTGAAACATTTCAAGGTGAAATGCTCTCAGACTTTGCTTTAGCACCTGATGTTTGGAGACAAAGCCAGATGGTCTAAAACTCACATCTTCGTCCAGAGCTAAGTGTTTGCAGTGAAAGGTAAAATTCTGCTTAAAATTCAATTATTTGTGTGAGTTTTAAAGGGAGTCAGCTATGGAGGAGTGGAAGAAGAAATGCTGACACCAGCCCAGATCTGTTGATCAGAGACCTGTCAGTGCTTTGAATCTGCTGGAGTACACATCCCCCCTCCCTGACTGAGGCTGACTGAGGTTTAGAGCAGCTCATGGGCATTTCTAACCTGTGCTCACCACAACGAGGCAGGGAGTTCTGGCCACATGGCTGCTCCATCCTCACAGCTGATGTCTGCAGAAGGCTCCTCACTGGGACTTTTATCTACTGGGAACATGCCAGGCTGGATGTGCTTAAAGACAGGGACTTAGAGACAGTCTGCTGCTCTTTAAACTCCCCAGGGACACTAAGGCACCTTCCTCAGGAAAAATCTGTAAATATGGAAAGATTCACCACCACCAAAAGCTCTACCAGTACAACCAGGAGTGTGGGATATTTCAGCAAGAATTGATTCAAGAGAAGGGGTGGGGATGGAGGCTGACCTCCAGTTGCTATATGGAAGCACATCCCTGTAGTGGTGTGCTTTGTAATCAACTTTGTATTAATGGTCTGTTCCATGTACCCTCACAAGTTTTGTACTTGGTTATACCCCTTTTCTACCCCTCCCCTCTAAGGACAGGACTGTCCTCTGGAACCCTTCCCAAGTTCGAGAATATGCTCTGAGGGGCCCAAGGTGATAGGCCCAGAGACAGAGAATCCTTCTCCATGCCAGGGAGATTGGTTGGGAAAACATAATTCAGCAGTCAAGATAACCCCTGGGAGCACTGGTTGGTGGACACCTGGGACCCGTTGTCTATCCCCCACCCCTTAAAACCTGATGTACAGCTTTGTTCTCTGCTCTGTCTGGGGGGAGACGATCTACCTAGGCAAAGGTAAACCTCAATAAACCTTCAATAAACCATCAATAAACCAAATAAACCTTCAATAAACCATCTCTTGCCACCCCAGCCAGAGACACTCCTTTCTTCTTCTTTGTCATCAGGATTAATCTGCCACAGAGTGCCACACTGAGCCCCACCGGGTTGGCTGAGTCTGCCAAGCAGCAGAGGAGCTGTACTGAGGCTTGTAACGGGGCCAGGATTAGCTGGGGCAAGCTCTGAGATAATGGTCCCGAGGGGAAATTTACACATCCCCATGGCAGCTGTTTTCCCTTGTGACTGAATATGAGCTGAATAAATCCCTCCTGTGCAGGTTTTACACCAAACCTTCATTACAGTTTGACACAGCTTTGGGCAGAAATGTGGAAGCTAAAGGGGTCATGAGAAAGGGTGACAGTCTTCCATCACTTGCCATGGTGCCCAAAAGGTTTTGCCAGGCTCGGAACTGGTGCTCTGTGTTCCCCTGTGTCTGTAGAGCCCCAGAGAAGCTGCAGTCCTGATGGCCAAGGAGCCTTCCTAGGTTTAATACCAACGCAAAGCACAACAGTTTGGAACTGAGCAATAACCACTCCAGCATGGAATACAAACTCTCCCCAGGCTGGAGCAGCTCAGGTTGCAACGCCTCAAGAAACAGGGAGTTCAAATACAAACAAACTCCATTTTCCTTGCAAAATTTTCTCTTTTGAGTGGACTAGAAACAGCATTGAACTGAAGGCAAGTTTTGCTAGTAAAATATCCTAATAAACTGCTTTGGAGACTCATAAACTGTGTTGTGTTTTTTAATGACAAATAATAAAGGAGTCTAATAAAGTGTTGGTTTTTTAATGGCAATTTTTTAAGCGGCTGGAGCAGAGATCAGGAGTTCAGCCTCTTTCCTTGTTCTGTTTGTGGTATATTTATCTTCATGAAGAGAATGGTAGCAGGGGGATTTATTTTTCTGAATGAATGTCTCTAAGCCCCTCATACCTCCAGGGCTTATAGTAAGGTTGGATCCAATGACAGGAGAGTCAACATTATAAGCCCTTAGAGAGGGCTGAGTGCCTTGTAGATAGTCTCAAGTGGATGCGCTTTCAGCGTGCCGTTACCGCGGCTTACATTAGCGGTGAAGGGACTTTGTGTGTCCCCGATGCCCTCGGGTGACCCGCGACCCCTGCGACTCCGCTCCGCAGAGATCTGACGCTCGCTCGAGCCCCGGCCGAGGAAATGGAGAGGTGCATTGTGCCGCGGAGAAAGAGCAACACAAACACAGGGTGTTCTCAAAGGAAACAAAAACCCAGTGGAAAAAAAAAAAAACAAAAAAAACCCCTCCCCAAACTGGCAGCGAGGGGCAGCCGGGGAGAAAGCGCAGGCACACGTGCTCTGGGCAAAGCCGCCCCCAAAAACTCACTGCTGGGGGGTTCTGGGGCCATGCTGCGTCCTTCTGCTGTGGGGTCTCTGCTGGATTTAGGGGGGGCTGAGCAAGCTGAAGTGGGGTAACGGGAAAAGGGTTTCCCGGTGGGTCCTGCATTTCTAAATATAAATAGAAAATAGGTTGGGTTTGGATTTCAGGAGTGCTTTGAGGACAGAGATAGAGTGTGGAAATTATGTGCTATATCCAGATGTCCCAAAGGGAAACAGCAGAGCTCAGGCCTGCTTGTGTCTCAGCAAAACACGCTGAAACATCATGTGGAGTTTCAAATGTCAAAAAGGGGCTGGAGCAGCCCAAGCCCCCGTGCTGTGGAGGATGCCAAGCCCTGATCTCTTAGAGGGTGTGATCACCAACAGGTGGATCAGACGGCCAGGCTGGCACTGTCCCTGGGTGTGGCACTGCACCAAGGACAGGGGGTGGCAGGGGGGGGCAGGTAGGATGGCTCAGGGGTCTGTGAGCTCTTATGCACAGCCAATGCTTCACTTTGAACCGTTCTTAGCTCCCAAGAGAGGCCACTCCGCCCCAAGCAGTGGGCTCCCTGCAGGGAGGGATGCTTGTGCAAGCAGCCTCATCCCTCCAGGACCTTTGTGCCGGTTTGGGGTGTTGAGGGTCGCAACCCTCCCTATCTGGCCCCAAGCCCACGCCCAGCTGCTGCTTTCTGCCTCACTGGGACAGCGACATCCTCATATAGCCTTTGGCTACTGCAGACAGTGTCAGGTCTGTCATAAATCAGAAGCCAGCAGTGACGGCATCGTGTTCCCATCTCCTCTCTTGACATCTGGCTTCCTCCACCTGTGGCGTCCATCCCCGCTGCTTTCAGCCCCTGCCCGGATTCTGCACTTTGCAGCATCTCTGAGAGAAGCAGGATGTGCTCCATGTACTGCCTCTGTGGCACCGACAGGGACAGGGATGGGGAGGAGGTGACAGACCTTTCCATCATCTTAGAGGGGTGGGACATGCCCCCTCCTGGCCCACCCAGCGCATCCCAGCCTGGTCCATGCATGAGAGCATTTTCCAGATGCCAGTGTGTGTTTAAAGTTTAAAAAGATGACTGGAAAAGCCCATGTCATGGGTGCCCGAGCTAGAAGGAGAATTTCACCGTCATGAGGGAGTGCATTGTCTCTAGAGCTGGCCAAGTGGATTTGCATGCTTAATTCCCACTAAGCATTTTTGAAGGAGTAATCTGATAAAATCTTCAACCTGCTGATAGCATAAATTTAGTCGGATGTCCCTCAGAAAAGGGCAGTGGGACTTCCAGCTCCCAAACGTGCAGACCAGGAGATGTGGTCGCCCAACGTGACCCGGCTTGGTCCATCCCAGGCCAGAAGCCAAAGCTCACCATGCGCCGGTAGGGAAAGATCAGCGAGGCTGAGCACAGACGGAGGAGAAGAAGACTTTTATCCCATTGTTTTTCCCTGTGATTAATCCATCTAAAGTGCTCCTCTGAGCGTAGCCAAGGGCAGTGTAAGAAAGAAGCAGTTTGAGCTTTGTGAGTCTTTTCTCTTCTCCTTTCCTCCCCCCTTTCCAAGTGTGCTTTACAAACATCCTCCCCGCTCGCCCTCTGTATTTGCAAAACCGTCTCCTTCTGCCCATGGCTCCTGATGAAGTCCTTGCAGAGCTCCTTGTCCACCTCCAGTCTTTTCAGCACGTATTCAAATTAACCCTTTTGTCCCATTCACACCCCCTTTCTTTGGCGGATATTGTGGCTTTGCCAGCAGCGATCCAGCAGCGGCTATTCTAATGTAAGTGCATTCTGGCAACGCCTTGAGAACCTGATCAAGATCATCCCGCAAATTTAATCCCTCCAAATTACAAAATGTTTACTATCGTTCACCTTCATGCAGCTTTATTTCGTGGGCTTTCTTCAAGGAGCGAGCGGGACGTGTGTGTTGCCAGAGATGCCCCTGCACGTCTCCAGCTGATCACCTCAATGGGACCAGAGTCAAATGGTCAAGGCCATATGCGTATGAAAGCCAGGGCTGTGCTGCCAGCTATTCTCTCTAGCTCTGCATGGATTTCACACTTTCTATCCTGTTAGGATGCCTACCATTTACTTTAGCGTTGATTTTTTAATTCCATTTCTACGTCCTGTGTCATCTGGATTTAATCTAGTTAGCAGATTTTATGCCTAAAATTGCATTGTTAAAGGGAATTGTTTAAATGGGGACCGGTGGAGAACCCTGAAACCCTTGAAACCGGGGTGTCCCCCCGCCCAGCGCCGGCCACACATACCTCGACTGCTGCGGCCCTTGGCTTGGTGCGAGGGGCTCGGAGGTGGCTTTGCTTTCTTGAAAGCATCCATTGCTATTTTCAGAAGCACAAACAGATGCAAATGTCTCTGCAAACATTGCACAATGAGATGCAGGGAGAGGACAGCCTTTCAAAATCTCTGAATAGCCCTTCAAAGCAAGTCTAATTAGGGTAAGTAGAGGTAATAGGCCCACTTGCGTTTCTTACACTCGAATTTTTCCTCCCTCAAAGCCTGCACGGCTCTTTTCCCCCTGTGGCTGGGGGGTGGTGGTGGTATATACCCTCTCCCATTTGTTTGCGCTAACAAATGTAGAGATGAAAAGAAGGGGGAGAGGTGGAAAGAGGGGGGAGCAGAAAAATCAATCATTTGAAAAGTCTCCTCTGTTAGTTTTTTTGGTGGCTTTTCCTGGTGATAAGATAGCGGCGGAGCACGCAGCATCCTGGCTGGGGCTGGGTGTGGGGCAGGCACCAAAGCAGAGCCTGCAGCTCGTGTCATGTGGAACTTCAGTAAGTGAAAAAGAAAAGCAGAAGGTATGGGCTGAATACTTGGGTAAATCAGTAATAGAGCTAAAGGGCATATGCCTGTAGGGAATATGTTGGCATAAAAGAGCTTTAAGAGGGGCCATTCATACTGACAAAGGGAGATTTGAATTGCTGCCTTCACAATAGCATGAAAGGATGGGCTTGGGGTGTTCTGAAACAAAGTGGAAATCATACTGCCCTGAACGGCTCTAATAAGCTTTTAACTATTTTACATTATGGCATTACCTCTTTTTTTTTTTTTTTTTTTTTTTTTTTTCTTCTTCTTCTTGTGAGCCGAGTGCCAGCCCCACTTAGAAGTGTGATTTATACTTTTTTCTTCATGGTAACTTTGGAGGAAAATAGATGGGAACTGAAAGGCAGTAATTCAGCTTTTTCAAGACAAGGAGGGGGAAATGTCATCATTTCTGAATGTCCCAGAAATCACATCAGTGCGCTGAGCTCCCTGACTGCCGCCGGCAGCATCCTCGCCCGTCTGGGACAGGGATGCCGTCTCAGGACACCAACCACCCGTCTAATTGTGCTCATTAGCAGCCCTGCAATCAGGCAGATATCGCTGTGCACTAACACTCGGTTACTGCACTGTGCAACTTAGGTGGGCTTCAGCGTGCCCTCCAAAAAACGCAGATATTGCTTGGCCACCACCCCAACTTTCACCGTCGGCAAAGGTCCAGCATCTCAGCCTGTATTTAGGGAGACTCGGGGGGCTGCAGCTCCCACCTCTGGCCTGGGAAGGAGGCAATAGCCTGGCCCGTGTGTCGGGAACTGCGCTGGCTTTGTGTGCGCTGGGGCTCCCTCCCCAAGCTCCCCCCAGATGGTGCGATCGCACGACTGCGCTGTTAAAATAGAGCTCGTATAGACAATTAGCCAATTACTCACTCTGTCATTGCACTTTCTTCTTGTAACTGAGATGCAAACTGGACTATGTCTTCTTTGGTAGCTTCATTCATTGGCAGCATTATTTAATGACACTTTTGTCAGCTTTGGGTCTGCCCAAAGATTTCTGAACGTAGCTTTATGAACCCAGAAAGGGCGCCCCGTGGAGTGAAAGCGGACTTTGAACCTACAGACGATGCTAAAGACAATGAATTTCCCAAAGTCAGGGAAAGAAATCCAGAGCATGGCTACCACAGGGCATGTGGCTCAGTCCCTCATTGTCAGCAGCAGTGGCTTTGGGGAGAATAGCCCGGTAGCCAAAGGGGCTTGTGCATAGGGATGCGTGGGCCACTTTCTCTGCTGAGATATCTCAGAAAAAATATCACTGCAAGTGCTGCTGGGTCTTTTTAAAGATGCAAAGGTTGAGCAGTTGGAACAGGTCTTTTGGACCAGATCACTCAAGATCCTCTCTGAGATTGGTCAAAATCAAGTTTTTTTGCTTAGACAGGTGTTTGCTTCAGCTGTGCAGAGCCACAGCCACAGAACGAACACAGTGGAAACAGTAAGAGAGAGAGGTTTGGTTTTGGCATTTTTCAGGGAAGAACAAATACTTGCCTACTGCCTAATGAAGAAAACTCCATCCTTCTATATATGTTTCTTTGATATGGGATAATGCTTTTATTATCCATAACTTTTCGGCAACAAGCATAATTAGTGGCTCTTACCTCTGAAGTTCAAACCCATACAGATGCAGGGATGGCTTCTGGGTTATCTTTAAGAAAGAAGGAAAGAAGAGGAGAGAAAGAAAGAAAGAAAGAAAGAGGGAATTCTCACCTGTTTCCTTCTTGACGGTTGAGTTTCTGTGAGATTTATCTGTGAATCCTCCAAGCTGCATTAGAGTGAGGCATGCACTGGACATGCACACTCAGACTCCAGTTTGGGCTGTACACAGTCACCAGCACCTTCCCTCAGCTGATAATTCCCTTCCTTGTATCCCATATGGCTCCCTGCATCTCCCAGCACCCCAAGGAGTGCTTGCTGGAGAGCAGCCCAGGTGACAGCCGTGCTGGTGACAGGTAGCCCCCAGACTGTCCTTCCCTGGGACCACAGACCTCATTAGTTGCCACTTGATTTATCAAGAGGGCATTATGGCTTTGGAAGCTGACATCTTTTTGGATTGCAAATAGGAGAGGAGGAAACTGTACCCTGTGAAAAGATTGATTAAATACTAATTAACCTCTTTTCTTAGATAATGAAAGCACTTCAGTGAGCTGGATAAACACGATGCGCATCAGTTGCTCTCCTGGTGAAGCAAGGGGTAATTGAGAGAGCAATATCCATTACTGGTGTTGTGACAGGAAGGGTTTTCCTTTCAGATTACAAAAGACTTGTTGCAGAAGAGATGGTACTCAAATAGGAAGGAAAAAATACCATATTCTTTTACCTCAGGAGTTAAATCCCTTTGGTTTGAATACTGCTACCAGTGAAGCAGAGAAACTGCATTTACGTCTAGGGATTGCCAAGCAAAAAAGTAAAAAACTAAATCAAGGTCTTAGGCTTTGAAGTGAGGGATTGGCTCAGCTGCTTGTAGTTGCTGGTCTTTACTGGCAAGATCTCTAGGTTTTCTAGAGTCTGAGGAAAATAATGTATAGATAAATATTACCTGCTTTCTGTGAGTCCCAGATACCCAACTGGAAAGCAGCTGGGGAAGAGATGCTTCTTCTGGTCCATGCTAAATTTAGATCTGAAGGCCATGTCCCATTCTTCCACACTGATAACAGCCTTACCCAGAAGGACATTGCCTCCTCAAAAGGGAATATTTTAAAAGAGAAATCCAATTGGGAAAGGATTGTTTAGGGTGGTTTGATCAACTTTTACCTGCAAGTAGTGATTTTCATTATTTCTGACCCTGCATTGTCCCGAATGTCAGCATGGGGAATCCAACATGAAAATGACTGCATTGGGAATTTTGTCTTCGTCCATTTAATTTGTAACCTTTGCCTTCTCTGGCCTCATTTATCTAAACAGAAGTGTACATCGAGGGCCCCCTATAGAGACCTCCTGGTCTCTGTAACAGAGACCAGGACAAACTTCTAATTCCACAGTGTCCCTTGGCTATGTGTCTCTCCTCCTGTCACTTCCAAAAGTGGACTAACACCATCTTAGGTTTGGGATTTTGTATTCTCATGTTTGCAAATGTTGTCTTTCTTTTATTGTCATCTCAATGGAAACTGCAAGTTGGGAAAGAACAATGTTCTTCCAGGTTTGGGCTGTAGATGCCAGGTGCTGCTCTACACAGTCCTGCTGGAGGTATTTCTGGGTATGATTTTATAAAGATTGCTGACATCTGCCACACAGAGAGGAGCAGAGCAAGTGGTTTGTTTGTAAAAATAGGTCAAATTAACTCCTACAGATGGAACTTAATCCATTATTTGTGCAACAAACCATTAAGGTCTGTAATCACCTTGGACTGCCATTAGACAGCTTTAAATGCTTTCCTAGAAGGCAATTTTGTGAAATCTTCAGGTTAAAGAAAAAGATTATCCTGGAATGTGCAGAATGTAATAATCCAAGAAAGAGACAGTGAAGTCCTGAGGACTCTGCCAAATCCCTGTTTGGGAAATAGAGGCATCAGTCCCCTCGCATGCTTCAATTTGTAATTAAGTACATCTTACAGGCATGAAGGAAGAGTGGAAGGGAGACCATGCACTGACACAGGCTGGTCCTTCCCTGAAGCACAGTGAATCTCTTGGATTGAAAGCAGGGGATCAGGGGGCTGAATAGTGCAACTAAATGAATGAGCTCGAGCAGGGATGTTAGTGAGACACTCAAAGCATTTTCTTTCCAATTTTGGTGTTAGGATGCCAAATTTTTGGACTTGATTTAAACACTTCCATTTGGCAGAGTGCATACAAGTCTGTGTCTGTGGACCATTACTCATGGTTATTCATAGAATAAAGTTAAGTCTAAAAGTCTTGCTTCCACAAGCTTTTACTCCCTGCAGAGCTATAAGAGGAGAGAAAGAAAGCTGACATTGCCAAAGTCCTACTGACCTTTGCCAAAGTCCTACTGACAGTGAGTGAAACACATGGGGTAGGAGCTGAGTGAGAAAAGTTTCTCATACTTGTGGAATTGGACACATGGCATGGAGAAGGGTGGCATCTGTCCCAGCCTCTCTAATGTGATATTTCATTTTCCTTTTCAAATGATCAGAGTTTCACTTTCCAACAGTAAGATGGGAGGTTCTAACAGATGCTTTGCACAGTCAAATAGAAGAAGAAGTGGGAGACCTGAATAACAACAAGTGCTGTGCCATCAGCATTTCCACGCTGGCAGAGAAGAGCATTATCCATTGGGAAGAGTCTTTTCACTCTTGTCTAGTGGATCTTAAACTGGAAGACTGACAAGTGAAAAATAATGGTGATGATAATGGAGGAGCATTGCTTGGCGTGTGGAGCCTTGGTCTGCCCCAGCAGTGCCTCACATGAACCCTTTGCCATCTCTCCTGAGAGAACAGTAACCTCAGCAGGGGGGGAAACCCCTGTTTCCAGGGGCATGGCTATTTCACCCCCTCAGCTCAGCCTCACACTCCTCATCCCCCTGGGGATTAATAACAGGGCTGGGTCCCACAGGGCTTTTAAAGGGATCAGTTACTTCACCATGGCCCTGTGACATCTGTGGGGTCTTCAGCAGTTCTTCATATTGACCATTAGCCCTTTTGGTTGAGGAGGAAGAAAGAACAGGGATTAGTTGTTCATGGGCACTGCTACCGGGCTACTGGGCATAAACCTGATTCTAGCAAGTCACTTAATTTGTTAATCTAGCCTTAAAAAACTTCTAACAGTGTTTTTTGAAGACTATATAAGTAAGAGGCAAAGTATCAGCTGAAAGTATTTATGCAGTACTTTTGCATCTCTGTTCTGCTCATATACAGTGTGGGCAGTAAATATGCTTGGTCCTGAGCAGCTCTGCTCCTCCAGATGACTTCTTTTAATTGCATGTGCCACCAACAAAAAAAGCTCCTGAAAATCAGTTCCCACCTGCTTCTGCTCTGATAATCTCTACTTACTATACAAATCAGTCTTAGTGGAGCATTTGAGACCCAGAGATCTGTAATTATAATATTAAGTTTCATGTGCTCAGAGGTGGTAGCACAGACTGTATTTTACAGATCATGTACAGAATAAAACCAAAATCTATGACAGATTAAGGCCCAATAATGAAAATCCTTCTGAGGATGTTCTTGTTCATTACTAAATGCTAAGCATCTTTTCAGCCTCACCACAGCAGGGATGACACAAAATAGGGCACCACACGACATTGGAACTACAGACCTACAGAAAATGTTATCTGAAACCTCTACAGAATTTCGGATTTGCAGTTATTTGCTCACTTGTTGAGTGCAGGTAATTCACAGACTCTCCAGAGCTTCAAATCAGTTGGAAAAGGCTGAAACAGAGTAGTTCCAGCTGCTGTGGGCCCTTCTCATCAGAGCACACAAGCATCTTGTAGTTGGTAGGGACAGTTTCCCCACAGTAAATCCCAGCAGAGAGAAAGTGAGATAATCCCAGCTGTGTTTCGAGAAAGTCTGTGCTGGATATCTCCCAGCCAGCAGGGATTCCCTATCAATGGTGCCATCTCAGACTTTGTCTCCTAATTAAAGGGGAATTAAGAGAGACCTAAGGACTTGCACAACTTCCCGGCAGAGGGTCCCTAATGCCCTGGAGGTGATTGAATGGAACCAACAGGGTTAAAGTGTTACCAACACCTATCAGCAGACATATAAAAAAATGCATATACATACACGCAATGTGGTGCCAAGATTAAAAATCAAAATTCTATTTAAGTTATTTCTGAAGTCAATAAGGATCTTGCCACTGGTTTCAGTGGGACTGAGGCTGTTGCCTGCTTATAGATATTTTTTACCACAGAACAATCTGGTATTTCCAAAAAATTTGCTAATGCTTTCATCAGCCTTAGTATTTAATTCACGTATTTTTTTTCCCCCTGTACTATTGCAAGGAGATGATTTTAGTGCAATTAAAAATAGCCTCCTGTTTCCAGCCGGGGAAGCCTGTTCCAATTCACCAAACTATTCTTTTGACAGAAATAAATACAAACCCCCTTGTTGTAAACGGGGGTGCAGGTTGGTCCTGCAGCCTCTGAATATGGGCATTCCATCTGTCCCGGCGGCAGATTTGTTCAACTATGTCTGAACCTATCACCGCTCCGGGGAAAAACTGTTCTCTGACTCATGTTAATGTATGAATCTAATTGTGTCCTCATGCAATTTGCAGCTTTCATTGCCCATTAGGAACATTAACATCATACACTGAGTCCTGCTAGATGTATGGTCTTTATATACTGCATAATGTCCACAGATCTCTGCTGGCAGCTAAGAAAACACAAAAGAATAGAGGATATTTTGAAGTTTTGTGGGGTTTTTTTTCTTCTTTGAGATTGAAGTCCAGTGTCTTGGGACCCAGTGACTTTAGATGACCTTCCGCCTCCATGGACTGTACTAAATTTCAGCCCCTGGAGGCTCCTGCACACAAAACCTCCTGGCTTTCAAGGGCAGGTGCAAGCAAAGCTTCACTGCATCACAGATCAGGACCTGTTACTGACAGAATTAGATTTCACAAATCTCTTTTATTTAACAGGACATCATTAAGGAACTGCCCTATTCCATTAAAGACACCATGGTTGATTGTGTCTTTAATTAATATCAGTATTATGCTGTTGTTAGAACTTAAAAAAATAACTTTTCAGCATTTATAGTTGCTGAGAAGCAGAGGTGGATGTGTGTCTGTATAGACATGCATATGAAAACTGTGCTAAAGAGATATTTATCTATGTTGCCGGCTCAGTTACTCAAAAAGGAGGAAATGCTGACACTGAAGTATCTGTGCAAACTTAATTTAGCTCTTCTCCTTCTAATTTTTGTGACAATTACATGACCCCAAGTTACATTTTTGATAATATCTCCACCTTCTTCCCACAGGAAGGTTAACTTTCAGGCAGGGTTTTTGCCTGTGTGATGAACAGCTTCTCAGTGTTCTGATGCTTTCAGTGTTTGCCCTCTGCCTTTTTCCCCACACCATGTATGATCATGTCCTAAAGAATTCCATCCTGGGCTTTTACTGCAGCCCTGAGCATCTGCGTGCTCTGAAAGCTCTGCATAATTAAATCCGTACATTCACTGATGAGGGGATGGTGGTACTCCAATTTTACAGATGGGAAACTAAGGCACAGAAAAATGAATGTAAATTCATGCCATAATCCTTGGCAGTCCCATTAGAGGTCTGATTTATTTGGGCTTGTGCAACACCATCTCTCCATCTTTCTCCACAAATTCCCTGCTAACTGCACATACAGCTCCAACACACTCATGTTTTGGAGATGGCTGTAGAGATTTGTCTGACCTGCCTCATTTGCCCCATAAAACAAGGCAAAGAGAATACAACTTGTTTTTAAGGGTCTGTGGGCCCAGTGCAATATGGGAGCATTAAGCAATGCTGAAGAGAGGGAGGAAGGAGTCAGGAAGAGTAGAAGGTAGGATTTCGGGGCTCAGAGGGCTCCCCCATTACGCACAATTGCAGGAGAAGGGAAAGTTTGGGATTTTGCAATGGTGGAGCAGATTTCCTGGAGATCAGGGTACTCTTGACACCCTCAATCTCTAGCTGAGAGCCAGAGCTGTTCCGCAGCTGGTGCTGAGACCATGAGCGGCACCTTTGGCCACTCTTTTTCATTTCTCTGTCTGGGAGTGAACTGGGAGAGCCTCTGTCCCACCTTGTGACTTGAGGAAAAGAAGCAGCTCATGACAGTCGAGTTCTGCCAGTGTTACAGGTTCAGGGAAAGTTACAAGCTCTGTACCCTGTTCAGGGGTTCAGCACCTTCTCCTTGCCCCAAACCTCCTGACACCTTGCAGCTCCTGCTGTGAACTACGGCAAGGACAGCCTGAAACACCAGCACTGCTGGTGTCACCACTCTGCTCCTGTACTCTGCCTGCATCTCCTGAACAGGGCTCTAATCCCCTCTCCAGCAGACTTGGGGGCCTGCAGAGGTTTGCAGGTAGCCGCAGGAGTCTGTGGCCAGTGGGGTGTCAGAAGTACTGGCTGCTGCCTGAGGGTGACCCCTTCCCTTCCACCCTAGCCTCCTTCCGAGGAGTGAACCCCTCGAGTTCAAGAAACAAAACTCCAGAGGCACTGCCAAAATTCAGTACAAACGTTAAAAATTTTATTTACAGGGTAAAGTACAATTTCTTTAAAAAACCAAACCAAAACAAAACCCCCACTTTGATAAGAGGTATAATAATAGAATAAAGCTCTTTATGTACAAAAATACAATTTTCATATGAATGAACATCTTGAATAAATTAAACCTCTCTCTGGTCCAGCCGCTGAATACCCCGTGTCTGCTCCCTCTCTAAAGCAGGCCGGCCGCGCTGGGGGTCAGCATCTATAATGCATGAGCCTCTCCGCTGTCCGCCGGGTCCCATCGGGGCCGGTGCTGGGACCCCCGGGAGGGGCTGAGCCGCCCCGGGGCAGGGCCGGGGAGACGCGCTGAGCCCCGCGCTGCGCCCCGGGCCGCATCGGCCCCTTAAGCCTTTTCATGGCATTGTCAGGGCGTTCAAACCAAATTTTCATGCTCGTTTTTCTTCGCTGGAGAGCTACAAATTGTAAAATTGACTTTTCACCTCGTCTGCGGCAGCAAATCTGTCGCTTTTCTTCTTCCCAGTTTTTCGGAGTGGCGCCGGAGGCGAGGTGGGGGTCGGGGGGAAGGGGCTG
>VYXF01002804.1:949039-973717 GCA_013397295.1 Polioptila caerulea | reverse complement strand
GGTCACCGGCCCGCTCCGGCCCGCTCCGGCCGGAGGGGCTCCAGTGTGAGTTTAAACCGCTGCGAGCAGGGGGTTTGGGGAAAGAAAAAGGTTAATCTGGGTTTCCAGAGGATGAGCCGTGGATCATTCTCCCAGCCAGATGCGGGCGGAAGATTTTGTCAGGTTTTCGTTGCACCTTGCGGTTTTTCTACGTCCACCCGTCAAAGTGAAAATATTCTAAAATAGTAAAACTCAAAGCAGGTATTTCCCTCCTGCGTTTCTGAGGTGAATATCAACACGCGCTTTGGCTTCCACGTGCTTCGCTTTGAAAAGGGTTTTGCAGGTGTTCAGAAAGTTAAAAGTTCCGAAGGACGTTTATTTTATAAGCTTCGTTGTTTGTAATCACAATATATATACATTATATATACATATATACGCACTGTATATACAATGTACACATACAATTCTTCTCTGCCTAGATAAAAACAAAGAATTGTGCTGTTTTGGTTGTAAAGTTCTTGCTGCTTCTGCCAGTCCCCATTCAGTGCCAGGGTATCACTATCTCAGATTTTCGGAAGCCGGAATTTTGGAAGTGGCTAAAAAGTTTTCTAATTCTGACATCTGGCTCATTGCATCCTGCTCTCCCTGCTTGGAAGAAGCCCCATTGTCAGCACTCAGGTACTTGTGTCCCTGGAAGGTTTTCAGTTTCACTGCCCATCAATAGCCATTTTCAAGTGCCTATGCCTAAACTCACATGTATTTACCTGATTTCCCCTTACACAAAATGTAGATTGAATCCCCCTCCTTCGATTTTCTCCTATGCCTTTGATCTTTGATAAACAGGGAAAATTGACAGCATAAATTATTGTATATCTCTGCATTAGCAACCATTCTTTGCTCGAACCTAAGCGAGGAGTTTGCCAGGAGAATTATTCCTTCTTTCCACCCTCCTCGCTTCGCGATGACCCACGACACCAGCAAACTGCCACAAACAACCTTCTTTGTGCCAAGAAGATCACGCACAGAAGTGAGCAATCCAAAAAGCCTTGGGTGATGAATATTAACGAGTCTCAAACCAGAAGTAGTTTGGCAGCGGCTGAGCTTGAAGGATCAGCTCGCTTTCTGTTTTTTTACATCTTAGGCGCTTGCAGACCAGGGCTGTGCAAAATACCCAGGTATGGCAGGCGACCGGGGCCTGGCTGCTCCCGGGAGGGACTGGGCTCTCTCAATCACCGGACCGGCAATCAGGCTGATGTTTTTAGGGCCTCTGCATACATAAGTGACTTTCTGCACTAAGCAGTTCCACTTCACTGAGTTACTCATGTCCTTAAGTGACGGCACAATTAGAGGACTCTGTCAGCAGGCAGCGACTGACTGACAGTGGAGTTTCCAGCACTAACCAGAAAGCCAGAAGGGGCCAAAATTTAAAGGTTATGGAAGCATATGGCAAAAAGTGTTCAACTTTTGTTACTGTGCATTTTATATATAGTGATATAAACTCCAGTGTTGTCTGCAACACTTTTATTGTCTTTTGTTTAGTTGTCTTTGTGCAGTCAATAGTTTATTCATTAAAATGTTTATGATTCCCTAGAGTTCCACAGACTTTGGCACAACCGATCACTTGTCTGAAAGTTTGCAGTGAAAGCGCATTATTCATTAGTCCTTATCCATCATTTGCAGTTTGTCATTTGTTATTCTCTTGTTTTAAAAGTTTGTGCTCCAATCAAGGAGGGGAGAGAGCACCATGTGTCTCTGTGATCAGTCACAGCCATGAATAGCCAGGGCTGAAGTGAATGTTTCACAAACAACCCATAGGCTGAAATTTGTTTGCATAATCTATTCACTGCGTACTTATGAATAACGAATGCATTCACAGAACCAGAATTGTTTCAGGAAGCCTTCGAAAACAGAAAGAAGTGCTAAATATCTTGGATAATTTATTCCCGATGAATAATTCAACCAGTTCTATCACAGGCAGTCTACTAATTTTGCAGATAAATTATTCAGCCAACACAGATAATAGCTCTTACACCTTATGGGCCTGCTCCTATGGAAGTCGGCTGCTACAGTTTTGTGAAGTTTTCTGGGATAGGAAAAGAAAAAACTTCCAAAATGAAACAGGACCAATTATTTCAAGAAATACACAGTGTGTTGCTAGCATCTCACTGATGTGATAGCCTTATCCTGAGTTTTAGCCTTTGATATTAATTTTTCCACCTTAATTAAATTTAGCTGGGCTCAGCTGCACTCATGGTTGCTATTAATGTCATATTTTGAACTCCAAGGAAGTTTTCAGAAATACTTCATCATTTGCTTTAAGAGGCAGCTCTTAAAAAAAAAAAAGTGAGAGGGAAAAATATTAAAATGGTATTTTTTACTAAGAAAACTGAAAAAGCACAGCTGGATCGGCCCATGCTTCCTTACAGGTGATGGCAAACTGCTCATCCAAAATGCAAATTGTTGTGGGTGCATTTCCATGCAGCACATTTATCACTTCATGCCTCGAGCATGAAGCTCGTTCCTCTGCCCTCCTGTTGAGACATCATGCATAGGGTTTCACTCATGGCTGGACTCCAGAAAAAGTAGGAATTGATGAATAAAAGTGGAAGAAGGGCTTTTGGAGAAAATGTGCCACAAAGCTCCCTGCAGCTCTCAGGATGCACTGTTTCCTTCAAGGAAAAAGCCAGTCTGGGAGAAGATGCCATTTGCTAGTAAGTGTTTGTTGTACCTTCTAAAAGTAAATAAAACTCCATGGTATTCAACTTCACATTTCAAACCCAAATAGAAAATGGTCATTAGAGCAGTGTTAGCATCACTCTTTAAGCATGGAAATGAGTTCACAGTAAAACTGCTCCTACAATTGGAATGCTCCACAGAAGTCAGAGGTACATAATTTTTTTTTCAGGTCTTATGACGCACATCATCACAGCAACTCAGCAAGCTCTATCTTTTGTTGCATTGTTATAAGAGAGCTTGAACCAATGATGAGTTCTTGGGATGAGTGTCAAAATAACAAATCAACCAGGAGAAAACTTCTTTGCTCCCTCATTGTTTGAAGGCATGGCCAGAAAGGGAAGGCAGAGCTGCCTGTGGAGAATGCTTGAACTAAATTTGGAGAGCCGAAATGGCTGATGGCAGGGCCATCACCCGGAGCAGAAAGCTGGACCCAGTGCCTTGCAGGAGTAAAGGAAGGATCTTGCCCCCTCACTCCTGGAGATGCCCAAGCAGATGCAGCAGGAACTTCAAAAGCAGGTGGAAAACCAGGAGGTGGTTCCGAGGGGCAGCTTGTCTCCTTGTGCTTGTCTGGACATGGTGCAGAGCACAGCAGCTTCTGTCCAGCCTAGTGTGGGGACAGACGTGTGGCGAGGGCTGCGAGGGTGGGGATGGACATAGGGTGCTGTGCTCCTGGGACCCTTCACCCGGCTGGAGTCACCTCACAGCCCCGGCCCGAGGCTCACAGGGGGCTCAGGGATTGATGCTGTGGCTGCTGGCTAAGGGACAGCCCTGTAAGCCAAATATTTGAAAGGGATCTCAGCCTGCAAGGAGGCAACGTTAACCCCTTTTGGAGCAGGAGCCAGTTCTCCTGCCAGGGAAACACCTTGGGAACAGCTCAAGGGCTTTGTCTGTAAGGGATTTGGCCTCATCTCCTACCTGCCTGTGGCCAGTGTGAGGCCTCGGGCTGTGTGCCAGGGGCTGCCTGGGGTGGGGAGCACGGGAGCATCACAGGGGGTGTCCCCCTGTACCAGTGGGGTCCTGGCCCAGCTAGGCAAATCCTCTCTGAAATCCTATACAAGTGCCTGGGAGTTGCAGTCAGGGCTCAACCCCTCCTGGGGGATCCGCAGAAATAGTGGGAATGCTTTATTTTCAGGTTTTAAACATGTGATGTAACATTTTGCTTCTCTTTAGAAGGGGGGTTGAGTTGGTAAACGATTGTTCCCTGCAAGCACAAATGTATTTTGTTTGTTGTAATTAAAATGTTTTAATGAGACAACCATAAAATCAACCATTAATTATTTTTTTTCAAACACTTCTGCTTCCTTTTGAGCTAGCTCTATTTAGAAATAGTTTAGAGAGTAGCCTGCAGTTTTATTCTTTCTGTGGTATTATACACAGGAGTGGAGAAGTCATTTATAAATAATTACACAATGTTTTGGGTCTTTGGGTTTGTATAATATATCAAAGCGATTAGTACATGCATTGTTCCATTGTAAACGGTTTTTTTTCCTTCCTTTCAGTTTCACTTGCCTTGTCTTCTATCTAAACCTTTTTCGTGAAATCCTTTGTCTTCCTCATTCTTTTAGCTTGTTACAGTGCAGGGACATTCTTCTTATTCAAACACTCACAGCATGAGCAAAGAAAGCTACTTCTGTCGCATCTTAAGTTTTACCATAACTTTCTGGCATTTTCTTTTCTTCCAATTTTCCCAGACTACTGATAGGGTAATGAAGAATTATAACATACATCAATTATTGGTGCTCACGGTGTATTATGCCTCTGAATTCAAGGGGAGATAAAGAGAAAAAAAAAGTGCCACTTTCTGTGGTTTTGAGGCACATGAGAGAGGACTCAGCGCAGATTATTTATAACATCTTTCTGAGCATCAATTATGTTTGACTCCTACAGCCACTTCCTTGTCCCACTGGTTTTATGGCCAGAAGGAGTCATTTTTGTGTGTGGTAGCTGCGGCATTTAACTTGTTTCTTTTATGAGGAGCCCAAACAATGCATCTTCAGGCCAAACAATCTATCTCCTCGAATAATAGCCCAAATGTCACTCAAGTGCTCAGGGCTGGGAAATGTGTGGTCATGGTAAAGGGCCACGGGAAGAAAGTGTGGAGATGGAGGGGTTTGTGGGGTCCCTGTGGGGCTCCCCAGCACAGGAACCCCCGGGGAGATGGGCTGGACCCCGTGTGGGGTGCAGGTGCCTGGGGATGCAACTGGCTGCCCAAGCTTTCCATAACCCTAATCCAAATTGGCCAAGGAAAAGTGCCAAACCTTCCTGGTGCAATCAGGTTGCTGGGCCACACTCCCTGCCTGGCTCTTCCCCAGCCTCCTGGATACCACATTAACTGGGAAAATGAGATTAGGATGTCACCTCTGAGAAACGAGCCCTTTCCCCTGCACCTTTATTGTGCAAAAGCTTTTTCTTCTCTTCTTTTCCCCCATCCATCTTCTCCCTCCCACAATTCTCCCTCTTTTGTGATCTGTATTTTGCTAATTGAAGCTAGAATACTTACCCTAAAAGAAAGGGACAAAATTCACTGACTGCCCTGCAGAAGAAATCCCCCAACAACCTCCAAAACAGGAAGCTTAACTACATGCTGAGATGCTCAGGTTTCCTTTTATACCTTCCATATCAATAATTCTGCTTAGAAGAGACAAAGATAACCTGAAAGATTTAAGCACCATGATGTGGGGGTGAAGCTGAGCCTGGACTCTTGGGGGGCTTTGGGGGTGCCCCCCAGCTCTGAGGGTCCCCTTTGGCTCTGAGGATGCAGCCTTGCAGCCGGGGGAGGATGGCCCAGGAGCGCCGTCAGCCTGCGGGTCCCCAGTGCCCCGCGGCGGGGGCCCGGGGGATTTGCTGCCATTTGCATAGCAGGTGTTGGGTCCCGGGCCATTCTTCCTTAAGGGAGTTTTAATACGGGATAAATTACTGGGAATTAGGAGGAGGCAGGCGACAAGAAAAGCACTCATGGAGTCTTCTCCTGATTGTGGCAGGGGAATTGGAGAGAAAGGCGAAAAAAAGGAAGAAAACCCAAAATCAGAGGTTTCTGCCCTGGCCTGGGGAGTTTGGGCAACGCAGGCACTGGGAGGGGGGAACTCTCCCCAACTTCTCCTGAAATTGAGGTTTGGACTCAGGAACGCAGTAATCCCAGGACAGAAATACGATTACTGGCCTGAGGATCTTTGATTGAGTAGGTTTGGAAGGGGAGTTTAAAATGTTAATCCCTGGTATAATCCCTTCTCTGGCATTGTACGGACAAGGGTTGCACCCGAAGGGAATTGCCTGCTTCCTTCCCCTGGATTTGGGGAGGGAGGGCAAGGCTGGGGAGCAACCTCCCCCCCATGGATGTGTCACACAGACACGTGTCCCACATGTCCCCCAGCCATGTACCCTCATCCCCTGCAGGCTCAGATGTGTGCAGAAACAGACGGTCGCACACAAGCACACGTGCAGCTCCTGTGATGATACCGACTTTTACACACATCAGTAAATGTACTTCTGCCCACAGAGTAGGAGAGGAAGGCTGGGTCACTCGCATTCCCAGGGAGCCTTGATCAAAATTCCCTCTCACCTCAGTCGCTGCTCTGCCCTAACAATTAGAGCACAATGTACATAAAAGAAAATTGAGATGCTTCACGTGGTTTTAAGTGGGAGCCATTTTGCACTTCCAGGCTGTTGGGGCAGGTAGGAAAGGTTTTTCTCTAAAGGGACACTAGTATGAAACCATCCATATGCCTTCCACATCAAAGGAAACTGGACGTATTGCATACATAGAGGCAATCGATAGTAAAAGATTGTATCTGTGAGGAAGAAGCTGACAATTCCTCAACTGAAAAAAAAAAAAAAAAAGCAGAAAAGCAGGTGAATTCACCACAAATGAGATGTGAGGGCTAGGCAGGGATGTAACTGTGCTTGCAGGAGCCTCAGAGCCTGGGCAAAGTGGGCAGGTGGGAAAGGAGAGGAGACAGCTCCAGCCAACAGTCCTGGGCTCATGGTTCTCCACCCTGAGCCACGGGATGACCCTTTGGGGAGCAGGTCCTGCCACTCTGGCCATGAGAGGGACGAGGGTGACACCCCAAGGCTCAGTGCTGCAAATTCGGCCATGCAGGGACGAGGCTTTGCATCTCAGCATATGGTGCATAATGTGTAGATCTGCTCTGCTTTCTGGAATTTAAAGGATGCCTTTGCATTGACTTAAATGGCCTCTGGTTATCCATTTAACTCACCATTCACGTTAGTGTTATATGTGCAATTATGCCTTAAAGTTCCCATTTTTCACAGGTATGAACATCTGAAATTCTGTCTGAATTCAACCCCTTGTTGGTGAAAGCAGCTGTGAAGGTGAGGGAGCCCATCTTGCTCTCCATCATGCTCACAGCCAGGTGCCATCTGTCTCAGTAGCTCTCTATGATAACACCTGAGGGTATAAAGAGAAAAGAAGAGAAAAATAATAGTGTTAAGCTACAAGTGTAACAGCCCTTGAAAACTCTCAGGCAGCATATGGGTCCAAACTTCTGGGTTTGCTGGCACCTGTACAAAATGGTGCAGCTGTACTGGGCAGAGAGTGAGAAGGAAAAATTATCCAGGAAGACACTTCAGGTGCTGTGCTTTATGCCTGGAGTGGGACTATGGAGGATTAGGGGATGCAGCTAAGTCTGACCCACAGCTAGGTGGAAAGAATAGTTTTCAAGCCCTTATAATCCCTGAACATTTGTCTGCTAGTGTAGCTCTAAGTTTTAGGCCTGCTAATATTTTGGAATGACTTGAAGGGGTAAAATGCTAAGTAAATACAAAGTACTAGTTCTAGTACCCAAGAATTCAGTATTCAGGAAATTAGACAATGGAGCAGCATGATTAAGGGAAAGTAAATGTTGTCCTAGAGAATATTTTGAAGATTTTTTCCCCTTGGGGCTGGATGCATTTCCACAATAAGAAGCTCCTTTGAAACAAATCCTTGGGTAATGAGGGGAGACAGGTTTGGCTGGGATGTTTCTGCTGGGCCTCCGGTGAGGGGATGCCGCTTTCTCCTCTAATTTAAGCCTGCAGTAAATTATGTTAAAATAGCTAATTATAAAGGAAGAAGTGAGTGCACTTCTTCTTAAACCCAAGGCATAAAACCCAAGGTATTTTTTCCTTCATCTCAGGTTTAATGCATGGCAGGTCTTGAGCATTTCTGTTTACTCCAGTGGGAATTTGAGATAATTTCTCTGTAGCTGGTGCAGCTTCACTTCTCCAAAGCAGCTGTTGGAGTTAGTCACTCTTACCCCACTGTGCAAGCAGAAGGGAAACAATGACACTGAAAAATCAGTGAGAAATATCCTTCACTAGATCACTTATATTACTTGCCTTGTGGGCCTTATGTATATACAGCTGGTGCTATCCCGAGGAATCTTTTTTTCCTTTTCTTTATGTTTCCCCCAGAAACAAATAGGATATGTCTTGGATTTCTTTTTACATCCTTTTCCGTGTTTGGTGCTATTTATCTGCATTAAACTGTTAATGACACCAGGCCTCCACCCCTCAGATGACATGCCAGGTGCTGGGAATCTCCTGGCTTGTAAGGGATAGGAGTTGCCACAAGATGTCAACCTCCACCAAGCTGCAGCTCGGAGCCGGTTCTGCTCTCTCTGTGCAGAGGCTCTGCTGGAAAACCCTGGCACCTGCTTCAAGTAAGTGGGAAAATACCCCCTCTAACACGGAAAATTATTGTTTCCCCTCCATTCTTTGCTTTATAACTATTCTTAGTTTCTTTTTTTTTTTTTCCCCCCACAACTAGCTTTAGCCAAATTCAGTGTTTCCCTTCATCCTTTTCTCCTGACCCTAAAGGAACATTTCCCAAACATCATGACAATCCCAATAAGTCTTTGGTTTTTTTTTTTTTTTTTCCCCCCACAATTACCTTTAGCCAAATTCAGTGTTTCCCTTCATCCTTTTCTCCTGATCCTAAAGGAACATTTCCCAAACATCCTGACAATCCCAAGAAGTCTTTTTTTTTTTTTTTCCTTTAAAGCTGACATCTTCCCTTTGTAGAACAGCATTTCAAGGCATCATAATATAGGATGTTCTGTGCAGTTGAAGTGTTGGGATTTTACCTTCTGGGCAACCCAAGCCTCTGTTTCCTCACAGGGCCGTTCATTTGAGTATTGGACTCGATGATTCTTGTGGGTCCCTTCCCACTGAGAATATTCTGTGCCTCTGTGTTCCCTTTGGGCATGCAGTGCTGGTCCTGTTTTCAGCCTGGGAGTGCCACGCTTCTCAAGTGCCACTGTTTTCTGCAAAAGCACTGCCCCAGGAGCCTTCAGATTGAAAGCAATCCCGAGGATTTCTTGCCTTTTTTATTCCTTAACTTCCTGCAGCCTTGGCTGAGCATAATGTAACTCGTGGGCTGGTGGCATCGCTCGGAGCCAGACGTGATGATTTGACACTGGTTGCTATAATGAGGAACTGGATTTTCCTGGCAGAACTGTTTTAGCTGTTGCACAAAAACGGAGAGGGAACACCCTGCCAGTCACTTACACTTTGAATTGGAGAGGTAGCACTTGGCAAACTGGTTCTTGCTGGGGAGAAGTGTTAGCTGGGTGCTTGACTGGGAATTGCTGGCCCAGGGAAAGAGTTGAGGAGCTCTGGGCTGGTTAGAGTCTCCTGATGTGGTTACAGAAGTGATAAGTCTGGAGAGATAAAAAAGGAAGTTGAAGCAAACCACAAGGAAATCTGTAAATGGTGGAATTATGAAGGTAATAGAAATGGAGAAGTGTTTGTATGCAACACAATTGAATGGTCAATAATGAGGTAAAAATGCTGAGGGGTAAAGACAAAAGACATTTCTTCCGGGATTAGAAGTGAGCTCAAAATTGCCAAGGCCTACTGGAAGTGTGGGGGGGTAGTGGTGGAAAGGAGCCTGTTGTAGCATTTCTTTTCCTTTAATAAGCTTCTTTTTCTGGGTGTCCTGAGTGTTCAGATGTAGCACACTTAGTGCCTAGTAACCCAACAAAGCTTTGATTGGTGCCTCTGCAGAATGATTTTCTTTTCCTTGCAGGTTTCTAACCATGAAAAAAACCCTGAGATCAGTTGCTTCAGAATCCTTAATTAAAAACGACAAAGAAGGGCAATTAGAGCTGTGTTTTCCTTTTGTCATCCAGCAAATCTTGCAAACCTCAAACCCCTTTTCTTCCTCCAAGATTTATGATGGGAATAAATCATAATTATTCCTGTAATTATCAGCCTTAAGTGAGCACGAATGGGATTCTTTTTTTTTTCCTTAGAGGAGATACTGAAACCCATTCAAGAGGAATTCACTAACCTCTTTTATTGAGCAGTAGGAAAACCAGAAACACAGGCGTGGTGATTTTCCAGGCCTTGGCTGCCTGCCTCCTTTCCTGTCACTTCATGTCATGTCACTGCTCCCTCCTGGGTCCTGCATGCCTGCTCACAGGGAGTAGCTCCTGTTGGGCTGGATGCCCTCCATGAGTGTCGTCAGAGCAGTCACTGCCCAAAGAGCTGATAACACAAACAGCAAAAGAGGAGAGAAAAATCAAAGGGGATTTGAGGACTTCAGAGGTCGGCGAAAGGACCAGAAACACAACCTGTCGCTGAGTGTTCAGAGAACAAACTCTCGTGGTGTTAACGTCCCTACAGGCACTTCCAGGGATCTTGGCTTTGTTGTGCTGCTTGGATGTAGCTGAGCTGGTACCCAGCAAAAGGGAGCCAGTTCTCCACTTCAGGCTCTGAAGGTGATATTGTGCATGTGTGGGTTTTGCTGCTGGGAGGTCAAAGGGACCTACCTGAGAACAGAAACACCAGAGGAGTGGCAACCCCATGGGGTCCTGGGCTTGCTGGAGAGCAGGAGCCAGAAGAAAGAACCTCTGGGCAAGAAAAACATATTGATCAGAAAGGCTTGGTGTTTTTAAAGGACTCAGGGCAGGTGTTTTGGGAGTGAGTCTGCCTTGAGTTGTGCTGCAATGCAGTTTCCCATGCTGGTGATGGACATGGCTCTTGCAGACAGAGCAGCCAGATGTTCTCCTTTCCCTTAGTGTACAAGTTCCAAACTGACAGGATAATACAACTATGTGAACCTCTGAGCAGGCTTCCCAAAACCACATCTGCTTTGCCTTTAAATTTTTTTTCTTTCCTTTTTAAAAAATTTTTCTTTGGAGGTGTTTCCTAAACAAAACGCAATAGTTGAGGCTATTCTTGCAGAGCTGGGGAAGACCATTCCCAGCAACAGCAGTACAATGAGCAGGCTCCAAACTGATTTATAATGCAGAGGTGTCCCTTGGCTGACTGAGAAGGTTCTCGTTGCCACTAGATGTCCTTTCAGTCCTGCTTTCCTCACTGCTCCTTCAAAACGGTCATGTGGGCCATGGCAAAGGAGCTGCTGGATACCAGAGTGCTGGTGAGAGAAAGGAAGGGGCCTGAACCTCAGGCTGCTGGGGCCTCCCAACCATCCTTTTGATCTCACTGAGCTTTGCCTCAAGTAGTGCTGGCTCATAGAAATGTTCACAATCCAACTTCTGTGTCTGTACTCTACTGGATATTAAATACTTTAATACTTCTAGCATGACTCAGGGAGTGTTGCTGTAGCACTGGTGGATAGCAGAGGTGATGGCCCGAGGGAAAGCCTTGGCAGGTAAGAAGGATGGTGACCCCATTTAGTGCAGGTGTTCAGCTTTCCATGAAACTGTAGTTCAAACACCTTTGCAGGCATATTCCATAGAGATGCAGGTATGTGTTGCCAGTAAGCACAGCCAAAAAAATTGTGAAATTTTCCAAGTTCCCCGGATGCCCAGGATTTTGAAAACAGTTCATAGTTCTGTGAGGTGTGTATTGATATCTACAAGCACAGGTGGCCACTCGGAGCACCTGGAGCTGCTTGCAAATACAGCTGCATTTACTATCTCTCAGACATGGCAATCCCAGTTGCTATTCTGGGTAAAGGAATTAGAGGAGACCTTTGCCAGAAATGTGTGCTGGTTACAAGGATATCTGGAGACTCATGGGGTGCAGCCTTTCTAGGCAAACCAAGGAATTTCCAGGAAACACTTGGCTCTTTGTGATTTAGGATCAGAGGGAAATCAGTGACTAACAGACACAGAGCTTCTGGTGGAGCAGATGCAGTTAGTGAGCGCTGCAAACAGCAATCCTCAAAAATCCCTGTATTTCCAGTTGTGGCCATGCACACTCCAACACACTGAAGGAGAACTAACTGAACAAATCCCAGCAAGAGTGCCAGGCATGGAAGAGCTACAGAATGCCCTGGCACGACCTTGGTGCAGTCAGGGTTTTCAAGATGAGCTGCCCATCTTCCTGGATCTCAAGCCCAAACTCAGCCCAAACCATCTTCTCTCTTCCCAAAGGTGCTGAAACAACCAGGAATAAGTGAGGTCTTCAGATTCTATGCACATCTGGATTTCAGTGCTTCGATTTTGAAAACTATCTTTGGAGAAAAAATACCCCAAAAGTGTCTGGAGCTTCATTTGACTTAAGGGGAAGTGAGTTTTAGAGAATGCAAGGGCCCTCTGTCTGGGCCCATATAAAACCTGTTAAATGATGTCAGTGTGCACAGAGGCCCCTTTACCCTTGAACAGGCACAGCTCCCTGGCTCTGGATCCCAGTGGGATGGTGAATCCTGGGGGACGGTGGCTTTTTTATTCACATTTGTTCCTCTTCTCTACAAATATGGGCCAGTAAGGGACACAACTCTGCTGTTGAATTAGCTCAGAGAGCATTTGTGTTGCTCTAACACTTCACTTCCCACTCAGGCCTCAGGGGTGACCAGTGCAGACCCCCAGCCCCAACAATGGCTTTACCATTGATCCCCACGTTTGCTCCCACAGCTCTGATGAAACCTTGTTGGTGTGGAACCAGCTCTTCCACCACATGGATGTGGTCAGGAAAGGTCCCCCTGTGTGTAACAATCTGGTGTGGCCTCATGCCTTGATTTAGGGAGCCTGTGGGAGCTGGGGCACAGCAGGACCTGCCGAGAGCCATCTCACACAGAGCACCAAGAAACCATCGTTTCTTAATAAACTTTTTTGGCCATTGCTGACCTAGACCGTATATGAACAAGTGAAAAGCAAGTGGTGAAAGGCTCTGTGTAACATTACTAATCCTTGCAGTGCTCTTGCTGAAAAGGCCAGGCAGGTCTCTCTGCTATTGTGTCCTGTCACTGCAGCTGCTTGGGTGAGCCCTGTGCCTTTATTAAAACAAACTCTACTAGCACTGGTTTGGAATGGGTGGGTACCCAGTGCCCAGGGGAAGGATGGTGTGTGGGGGGGGTCTCCTGTGCAGGGCTGGGTGTTCCTGCACAGTGCCAGGGAGCAGACTTGCAGGCTGGGTTTGCAGTTGCCTGCTGCCCTCTTTGGAGGCTCTGGGATCAGTTCACACACCTGAGGTGCTGCACTGGTGCTCAGGTAAAGGACCTGTGGGGTCGGTGTGTCCTGCTCCCCTACCCCAGGATGAAGAAAGGCTCCTGCTTACCCTGCAAACGTTCAGGCTCTTGGGAAGGGAAATTGGTAACTGGGGAGCAGTCATGGCTGGATGGTGCGTGCTCAGACCATACTCCAGCAGCTTCACTTTCAATCTCAGAGCCCAAATGTTTGGTCTACATGTGAGGGAGGCTGGACTGAAGGGTCTCCTGAGGCTTCACAACTTCAAATCTGCTGGGAAAAATAAAAAAAAAAATCCTAAGATTGCTGCCAAATCTTGGTGGAGGAAGTACCTATATATACATATGTATATTATATTTATTTAAATGTTTTAGCAGAGATGTTTCAGTCTGAGGGAAAGTGGCTGATGCATTGTGTGTGGCTGTTACTTTCTGATGCAGTATTTCCCTTTACAACTGCATATCAGCAGTTAGGACAGCAAGGGATTCTCCTCTTGTTCCTGGAAAATTAACAACCCTGCCTGGAGATTCAGGCTTACAGGCTTGGGAAAACCAGCTCAGAGTAATTTTTTCTCTTTAGGTTTTTAATTCTTGTTTCTGAGTTGTTGTATTCAAAGGATTTTAGATTAAAAGAAATAAAAGTATTGAAACAAGCAATTTTTTTTGTTTATTTTTAAATTGGTTTGTGATTTTGTTTTTTGTTTTAATTGTTTTGGGGATGTTGATTTTTTTTTTTTCTCTCCCATTCTGGCAAGTGGAAAAAAATTGCAATTGATTTCCTCTGTGCTTAGTTTTTGTTGGTGCTATTTGTTTTGGTCTGGCAGATGAACCCAGAGCTAAGACATTTGTACATGCTCTGTCCTGTGAGGTATGAGGAGGCAGTGAGTCCTATGCTTGGGCAGCCCCAGGGCTGGGCACACCATTCCCAGGGGAGTTTAACCACCTCTTATGCAGCCATACCAATATTTTCCCAGGAAATATATTGCCCAGTAGCTACTAAGTAAAATTAAACCTTTTTTGAAATCTGCCAGCATGTTGTTATCTAATGTTCTCAAGGAAAAACTACTGGTTTTGTTAAAAGGTGACTCAAGAAAGGAGAGGGGCAGCTTGGTTCAATCTCACATCTGGGTTTGCCCAGAGATTGGGTTCAGATGCTCAGTCAGAAACAGCCCCCTGTGGTAGATATCCCTAGATATTTAATTTTTTAAGTACTCTGGGATAATTCTCAAGATTTTTACTCATAGGTATCTGAAGCTTGATCTTCATCCTTCTGCAGAATAAGAAACTACTTTGAAATCCTCTTTCTCCTCCAGCTCTGCCAGGTGTTTATCCCAGTAATTTAGGCTATACATATACATATATATATATATATAGTATTTGTGGTTTTTTCCTATTTTGTCTGTCTGAACTAAAGGAAACCCTGGAGCTGAGGCCAGGCATTGCCTGGGTTGTGCAGGATAAGGCTGCAGTCACCGAGTTTGTGCCGATCCCAGGAGCTGCCCCGTGTGCAGCTGCCCTTGCACAGCTGGGAGCAGGCAGGGAGGCCAGCGGTGCTGTTCAGGGAGCACCAGGAGCTTTCCATGTGTTTAAAACTCTTGCTGGCTTTACCATCCCAAGCTGTTACTTTCCTTTCATCTGAGGAGTTATGTAGGAGCCTTGTAGTGTGCAAAGTCCTTCCCTGTGGGCAAGGGCACAAACTGGCCAGGAAGAGGTGCTGGGGTTCACAGGTTTTTGTTGCCTGACTTTTGTTATATGACCATCCCTAATCTAACCCAGATCTTGTCCAAATCACTTTTTATGTGGTTTTCTATAAACTCAAGTTGTTGATTGATGTTTGCTTAACACAGTGGTTGTAGGCAATGGTATTGCCTTTCTTTATGTCACAGCATTCCTCAGTGTTTGGCTAAAGTCCAAATCCTAAAATGAGAAAGGAAAGTAAATTGTGCTGGAATAATGTTTTCTAATTCCAATGTCATCAAGATGTCCTATCTCTAATCAGCTTCTCTGATCTACGGTTTCCCCCCCCCAAAAACCAATTCAGCTACCAAGTGATTGAAAGTGGCAGGAGCTCCCTGATGGCTTAAGGAAATTTACAAGCAATTGTAATTTTTTTTAATATTTTTTTATTACTTTTTTTTCATTTGTCTTAGAAAGAAATATGAAATCTGCATGCAACTTTCTAAATAGTTCAAACATTTAAATAGCATGTGATAATTTAGCAGTACAGTACATTATACAGCAAGATAATATAGGGAGACTTCCTATAGTATATTTACAAATGAAAAGGTAGTTTTGTTATATTAAAAAGAGGAATGCACTGCTTAACATTGAAGTATTACATTCAAAATAATGAATATGTTGTATTGTGACTAAAACATACATAGGTATTTATATGTTTGCCCTATCATATTTTTCATAAAAAGGTACCTTTTAAAGGCTTTTTTTGTTGTTGTTGCTACAAATCTAGGAAAACATACACAATAATTTTGACGCTTTAGATGTCTCAGTACTGAAGCCACAAACTTTCTGTAAGTGCTTCAGGTGGAAAAAAAAAAAAGAAACATTTTCTTAGTAATAAAAACGACCTAGAAATGCTTTCTAATGCATGAGAGGTTAGATGGGAGATACAGGATGCTTCGCCTTGCAGCAAGACCTCAAGTCCATTAAAGAAGAGGTACACGAGTGATGCTCACGCTCATTTGACGAGGTGCTGAGGGACCCCACTTCTGCAGGTACAGCCGCAGCATTTTCGTGGCATCTTCCCCAGCAAACTCGTCTTTGGTCCCTGCTCTGCCTGGCTGAGGTGGAGGCTGCACACACGAGCAGCAGCCCCAGCCCCGAAGCTTTCGCACTGCCGGGGGAGGGTCGTGGCTGTACAACACCATCACAAACAGTTCTGTTTGCCTAATGAGCTTATAAAGCTCGATTGCAATCATAGTGAAGTATGAATGAATAATAATTAAACCCAAAAAACTCCCGAAAGAACTTATTTGAAATGAAAAGCATGTGTTTTCCTAATTTCAGTACAGAGCAGACGGGTATGAAATCAGAAGTGCAACAGATGCTCGTGAAATCTGGAAGCCTTTTGCATACGGCTATAAAATGTAAAAACTGACCCTTGGTAAAAAGTGCTTTATAATAATATAGAATTTGTGTCTTATGTCTGTGAGAGAGAAATAATCTTCTGTAGAGCTCAGTCCTATGCCAGCCAAGGGAGTCCACTCCAATCCTTGTATCACTGTCTCTTATTCTTCATAAACCCTAAACAAAAGAAGAGCCAAAAGCAGGGTGTTTAAACCAGGAATTTAAAAACGCCATTTCGAATAAAAATAATAATAATAATATAATAAACGACCCAAAAATAGTAAAATCCCAAACCCCAGATTTTTAACCTGTGCCTGAGTAATTTGGAAAGTAAATTATTGACTTCAGCAGTTACCAGATTGCTACCTATGCCCATAAAGCTTCTGGGAGGAGTGTTGGACTCCACCACTGTCACATCTCAGAGGCATGTGGGGGATGACACACTCTACCACAATTATCTGGATAAATAGCATGAAGAAATGCACATCTACTAATTTGCTTTAAATGCTGGAAAATCCCTATCTCACATACAAACACTGAAGCTTTTCATAAGCTGTATATAGACAGTACATTCACAATATCTGTTGTTTGCAATGATATTAGTCTATTTAATTTTTCTAGATTATTTCCTGACAGCACAACTTGATGGGCTCGTCTGTCTGCATGTTTTCTGAGGGGACCAGCCTGGGGCTGAGCATCCTTCATCATCTTAATGACGGCCTTATGTAAAAAACAAAAAAAAGGAAACAGAGGAAGAGTGTAAATATGTGGTTACGCAATAGCCAGGGCTTCCCCACGTGCTCTGTTTGTGAAGCAGATGCAGGGAGCTGGCAGGAATTTGGGGAGGTGGCCAGGGGCTTGCTGAGCCCTGGCATCGCCTGCGGCACCACTGGGGCCGTGCTGGGGAACCCTGACACCCTTGGGCCCGTGGGGAGAGGAGCCTGCTGCTCCCTGGCCTTACTTGAGCTCACTTCTGGGAGCAAATTCCCCACCAGATGAGGAAGATGAGGGTTTGATGAACCTGTGCTGCGTGTGGAGGCTCTTTCTTAGCCATGGCTGGAGACATGGCAGGAGTTGTGTTGCTCCCCTTAATTACAGATGGGGACATCATCACTGGCCATTAGGAATTCATGTCTCAATTCTCTGTCTTTTGCACATGACTTAGAAAAAAACCCAACCCTCTTTACAAGGGGGAAGTTGTCAGAGATTTTTATCAGAAAATTATCATTTTTCTGGAAATGATACGCTAGTTAAAATTGGCAAATACCTGAGTCATCAAGTATTGATGATGTTGAGGTGGTGTGATTGAAATGTGGGACAGGGCTCCCTCTTTCCATCTCTCCTGACTGCTTTTCTCCTGACTGTGTGAAAGTAGTTCAGCTTTTTATCTTGGATTTTTACCCATAGAAGGAAGGTGAGTGTATGTAAATAACTGAGAACGTCAGCTGATGAATATTTTAACCAAAAATAATTACTATTTATAGTCAGAACAGCCTAATGCCAAAATAGAGGCAAGAATTACATGTGGCAGGAAAGAATTAATATCAAGAACACACATTTAAAATTGTAATTTTGGTAACGAAATACATCCTCTGTGCTGGGTGGAACATTTGCCAGTGTGTGCATTTTCCTGGTTTTTCTACATCTGAAAGCTGCTGGTTGCCTGACTTGCCTCCAAGATCCTCTCCCATTCAGCAGCCTGGGACTTACCTGCCTTTCTCCTTCCATACTCGGTACCACTTGAGCAGCCTCACGGTGTTCTGGCGCTTGGGGTTGAGGCAGTGCTGCTGCTCCCCCCTCACCCGTGTCCAGAGTGTCACACTGCAAGGCAAGGGGACAGGTCACAGGGACACGAGAGCACCCACCCTGCTCCCACTCCACCCCGTGCCAGGAAGGGCCAGGGGGTCTCGCCCTGCAGGGCAGGGTAAGGGTTTTCAGCTCTGTGCTTGATGGAAGATACTTTGAGTTTACTGGGATAAGGTCAGATCAGCTGTTCTCTTCTCCCTCAGTGCAGGGCACTGAGGTTGCACAAGATGAAGACATACCCACTGGTTTTAAGCAGTGGGTTTGCTCTGCTTAAGTCTTAGATATCATCTTTTGAGCCTAATTAATTTAATTAGGGCTCATTCAGGCAACCACAAGGACTTAGCATGAGGAGACAGTTCCATTACACTCAACAATACATCATCCAAGAGAAATTATCAGAACTGCTTCGTTGATTGTTTTTATTTTTTTTTCCTTAATTCTGTAGCATTTTGGATACTTGCATGTGGCAGAGTGCTTGTGTGCCCAACAGCCAAGCTCTGAGCCCCAGCATCAGCGCTGGGGGCTTCAGCCTCCTCTGATCACCTCTGGATCCTGCTCTCCTTGCTGGCTTGGTGTCCCCTTATTGTCAGGACCAAGCATGCTGGGACACAAAACATGGCAAAAGTCTTTTCATCATTTGAGGTTCCCTCCTGGAGGGCTCAGTGAGGCTGTCACAACTGAGGTGACATGAGGGATTTGGAGCTGCGTCCCAACATGACAGCTTTCCAGAAACATCAAGACTGTCCCACTTCTGGGGCTCAAAATTGAGCACTTTTCTGGTTTTCTTAATAATTTTGTGATTTAAAAAAAACCCCAGACAACATCCAAAAACCAACTCACAATGACAATTTGTATTAGAATTAATAATTTTCTGGAAATACCATCCATAACAGGGAAAACCAGTCACCGGTTTAACTAAAATCCTACAGTGCAATTCATTAAATGTAGCTAGAGACGTGAATACAATGATGGCAGAAACCCAGAAATACCTGCACGTACCAAAAGGGCTTCTTTTATGGTTTGGTTCAGAAAGGAAGACAAAATGCTTTGCAGACTTTCCCAGCTCACCCTCCTGGTGCCTCACAAATTAAAACGTGCTGCCTGCATGAACTGAACCGAGGGTCTCACCACGATTTCAATTTCAAGATCTTACAAGGTGTTCAAGTAGGACTTTCTATTCAATTAACCTTCTTCCCTGCTCCCCTTTTCTGCTCCATCTCCAGCCAAGGTCACAAAATGTCAAGGTGTGATTTCCAGGTTGTTTTCTAGGAGGATGTGGGCTTTTCCCCAGTGCATGGGAAAGCAGTGGAAGAGCCTTTAATGGCTGCGGGCAGCAGAAAGGGAAGGGTCAGTGCTAAAAACTATGGACTAACTCTGTTCTAAGGGTGTTCTCAGCCAACACCTCTGAGAGCAGTGTGTGCTTCAGAAGGGGAGTTTTCCTGTAGCTTTGAATGATGTGAGTTTTAAGGGATTTGAGGGCAGAGTTTCTCCATGCAGCAGCCACCTCCTCAGCTGTGCCATCTGCACTGGCTGATCCAGACCTCAGCTTGGGTTTCTCTTCTGACAGACCATAGAGGATATTTCCAGAAAGTGATGGATAAGCTCAATTGCAGGATGAGAAGGGCAGGAACACCTTTGAAAAGCTGCAAGCCCTACATTTGCACCAGAAGCAGTGGAGGACACTCTGGATTTACCAGTCTGCAGTCTGAGCAGGAAGAAATCCATGGTTTGCCTCTCAGGTGAACTGGTTCTTTCCTCAGGCTGAGATGCATTGTTTTGGCATCACATGTAGGTTTTCTGCTTTGGTTCTGGAAGATGGACCACAGAAATGTTCCCAAGGTGGCCCCATGGTCCTCTGCCATTCTCGATGGATGCAGGGTTGGGTGGCAGCGTGTTTGGGCACCTTGAGATAACCTGGACCTCCTTTTGGGGATGCTGGTCTGACAAATGTAAGGGAATGTGCCTAAGAGGTGCTGTGGGACCTTCTACCTGAATGAGGAGTTACCTGGATGGGCTGCAAGGAGAGGTTGAGAGAGATGGAGAAGAGATGAAGCACCAGCACTTATGCCTCCAGTAAGATTCCTCCAGTGGGATTTGTCCCTTTGCTGCCCAGGGCTTGGTGGCTGAAGCCTTCACCCTGGTGTCCGAGTGTCCCTGTGCCAAAATTCTCCCCAGTATGTCCATGCCTCCAGGGCTGTGATAAACACCCTGAATCAATCTGTGACCCCAGCACCCTGTGCCCCCACACATCTCATCTGCAGGGATGGAAGGGCTGCACCTCTGCCTACAAATACCCTGTCTCCATGACCTCAGGGATCCTGGCTCTGGTCCTTTCATCCCAGGCTGGTGAGGGAGCTGCCATCTGCCTTTACTGCCCCTGGAGAAAGGCACTATGTGAGTTTATTTCCCATCAGCTCTTCTCAGCCTGGTATATCCCCACACCCTCGGATGGGGCAAAACATGGGTGAGGGTGTTCAGAACATTTCAAGTAGAAAGAGTTAAACTTCCCTCCTATTTTCTGCTGTTTCCCCTCATTCCAGGAGACAGATACACTCACAATTACTGCTAGATGTACCATGAATCTTGATAGGTTTTGACTAGACTGAGGACTCAGTTTAACTGTCTCTTACCCTGCACAGCTCTGCTGGGGGGTTATGGCCACCACCTCCCTAACTGCACCCCCCATACCCACTGTTTCTCTATCCAACATAATTTATATCACATTTCTGCTATATGAGAGCCTTTAAGGAGGGCAGAAGGGGATGCAGCTCTGACAATTTGTTTTAGATGATCACTGCAGCAACAAAAACTCAGTTGCAGGAATTTAGCTCCTCTGTGCTGTGCCCAGAGACTCCCGGATAAATTGATTCCCAGAATATTAATTTCAGTGCTTTCAGTGCTGAGCTCAGGCTGTATCAGAGTAGCTGGAAAGGCAGTGATGGCAGAGGATTTGCCCTGCGTGCCCCACAGACACCCCCAGTGATGGGACAGTTCTCTCCCAGCAGCTGCTGCAAACCCTAGACAATCCTCAGCCTTGAGTAGTATTGCTCAACATCTGCCCTGCCAGGCTGGGAAAGCAACTGCTCCTACATGGCATTCCAGCTTTCCCAGATTTCCGATTGGAAGTCAAATGTCATTTATTTCATACTCCCATGTCACCATCTGCTTTTGGGCAAATAACTGGAGTAGGATGCCAAGAGTTAGTGTCCCTCCACGACATCATTTTACTATTGAAGGGTCAAAGCAAACAGAGTAAAGCTGTGAGGAGCTGATTCAGGCACGGTTGCTCTGCAAGAATTTTTCCATTCAGATCACCATCAGCTGGTTTGGGCTTCAAAGACGTGGGTCTGACGTTCCCTGAGCTCAGCATTGCTCACAGCGGTGCTGCTCCGGCTCTGGAGGAAGCCTGAGGAAGCTTGAATCTCCATTCCTTCTCCACAAGTCCTCCACTGAGCCAGTTCCACGTGGGAAGTCTGTGGTATCTCCTGTGGTATTTGTGCCAGGTGGATGTGCAGATTTGGCCCCGTGGGCACTGCATGGTGCTGGAGGTGCTGGGCAGCCTGCACAGATCCCTGGTTAAGAGACTGGCAAGTGTTCCAAGGGGGAGCACAATGCTGGATCAAATCAGTCCTTGGTGTCCTGGGCTGCGGCTGATCCTGGGACCCTTTTCCCCTGTCTCAGGTGGCAGGGAGAATCAGTGCAGTCTTTTTGGATTTTCTGCCCTTCTGGTTCTTATCCAGCTGCATCATGTGCTGGTTGGATGGTGCTTTGTTGGGGGAATCTTAAGATATCCAAACAGGACAGGAAAAAGCCAAACTCACTCATTTAAAAATCTAAAATACCCTCCTCCTTTTTTAGCTAGTTATGTTAAAAATCCTTAGTTAAAAGCTTGGTTACCCACTACCTCAGTTTGAGATTTCACAGCAGCATTGGTCCGGACTTGCAGGGACACTGGGAGGAAAACATTTTATTACATGCTGAGTAACCCCATCAGGTGAAGGGGATTCCTCTGGTACAATGCAGGCTGGGGTGATTCTTCCTTGCAGAAGCCACTACAGACCAAACTCTGCTCGTTTATTCTGCATGCTCAGAATAACTTGAGTAAATAGTTCTGAGTTTTGTATCAGGCAGCTTGGAGTAGAATATGTCCCTATTTTCACTTGAACTAATGATAATCTTTTTATTGCTACCCATTCTGGAAATACTTACTAGATTTAAAAAAAAAGTGTCAAAAAATAACACCTGGGGTTTTGGTTATAATTAAAACTTTTTTTTTTTTTTTTTTTTTTTTTTTTAATCTGATGCAGCAAATTATTATTCCCAGGAATTAGCATGCTAGGGCATGAAGAAAACAAAGAACAAAGAAGGAACTTGCAGATAAGGTGAAGCAGTTCAGCTAGTAGGGAAAAAGAAGGCAACAAATGCAGGAAAACTTACATAATCATCTCTTCCACGCAAAACGGGTACCTCGGTTTTATTTCCAGCTTCCGTACATTAGAGAATCTTATTTTAGGACCTTTTCTTGAACATTTGCACTTCACGCCTACAAGAGAAAGCATTTTCTCATGCGCCTGCAAAGCCTCCTGCATACCAAGCGTCCCTTCCCCTCCAGCCTGTGTGCATCCAGGTAAACTTCAGTTTGCTCTTTCAAGCCTTGGTGGGAAAAGATGAATTTTTTAAATGCTGTTGAACTTAAAAAGAGATTTCTTTTCTCCTTTGGTATATCCCAGAAAAAGGTACTGACTCTCTGGGAAATATGTTTTAGAGCGCTACATGTGTTCTGGGACTTGGTAAATAGCAGATTTTTTTAAGTGCACCTGCTGTGATTAAATATAATTATGTTTAACAAAAGGAAATGAAAGAGTCAGAACTCACTTTAAACTGAGCAAGCAAGTGCATGTCTGGGCTATTTTCTCATTGACTTGTGTCTCATCTGGACTTCGTAGGACTTTCAGTCATTTCTTGCATGGATGCTGCGGTGCAGCCGTAGCCAGACAAAAGCTGAGCATTTTTTAACCATCGTTTTTGTGCACAGCAGAAAACGCAGACTGTGCCACCACCTCATATTCAGCTCTGCTCTATTTGCCCTGAAAACCACCCTCAGTTTCAAAGAAGATGCTTGAGCTCTATTCCTGAATAACGAAGAACATGGCATGACCTTCCCCTCTGCGAGCTCTTTGCCTTGCAGTGAAGACACAAATGAGGACACAACTTTATCCCTTGTATTTTACCTCTACTTCACCTTTCAATAACTTGCAGCTCCCTTACTCACAGATTCCATACATTGCACCTTTCCACCGTGCGGGGGATAGCTCAACCCAAGCCAGGGCTATCAAGACACAAACACAAATTACTGGAAAAGAGATTTACATGGGAATAAGCAAAATAAATCACTTTACCTTCGGCACTGGCTAAGTACATCGCAATGAAGAGCAGGAGGAGAGCTGCTGTCAGAAGCTTCATTGTGAGCCAGCAGGTACCCGCGGAGATGCCGAGGGATCGGTGTGTTTGTTCGCCGGGGGTTCGTCCCCCCGATGCTGTCCCGGGGCTGGGTCACAGGGAGGGCACGGCGGAGCGGCTCCCGGCGGAGCGGCTCCCGGCGCTGCCTGCGCTCTGCCGCTGCCTCCCCTTCTCCTCCTTTAAAGCGGCTCCCGCTGCCCTCGCTCCCCGCTCATTAATATGCAGAGCAACTCCACGGCTCCCTCCGCTTTCTCAACCCCGCCGGGGAGGGGGGAACCGGCACCCCGGGGGGGAACATCCCCCATCCCCGCCCCGAACATCCCGGAGGGAGCGCAGGCGATGGGGCGGCTGCTTCTGCCCCTGCCCAGCTGAGACCTTCCCCATCGGAGGAGGGCTGCTGGGGAGGGTGATGTGTGTATTTGTATGAATGGAGCTGGGAGCTGGAAAACCATCCGCTTGTGAGCGCTCCAGGGATGCCCGCGCTCCGCGGAAATTCCCATGCACCTTGGAAATAAGATATGGAGAAGTCTCACCTGGCAAGGGGTGTCACCTTTTGTCACAGATTGACTTAAATATTAATTTTTATAGCTCTAGAAGGCTTCTAAATCTAAAGGAAAGTTTAGTGATTCAAATGGGGAAAATATTCTTAAAAGCGTTGTTAGGTGGGTTTAGCATGTGGAATGCTTCGGAAATAAGCTTGGTTTATCGTTGCTTTAATGAACACTCGAACAATACTCTGCTCCATGAAGAACAGGGTAGCAACGCGCAGGAACTTCATGGATGTACATACATGTTCCTCTTCCCTTGCAGAGTCTGTTTCTGATTTCAGAAAGAGCTACAAGAGCATCTTTAAATCCAGATTCCAGATTTTGTGTCTAAATGAAACGGGTGTAGATCAGAGCGGGGTCTAATCGCCTTCACAGCGGTGTATTCCAAACGCGCCGCAGCCAAACGCCTCTGCGGGTCCGCGCTCCTCGCAGCCCCGCTGCCCGCTCGCACATCCATCCCCGCCACTGGAACCCCCCGAAACCCGGGCAGCTCGGGCAGCGCCTGGCGAGCACTCGCCACGCACTCCCAGCTCCACTTGCATTTTAAGTTTCCCACATGGCTTCGTTCCTGCCGGCTCCCATTGGCAGCGGCCGTCCCGCTGCGTTCCCGGCCCGGGTGTTGGCAGCCTGCGAGTACAGCCCTACCACACACAGGCTGCACGTTGCTCGCAGGCAGCTGCCGTGTTCCTGGCC
>VYXF01002804.1:828140-948322 GCA_013397295.1 Polioptila caerulea | reverse complement strand
CTCCCCGCCCCCTTTACAAAACAAAAAACAAAAAAAACCCCAAAAAACCCAACCAAAACCCCAAGGAGAGTACAAAAGGCCTTTTTCAGAATTACTATCAGCTGGTGGTGAAGATGCTCATTGGGCACGGGGAAGAATTGGCTGAAAAGCATCCATGTCCAGAGCTGTAATCCTTCCCTGCTGCATCTTAGGGTAATTCCTTCCTTGCAGCTTTCTCTACACTGTGTGCAGGAACAGCCTCAGGGAGAGTTGTGGTAAGGAAAAATCTTTTTCCCTCCCCCTCTGCTAATAAGAATTTGGGTGCAGCTTTAGTTGACAGCAATTTGAACTTTCCCCAAACCAGGGAACTCATGTACAGGCTGGAGAAAAACTAAAGGAAAATCTTGTGCTTTCCAAAAGTGAATCCCATCTTCTTGTACGACTTCTTACGCTGAAAGAGCCAAATTTATTAAGTATGGAATAAGCAAACTGCTGCTTTAGTTCCAAATTTCATGTAGAAACAAATGTATTTGAGGTGTGTGTACACATATGGTGACTCTCACTGTGTGCCTGAGCAGTTCAGTGTCTTTATGCCAGGCGCTGTTTTTGACAGTAATTATTTCTGAGAGCTCAAAGGTGCCTCTTGCCTGGCATGACAGATTTTGGTGGCCATGTACAACTGTCTCTTACACCTGCTCTGTCTTAAAATGACAATCACAGAAGAAGTTTTAGCAAATGATTTGAGGAAAAAGAAACATATATGGAATTCACTACAGTCCTACCCCAAAAGAAACGGCTAATTCAGATATATTTTCTTTGTGCAATCATGTGCTGAGTTGCTCAGCACACACTGGTGTGCCTGGTGTATGTCCAGCAGATCTGCTAAGCCCTGCAAATGTGTTTTGATGAGCAGCCCGTTCTCCACAGGTTGTGGAGGGCTGGCCAGGTGAGCACAGGGCAAGCGGCTGAAGCCTCACAAAACCACCCATTCGCAGAGTAATTGATCGGGGCTTGGGTTTTGCCCCACACAAAAGAAGTGTTTCAGAGCAGACAGAGTCACCAGGGTCCTGCTGTTGTCCTCGGCTCTGCAGATGGGATGTGCTCAGAGAGCCGTGTGTCCCCAGGGGAGCATCACTGTACCTGTGCACAGAGCGTGTCACCTGCTCTGTCTGGCTAATTAGAGGGGCATTGTTGCTGCTGAAAGGACTCTCATTTCATCTCGTCCTCTGATCTTTTCAGGTCTCTGACCCAGCATAAGGCTCTCTAGGAAACCAAGACTTAAGCCTGGCTTTGCCTCTGAGGGTGAGACCCAGAGGGACCAGAGGTGATTTGCCACTCTGGGAGTGTGATTTACGACATGGAGGGCATGGATGAGCAGTTGTCTCCTCCTAAATAAGAAAGAGGAGTTTTAGGGACTTCCATTTGAAGAAAAATCCTCACCATTTTTGTCCACCTGAAAGCTGAAATGATACATTGTTGAGCGCAATGTGTAGCTGAGCTGGAGCAAAATATTTGTGCTTGTAGACACGAGGACAACCCCCAAATGCACGCTGCCCTTTGAAGGGGGAGCTGCTGGAATGGGGCAGTTCAGTCCCAAAATAAATAGTTATGGTGGCAAAATGGGAGGGCAGTTAAATCTGCCAGGGCAAAGACATTTGTGTCTTTGTGCTCAGACAAGATTGGGTGGGGTCCCTGCCCTGACCTGACCTCAGGTGAGGCTTTTCCACCTGCTGTGAATGTACACAACTTCCTAAGCCAGCATACAGTGTCCTTCAGGTGTTCATCTGCATCCCAGGGACCAGGATATACACTATTACAGTCGTCCCCATTATTAGAAATATTTCAGTATTCAGATGGCTTTGTATCCAAAGCATATCTGCTGGTCATTTCAAGCACAGGGCAATCTATGATTTGGATTAACTGTCCTTCCAAATATGAAGTGTTTCATACAGGGAATATGAAGGTGCTTGTTATGGTGAGAAATCTTTGCAAAATGGCCATGAAACTGAAGCTACTTACTGCTGTTGAGGCAAACTGTGAATGGCTCATCTGAGTTTAATGTCTAAGAATATCCCTATCAGCTCGTCAAGGAGAAGATTAAACATTAGAAGTGAAGTGGAAAAATCCCTGCATATCATGTCAGGAATTTGGAAGGGGAATTAGACTTAAATGCTCACTAGAAATTTCAGCCTTAAGGTAGAAGTGTACAGATGTGATGCATGTTGTACGCTTTTGGTTTTTTTTTTCCTGGGTGCTGCACTTGCTTTTTTATACCTTTGTGGTGTTGTAACCATTCTGTATGGGCCCTCAGCCCCTGCAACAGAGGAAATATAAAACTTGATTCCAAGCTTGAAGTCAGGGGTGAATTGCCTCAGATTTTGGGAGGCTGTTGCAAGCCTGCTCCCGCTAAGTTGCTGAACTTAGCGGAGGATGTGTTGCAGCCTGTGGTCAAGCCCACATTTCCACCTCTAGCTCTAAATGACCTTTTTCTTTCCTCAATAGCCCTGAACAGTAGTTGTGTCATCCTTGCATATATTTGTCTATCATAAGTTGAAAGGCAAAGCTTTGGATTTCATCTTTGGTCTCTGGAAACATGAAACATATTTCGGGGAAAACAGCTGTGTTCCCTTCTGTGGAGTTTCACAATGGATGAATTCTGCAAAATAAGGCTTGTATTGTTGTTGCAGTTGCTGTGTTCTTTTGATATTTTATTTTTTATTTTTATTTCCATAATGAGATTAAATTCTAGACACTGCTTCTTCCCTTGGGAATAGTTTTAAGGCAGCTCTCTTCCTAAACCTAAATTATTCACCGAGGAGGATTTTTTGCTGAGATGAGAACAAGGAGGTTGGATCTGGGACTGTTGTCATGACTTGGATCTCTTTGAAGCTCTTTGTCATGAATCATTAAAAACGGCTGCAATAAAAAGGCAAAAGAGAGAACTGGCTCTTTGTGTGGGTGATTCGAGAGTCACCTCTAGATATGCACAAAAGGATTAATCCCAATTGTGAGTTTTTACACTGAGAAAATAGTAAGTTGTGTTTAATTTCCTACTGACTCATTTCCTTGCGTGTTACAACTTACCACTGGTTTTTATGTGTGAGCACAGCTTACACTTTACACAATTTTATTAATAGGCATTTCAAGTGTGAATGGCTGTAGGTATTTATTTTGTGCTAAATTACACAACCAGTTGGGTGGCTTTCTTTACCATCCACCCCAATGCTTGCTGTAGTGTAGAGGGAATAATGTGATGGTAAGAAAGGCAATTTGTTTGATCTGACTGACTCACATTCCTGATAGTTCTGGCCAAAGCCTTGAGAAGTCTCCATGGTGTTGTATGGGGTGAGAGATGGTTGGGACAAGGGTGGGGATGGCATGAGTCCTGTCCTTGTTTGTGTTTTCTCCCTTTCCCAATTGTTTTTTAATTTCTGACTTAGACTGAGACAACAGGGGTGAGGATATGGTGTTAGGACATCCCAGTTAGAACTGCCCAGTGTGCTGTTAGAACATCACAGCACTGGACAGTACATCAGCAACTGGATGGAAAACCCTTCCTTTTGTCCCAGCATTGGAATCACATTGTGCCATCCTGATTTGCTGATCATATCTCTATTTGTGTGGGGGTAGTTTTGGGTCATCTGTGGGTGCCAGCTTTTCCAATGGAAGGCTTTAGGGGTAGAATAGGGTGTCACTGTATGTAATGAGTTACAGGTAGCCTGTCTCTGTGCTATTAATGCCACTGCTCTCAAAAGGGGGGGCTCTGCTGCCAAGCCATCCATATTAAAAGCACAGGGAATGTGGAAAACTGAAACACAAGGTGTTTTATTTTTGCAAGACAATAGGACCAAAGGAGATCAGCACCTGAAAAGTTTCTAATCCAGTCCCAGGTAAGCGCTTGCTCAGGTGGGGAATTGTGACAGCAAGACCCACAAATGTTCAGGCGTGAGAAAACCCATTCCTGACACTTCTCCTTTCTGCAGCTCGTTAGAACTGGGCATAATTTCAAACATTTCCAGGAATCGCAGGAACGTGCTTCAGCACATCCACTTCCAGCACTGGCTCCATGGGATGAGAGTCCCTTAGGAGAGCTGGTGAGCAGGACCCTGCAGAAGTGTCCATGTTGCAATGGTTTTATGTGCCTTAATACAAGGAAACAGAGATTGTGGGTGAGAGGGCAGCAATGTTTGGTGTACATGGGGCCATTTCCCGTGAGCTACAGTGGCAGGAGCCGAGCCTGTGTGCCCTGCTGGCACTCTGGGTGGAGTTGTAGTGCCTGGAGGGTGATGGCCACTGCAGTAGTGACAGCAGCTCTGGTGGCTGGAACATATTTGCAGCTCTTCAAGACCTTTGGCAAAGCCCTGCAGGCAGGGTCTTTTCTGTTGTCTTTTAGAGGGGCTTTGAAGCAAAAAGTTGAAGATATAAAATGATTGATACATATGAAATTGCAGAGGCAGAGCCATGCAGGGTGTCAGATGCACCTTTCTGTTGCACCTCAATCCCGCTTCATAACCCCGGGGTGGCATCCAGGCAGGGAGATGTCCTGGGGATGCCACAAATGAGGAAATGACTGGGAAGAGGTGACTGCCCCTCTGGGAAGACTCAATGATTACTTTGGTGTCTTCTATGGTTGTTCTCTCTGGTGGCTTCTGGCATCTTTTTTTTGGACTTGTAGCTTCATCTTTCCAAAGAACCCCCAAAAAAAGAACCCAAAAAAGTGTGTGGGTGTGTGCATACAGCACTGGATGGAAGATATCAGCAGCCTTTGAGAGGTTTGTTTTTGTGCTTGTTCCCAGTGACTGGGAGCTGTTTGCATTTGCCCACAAAGTAACCACAGCAACAAAACTGCCCAGCACCAAGAATTAAAGCCATTAGATAAAAATCATCATCACAGAGTGATTAGGTATGGAGGGAAATCATCTCACAGCATCTCCTGTGGTGATGTGCAGGAGTGCCTGGGGTGCCATTAGAGAAGGGTGCATGCAAGGATGGGAGTGCCAGGACCAAGCACTGCAACACACTGAGACTGGCTTGGGCACAAAGCCACGACATCTGTAGGGGCCCATAAGGCTCTGCAGGGCTTCTCCCACCCCCTCAGTGCTTTCTGTAATGTGCAAAAATCCCTTGCAAGCTTAATGAAGCTCACTCTCCTGCAGACAGGAAGGGTGCTCCCTATCTCTGTTCATTTTCTGCTGAGCTCTGTGTTAGTAATGATGGGAATTTTTCATGTGCTGATTTTTTTCCTCCCCTTGGGATAGAAAACATATGTAGTGTCTTTAAAAATAAATAAAATTAATGGCTTAACAATACAGACTTTGAATATTTGAAGGAACATTAGTAGGCTGCAATCAATCAAAAAAAGATCTTTTTCTTCTGAGTAATAAATATGTTAATTATTTTATCTACTCAGATAAAAGCTTAATTACCATAGCACTTGGGAAGTGGGAAGAGGGAGGTTGTTGTTATGCATAGTGTTCCTAAGAAAATCAGTTCATTCTGCAAATAAACCAGCATTTCTGCAAGCAAACCAAGAGACATCCTACTGCTATAGCCAAGCTGTGCACTTCTGGCAGTGGTATAAACTGTAAGGACTTGGTGGGGAGCCTCATTGCTCTGAACCCCCCCTCAGGCTGGATTTGCCCACTTTTCTCAAGTTTTCCACCTGGTTACATGCCCAAGTGTGATCATGCCTTGCCACCCATCTCATCTTCATGTGTGGTCTGGGTGGGCTGCAAAAGAGCTGGGCCAAGCACTTCACAAGCCCACTTTGCCAGCAAATATTCTGGAGTTCATCACTCCCTAGGAGCAGGGTGGTTTGGCCAGGCTTGCAGATCATCACAGGGAGAGACCGGCAAGGCAACAGCAGGGACCAGTGTGCAGCACCCCCCTCCTTGTTACACCCTGCTGACCCCTCCCTCCTTGGCCATGCTGACAGTGCCTGCACCAAGAATAGCTAAAGCACAGAAAATTCATGCTGAGCTTTGCTTCACTGTCATACCCCTGAGTAAGTAGAACTGAACTTTTTTGATTTCTCATTAATCCAAGAAGACTCACATGAAGATGGCGCATTGCAGAACTGATGTGGTGAAGAAATAGTGGGGTTTTTGTTGTGGAAATTGAATGAGAAATCAGCTAGATAGCAAGACAGGGCTGATAAAGTCTACAAATGGTAAGGACAGTGATGGCATGGGGCTGGGGACAAACTGGTGGTGCAGCCCCTGCTCATGGTAGGCTGCCTTAGGTGTCTTCCCCAAATCCAGGGCTTTGCCGCTTTCACTCTCGAAGACAAAAATATGTCCGGCCTGTGATTCCTTCCAAAGGCCTTTGGCAGCCTCTCCTGGCAGTTGGCTAGTTCTGAAAAGGCAGGCAGCTGTTGCTAAAGTGAATTGGAGGCAGAAGTGGTGCTCTGGAGCCCTAGTGCTGCAGGAGAGGATCAGCACCCAGTGTTGTTCCCATTGTGGATGGGGCTGGCTTTGTGCTAGCAGCTCATCTTTGGAAGGAGAAGATGGGTGTGATGTCCCTCCTCTCTGTCCCTGTGCAGATCAATGCTCTGTCCCAAGGAAAACTTTGGAGAAACTCAGCAGCCAGCATTTCTTGAGATGCCTGCTAAGGATTATGCAAGTATCTGTCCCACTCCTGAGAGCTCCCCAAAGCTCAGTAGATTGGAAGAGAAGTCTCTCTTTTCTGCAGGTGGATGGGGCTTTATGGATACTCTCAGAGATCAGGATGCCTAAGGGTTAACATGAATTTCAATCAAGAAGACATAAAGAAGAGCAGAGGGAAAACAGATTAGCTGTCCTCTTGCCTTGCTCTATAAGATGAGACAATGAGAGAATGTGATGAGATCAATGGAAAAAATAAAAGGAAATGAGAAATCAAAGGAATTGCTGCTTTACAGCTTAATTCATATGGTGAACTGGGAAATTTGCCCTTCAGGGGATCAAATATTCTCTTATTTTTTTAACAGATTTGGATAACTCATGACTGCCAACATGAAACCCGTGACAGAGACTGGTCCCCTGCAGGGATTCCAAAGGAAACAATCCATTTCAGGTACAAGTGGTGGGACACTGCTGGATGTCCCCTCCCCTGGTGCTCTCAGAAACCACACAGAGCTGTGGCATCTGCCAGAGTGTGGCTTCCCTCAGGGCTGGAGGGCCGGGTTATTGGAGCTGGAAGTTCAGGGACATTGGAACAGCTACACCAGGGGATTGCTCTCAGCATCTCATGGAGGCTGGGCTGCACACACCTCCCCTCTCCAGGATGTTCATGGAGCAGTGTGGCAGATGATCAGAGCCAAGACAGAGAAAAGGATCTCTGTCCTTGCCTCCTAACATTTCAGTGGTTCTTCTGAGTCACAGTCCTCATGCCTTAAAGCAGATCCAGCAGATCCTTTCTGGGACTTCAGGTTAGCTGTGGGCTTTGGCACTTCGTGTCCTAAGTGACTTGCCCTCAGGGAAAGAAATACTTTCTATGGGTTGTCATTCCAGGGCTGCGATTTTCTTCTTCTTTTAAGGCATTTTGCTGTGCCCACCCCATAGCTCCAGGTCATTGCTGGGCTTTGTATGGGTCATACACTCCCTGTCTTCTTCTGCAGCCACCAAGCCTCTGCCCAGGTGGAAGTCAGTGGGAAAACTCTTGCACTGGAGGCTGAAAATGAACTTTCTGTATTCTTGGGTAAATGGGTCCTTGGGGCACCAGCAGTTGGTGGTTGGTGAGCAACTCCAGCCAGCACTGGCCTTTGATGAGCAAAGATTCAAGGTTTTTGCAGCCACACACTGCTGCCAAAGACATCTCCTCTTTGGGAGTGCACAAACACTCCAGTTTGTAATCTTCCTTGATGTACAAGCCCTTGGTCTGAAGTCCCAACCAGCTGGCCGGTAGCAGGCAAGTGCTGCCAGAGGCTAAGATGAATGATTTGTCCTTGGGCTACTGTCAGAGTTTCTTGAGACTGATGTCTCTCTAATGAACATCTTCACCTTCATAAATTCTTCATTAGCATTTGTATTTCTGGTACTTTGCATATGTTTGCTGGTGATATCTGCTAGATTAGGCATATTTCCCTTCCAGGTGTCAGAATGGGTTTTTCTTTCCCCCAGCACTGACTTTGGCTATGCAAGGCAGTGTCTCTTCCCCTGGTATAGTAAACTTCGCATAGATATGGCACTTTATTGACAAAGGAGCCACATTTTAGCAGTAAGAATACCTTGGCTTTAACAGCAGACAGTTAAACTCCAAAACTGAAACTCCCTACGGATACAAAGAACAACAAAAAGCTTTTAAACTGCACTGCTCTCTGTGTCTGCAAGCAGTGGGTGCCAGCAGAAAGGAGGCCAGCTCCAAACAATCCCAGCCTTGCCCCACACTCAGCTTCCAGACTTTGAACGTGTTTTGTTTTTGATATCTTATACTTGAGATTTTCTCTTCTCTCTAATTGCATTTAGTGCCTGGCTTGGGAAAAGCTGTTCTACTGCGAATGCAGCTGTGCCCCTGCTCCCTGCACAGCCCCCCCTCTGCTCTGGAGCTGTCAGGTGGGACTGCTGCCTTGCAGGGTCTGTTTTTGCCAAGGAGATGTTGAAATTATTGGCCGGTTCTTCAAAGGTCTGCAGTGGTTCTTGATGTTCCTCACCGGAGCAGGGCAGCGGAAGAAAGTCGCCTGGGAAATGCTGTCTGGAAGTGAAAATTGAATTCTTTAATGCTCTTGAAGAGCAAATAAAGTTTCTAAGTATGAGAAGCAGCCCACGCAGCCTTTAGACATGTTTGTACCCAAACAAACCCACGTTGTACCCAATGTATAAATTTCTTTAGCACGTAAATTGCTCCAAATAAGCCACTGGGTAAAGCTGGATGCAGGAATGAAAAATCCAGGACAGGTTTGCCTTTCCCACAACACTGTCCTGATCTTGTATCCATGATTGTGCTAGTTGGTCAGGAGGGTTGTATCAGATAAGAATATTATTATTAATTTGACTCATATGAGTAGAACAGGGTGGCCTTATTTTTCTTTAAGAAAAGCTCTCAAAATGGTCCAGTTCAAGCTAAGGGACCGTCTCCTTACCCTTCCATTCAACCCTGTGATTAGGTCCAAGGGTGTTTGAAGTTTCAGAGTGTTTCTTGGAGTTTTCTCTTTTGTTTGTTTTGTAAATTCTGGTGCAGAAGCAGCAGCCATTCACAGATGTAGCACACCTATGTCACTTTTAAAGCCTTTTATATTAACTTTCATCCCTTCTGGGCTGACCTCTGTCCACGGAGTATAACACACACCAGGGATTTCCATCACAGCCCTGTACTTCATCCCTGGCCTCACGTGTAATTTGGTGGGATGTAACACTTAGGAGTTGCAGAGAATCTGGCTGATGAGAATAGATGGCAAAAAAGGTGCAGTAATTTCTTTCTCGATGCCAACCACCACTGTTTTAAGCTGTAATTTGTACTTCTGTCTGCACAAATCCATGTAGAGCTAGAGCATGATAAAACAAGTTGCCCTTTAGTACTCTCCAGCTTCTGTTCTTTGCTGCTAGGAGACAACATTCAGGGTGAGGCAGTTGGATTTACACTTATGGAGAAAAATTGGAGTGGAAAGAAGCAAAATGACAACAGTGGTGTAAATTAAAGTAATCCTAATGACTGAGGCAGCAGTTGGGTCTGCTCCTGCATGCCCAGACCATGATGGGGAGATTCTACCCCTGCACCAACCCAAGGAGCCCAACCCCTCAAGTCCACACAGGGCAGGACAGGGCAGGCAGTGTTTCAGTGTGTTTGTGCTTCAAAAGGATCCTCAGGTGCTCTCCTGGCCTCCTTACAGGCCCAACTCTTGCTTTGAATAGTTAGAATCATGGAACCATAAAATTATTTAGGTTGGAAAACCCTCTAAGATCATCAAGTCAAACAATTTCCCCAGAACTGCTAAAGCCACGACCAAATCCAAGTGATGTCCCCAAGCGATGCATCTACACAGCTTTTAAATCCCTTCAGGGATGGTGACTCCACCATTCCCCTGGGCACACTGTGCCAGGGCTTAATAACCATTTTGGTGAAGAAATTTTTCCTTGTATCCAACCTAAACCTCCCCTGGCACAACTTGTGCCTGTTTGTTCTTGTTCTGTCACTTGTTACCTGGGAGAAGAGGCCGATCCCCTGCTGGCTGCAACCTCCTGTCAGGGAGTTGTAGAGAGCGAGAAGATCCTTCCTGAGTCACCTTTTTCTCCAGGCTGAGCCCCCCAGCTCCCTCAGCTGCTCCTCACCAGACTTGTGCTCCAGACCCTGCCCCAGCTCTGTTGCCGTTCTCTGGACATGCAAAGATCACTTGGTACCATTCCTTACCAGGACTAAAAAAGAGATGCAGTAGAACCAATTACTTGTTTAGATACCAATTTTCACGTCTCTGATGTCACCATGATTTCATCCAGCTGGCTTGAAAACTGACAGAAGCCAAACAAGCAAAAAAAAGGAGAAGTAGAAATTGCAATTTCCCCTCCCTAATTTTCAGGGTGGAATTTGCTGGATGTGGGGTTTATGGGATTAACATGGTACTGCTCATTGTTTGGAGAATGTCTTGAACAGTATAAACCACGTATGAGATCTTCAGGACATACAAGCCAGCATAACTCCATCAGCTGAGAATCTGCTATAGAATATTCTGGTTCTTTTCAATGCATACTTTTAACAAACTCACCAGCCAAATCTTGTGTCTTTCTCTAATTCATTCAAGATGCACACTATAAATCACCCTTGATTCTGACCCATGAAGAAAAACTAACTTGACAAATCCCTTTCTGTATTAATTTTTGTCAAAACATTGTTTATGACAATGAGTAGGTTGCTGATAGCTCTGGCCATTGTTGCCCAGGACCCTGTGGGTCTGATAAGCACTCAGCTGGAGTCCATGTGAGTGTCTTTCCTCAGCTCTTTGTTTCTCATGTTAAGACTTGTGTCTTAGAGTGGAGAACCTGATTTATTAAAAAACACCATATAATATAGTGAGACAGCTGTGAGCAATGTTAAATACCTCCATAAATTTTGCTTCTCTAGAGCAGATCAAGTGTGCAATTATTTGAGGCATGATGAAGGCATCCTGCACTGAGGCAACATTTTAGTAACCTGATAATGTGAGCAGTTCTTCCCATGTGCTTACAGAGGCTGTGGGATTGCACTGTCTCTCTCTTCTCCCACAATAAATATTTCAACTTTATAGGTATTTTCAGTTTAACTTAACAGAGGGCTTATACCTGATGGGCTGCAGGTGACAGCACAAGGCATCTGTATTTTTCTGTGACATATTGGAGATGTGAAGGCCTGATATTGGCTGTGCTGTGCATGTGGCTATTCACCTCCACAGGAGTTTGAAGTAGAGCCTGTGGCCCTGCCTGGAGCTTTCCTTTAGAGAGATGGGGGATGCAGGCACTAAAAAGAGCCTTAAGGGATTTTTCTGCGAGTGTTTGTGCTTTCCTGCCCCTACAGAAGAATTTTCTTCTTCTATTCCCAGGTTGTTGTCCACTGTATCTCTCTTTGCTTGTCTCCACCGTGTCACTGCCAGGTTCTTGAAGCTCCTGGGGCTGTTTCCAGCCCACACAATGCTGGGCTGGCAGCACAGAGCCTGGGGAAAAACCCAGCCTGGAGCACAGCCTGGGGCTGCAGCTTTCCATTCCCAGGTTGTGGCTCAATGTGGAAAATGTGTGCTGCTCATTTGTCTTGCTCTCTCTGCCTGTAAATTAGTAGTCCCAATTAGCACCTAAAAATAGGTGGAGTGTTAAGGACTTCAAAGGCTGTAAACTATTTTATATATATAAATATTCAATATAATTCAATCAGAATTAATATGAACCGTCCTTGTACAAGTAGGCATTTGTTTTCCAAGACATAGGCTCACAATATTATAATATTAATATTATTAGATTATTTGGATTATATTAATAATATTTAGATTGATCATTGTAAAAATTTCTTCCCCAAAAGTATTTGAGTAGGATGCCCAGGGCAGTGATGGAGTCATGATCCCTTGAGGGATTTAAAACACATGGAGATGTAGCCCTTGGAGACATGGTCTGGTGGGGAGTTGGCAGTGCTGGGTTAAGGGTTGAACTCAATGGTCTTAGAGGGCTTTTCTAACCTAAATGATTCTATGAATATATAAATATGCAGGTTTTGCAGTTCTGTTCCAAAGCACATGTCTGGATTTCTTTCACAGTGAAAACCAAGGTATGTGGGGACAAGGAAGCAAGGGTGAAATGTTTATATCAGGGCTGGGGAGTGCCCCTCAATCCTGTACTATGAGTTTATGGGGACAAAAATCACACCATTTGATTCCTTTAAAAAAAACCAAACAAAAACCGTTGTGGGTTTTTAAAGTTTTGAAATCATTTGAACAGGGTGAAAATGGCATAATCAATGTAATAGCCTCAATAAACCTTTTGATCCTTTGGCATGCAGGAGTTACACTCACTGTGGTTTGTCCCCATGAAATGCAGAGGCTGCAGCTCCTCTGTGCTGGTCTGTGAGGAGGCATCGGCCAAGGAAAAACCTGCTGAGGGTCAGCAGAGAGATGAGAGCCCCAGGGCTCAGTGGGTGTTGACAGCCAGGATTTATCTCACTCTGTTGTAGGGCAAGTGAAACTGGCCCCACACCTCTGTTTTCATGTCTCTAACACAGCTTTTGCAGTTTGTCCCACTGCCAAGTGCTGTGCGAGCCCCTGCCGTGCCTCCCTGCCATTCATCACCAGAGCCTTTCCCTGGGCTGCCCTGTGCTTCCTTAGAGACCAAACCCTCCTTATCATTCAGATATAATCTGGTTACAGCTTTATATCTGCTTGCATGATCCACTTCTCAGCCAATAAATCTGAGCAGGACCAAACATTGGATAACGGTGGATTCTCTGGTTCCTGGTATTGATTTCCTGGACTGGGCTGTGGCACTCAGGCACTTGCTGAACAATTTGGTTTTGCACTGATGCTTAAAGCAAACACCTCGCCCCAGTTCTCCCTGCCATGAGCCCAGATAAGATTTATTCTCCAACCGCTTGCTGTTCTCACCTGGAGAAGTTTCCTGTGCAGCCACCCTCGTTCACACGGGTCCCGTGGGTAACACAACCCTGCCCTCCCCTGAGCCTGGCCATGGGCAGAGCAAGCAGAGCAACCTGAATTCCAGATCTGCAATTCTGAGCCTTCCTTCTAATCTTTGCCTTGATATATTTATGCTGGCTTCCAGGACAAAAGTAGGATTCTATGAGAAAGTTGAGTTTTTTCTATGGTTAAAAAAATCCAGGTTAGGGCAGGTTTCTGTGACCTCAGTCAACATGCTCATGCTGAGGCATCAAAAAACTCCCCCCAAAACAATCAAAGCAGGAAAATTCAAGTCTGACAGTTTTCTGCGAGTTGTAGCTGAGCTGGGAGCTAAGATTTAAGTGACAGATGAAGGAGTTCATTGCAGTAGTTTTGAAATATGGACCTATAAATCTCCAGTTTTCTACATGCACAGCCCAGCATGTTCCTGTATATTTATTTTGTTGAATGTTAAGTGGTTCAGTTTTCCTGTGGTTGCCTTGTTTTTTTTTTTCTCCTTGGAGTTTAATTCAACATAAGCCCTACTACTTAGTAATTTTGTCCATATTTCTTCATTTAGATGCTTGTGCAGGGAAAGGTTAGGAGCAATCAGAAAATATTGGAAGCAAAATAAATGTTCTCTAATCTCTCTTCAAGCCCATATGAAATGTTATTAGTACTTCTGGGCTTGTCTGGATTAGTTTCTTAAGAAGCTGAATCTGACAAGATCTAACTAGATTATTAATTTAGTAAAACACAGCCTCTCCAGGGACTGAGCCAAACGAGTATCACATTGCTTTGTTTCTCTCCATGTACTCATGGCTTCTGAGGTGGATTTGTCCCTCTTTAAAATGGGAATGATGTGAGCAAGGGGACTGTGAACACCACTCTTGTGGGCACCTCATGGCAGCAGTGGGTGAAGGGCATCTTCAGCCTCTCCCTCTCCTCCTCACCATGCTGTGTGTTTGGGTTAAGAAATGTGGGCTGCAAACAGCTCATGTCTTATTGCCTTTGCAACAATGTCAACTTGAATCTTAGCCCACGGTGATGGATATTATTACCCTTTTCAACCAGAGTAATTCTCTCATTCCTGTGAAATCTGCTGTCATGTACTTCATCCAGTGAGGAGATACTGATACAGAAGAACAGGATGTTTTTCTGGAGTATTTGAACATAGAGTTAAACATAGAGTTGCTCGTCTTGACAGGAGAGACAACTGAGAAAATCCAAAGGATTCATAGTTGGGCTTGAGATGCTGCACCCTTCCCAAATCACCCAGGAGGAAGAGGTCTGAGCCAGGAGCAGTACAGGAGTACAGTACAGAATTGCCCTTTGTAATACAGGGGCACAGGACACACAAAATCAAGCTTACTTTCAATGAAAAGATTTTTTTCAACTTTGTACCTGGTGCATACATAACTGAGAGAAGTCATGGGCACAGGGGTATAAATGGGCTGGAAATGGAGACATACTGACCTGTGAAAATGGGGTTATTGGTAACCAGTGATGCTAGTCCCTTAAAGCTCCAGAAAGTGCCCAGTGAGGGATGTCTGGATGCTGGGACACTGTTGAACGGTGTTTTACCTGCCACTCCTCTCCCTTCCCAGGTCAGCACTGTGCCCTGCTGTGCCTGGTGTCCAGGGAGGGGGTAAAAGGAAGGGTTACTCAGTCAGGTCATATGCAGTGATGCAGCCTCTGAGCACTACATAAACCCCTGGAGTTTAAATACTTGTTGTAGCCTCACCTACCACTTGAAGGAGGGCAGAGGAAACAGGGATGAGCCCAGAGAAATCAGGTGATGAGCAATGTCCCGTGATGCCAGAGTTTCCTGAACCTTAGCTGTGCTTAAATTAAAAAAAAAAAAAATCCTTATAGTAGAGGCATTGAGAGTTAGTATTCAAATATTTAAGAAACAAGGAAGGATAGGACTAAATGGGTTTGGCTGCTGTTGGAGTCCACAAGTAAGAGCAAACTGGCTCAACGGGCTCCCTCTTTCTGTAGGAGACAGGAGGGCTGTTCCTTCTCTGGCACCCCTGGTGCTGCCCCAGCATGGCCAGTGTCACCCAGAGCGCAAAGTGGCTCCGGTGTCCTCGGGCTGACGAAAGCCAAACTGTGAGATGAGTTGGATCCTTGCCCCTCTTCTCTGAGTGCAGTTGATTGCAGCATCTGGTTGTAAGTGTGAGAGTAATTCCTTGTGGGCTTTAGTATTGGTGGTAGGAAAAAGATTGTATTTTGTGAGGTTTCCATAAGTGACACCTGCACTTCAACAGCTGAAGTGCCCTGAGGCAGCCCATGTCTCATTACTTGAGGGGCTTTTTTAACCCTTTCCACAAGGCTGGCTCCTGTGGCTGCTGCATGATGGCAATGTTTGGAACTTAGGGCTGTCCTCAGGTGGGAATTAACAAGGTTAGACTGAACTTACATGTCATTCCTCTCCTTCCCTCCCACATAACTCCTTTAGGATGGATCAGGTTTTGGAGGTGTCTCCCCTCTTTTCCTTTTTAAGGACTGTGCAGAGAGAGCTCAACTACCACCATGCTCTGGTGTGAAAAGTCTTATCTTAGGTTCCTAACAGAGCCAGAGTTCCCACTGGGCAGCTCTTCAGCATGTATAAACAGGTTAAGATCTCAGGGGTATGGGTCACTTAGAGCAAAAGAAAGCCTATTCACATTTAGTGACAAAATACTTTCACAATTGCAACGGGTCTGCCAAAGAAAATAGATTCAAGCTACAAAGGAAGAAGTCAGAAATTTCTTGCTGAGATCCAAATAGTAAACCCTGGAAACATGAAGCAATTTTTCTCTTTTATGAGCCATATCCAGAATCAGCAGCAATAAGTCTAAGCAAGTTTAGGCAAACAGTGAATTTTTCTTGGTTCTTTTTCTGTTTCCATAATTTTTGATAGGAAAATGGAGTTTACACATAACCCTGACACTGTTAGTTTTCTTCCAGCTGCTTTCCATTTGTGAAAGCGTATGTGTCATATTTATCTTGTACTCTTTAAATAACCACAATTTTAACAGTTACTCCTTATAACCTCTCTAAACATAGCACTGTTTTGGGAGGAACATGACAATTTTGCATAAGAAAACATGAAGTGTTATATAAAATGAGAAAGGAAGGGAAGGCAACGATGATAAGTGGAGCTGAGCAGAATGTTTCTGGATAGTTTTGTGAAGGAGAATGTCCCTTTGCAAAATCAATATTTGCAATGGGCAAATTTCAGTGTTGTGAAGTATTTTTAATTTCCTTTTGGAAAAATTAAATTGATTTCCTAGCCTTACCGGAAAGGCACTTCTCAATTCTCTTTCTGGCAGGAAGCAATGTAGATAAAAGGCTTCTAAGCAAGCATGTAAAAATACTAAAAAACCCCTCACCCTAAGTGCTCCTAAAATTGAATTTGGTTATTACATATTTTTTATTCATGTTTTACTCCATGTCCTAGCGTAGGATGAATATTTTTTAAGCATTACACATTTTTGTGGGAACTTCCATGTTCTTGTATTAAAATAAACAGATAAAGATGCTCACTAATTTCTTACTTTTAGTCATACTACCTCTGTGTGGTAACAGAGTTGGATTATACACTGGTCTGTCTAAGCATTTAATCATCTGTACAGCTTTCAATATACAAATGAAATAAAAAATCTTTCTGTGCTTAGAGCATCAAAAACCAATTAGCTTACATGGCTAATTTTGGCCCCAGTTAAATGCTTTTCTGGTTCAGATAAAAATTACCAACTTGATGTGTGGAAACAATGGTTTGGTTTTTGCCTTCCTGTAACATTTCTGGGCATGGTAATGGGGACATTGATACTACTTGTGCAAAAGAAAGTTTATTGTCCAATTTGAGACTCATTTGATTTGTTTTTTCCTTTGATTTCTGAACAGGTTTCCACAAAAATATATTGACAATGCTGAAGGTATTGTTGTGATTCATTACTTTTTCTTCATATTTTCCAGTAAAAAAGTGCTTAATCCACTTAAACCCCTTCAAAATTAATTGGCACGTTTAGCAGTTTCCAGTAATAAATATTATTCCATCTGTTCCATTGTTTCCTGCTGAAAAGTTGTTTTGATTTTAATTTGTTTCTGATGGTTCCCCCCAGCCTCTGTTTGGGGAAATGGTTCCCTTTTAATTCATTTTGTTTGGAGCCCGAGCGCGCCGGCAGCGTTCCCTTGCACTGGGGCTGCAGCTGCCTGCGCCGCATCCGCGGGGATGGCAGGAAGTGCAGCCACAGAAAAATGTTCCTTGGTGTGGTAACGTGGTGGGATGTGATCAGATGAGGAAGGGTCTGGAGCACAAGCCCTGTGGGAAGTGGCTGAGGGAGATGGGGTTGTTCAGTCTCAAGCAAAGGACGGATCCAGGGAGATGCGATTGCGCTCAGAGCTGCCGGAAAGGAGGCTGTGGGAATTGGTCTCTTCTCCCAGGCACCAGCAACTGGACAAGGGAAAATGGCCTCAAGTTGCATCAGGTTGGATATTAGGAAAGATTTCTTCACTGAAAGAGTGGTTAAACACTGGAAGAGGCTGCCCAGGGTAGTGGTGAAACCACCATCCCTGGAAGTGTTCAAAAAATGAGTAAATGTGGCACTTTGCAGTATGGTCTAGTAGGCATGGGAGGTATTCAGTCCAAGGTTAGATTTAATGATTTTGGAGGTCTTTTCCAACCTTAATGATTCTATGATATTTTGAGTTTCTGTAGGCAACAGCAGAGCTGAGGCTTGTCATCAAAACCTGGTGATTTTGGAGCAAAGCATTTGTATTTGCACGTGGTAATTTTCTGAATTTGTATGTGGCCCTGCTCACCTTCCATGCATTCCTAATCTCTGGGTTGGAGTATGGCAAACATCTGCTTGTGAAATATTCACAACTTTTCATTAAATGACAGTCACAAGGTATAGTTGAGTGTTTTCTTTGTTAAAATATTGCAGGGATGACAGTGGGATGTGCTGTCCCTCCCTGGTCACCGTGGAGTTTCTGATGGTGTGGAGGCATGCTCATAAATCCAGTAATTGGTGGGCACATTTCTAGTGTTGAGGATCACCACAAATCTCCTCCCAGAGAAAAGAAAATCACTGGTAACCTTTAGCTTTTAGTTCTGACTAAAAAAAGTTGGGCTTTGTTTACCTGAAGCTATTCTTGAGCTGTATTTTTCTCATTCATATAAGTGTGCAGCAATAACAAAGTGACTTTGTAAGCATCTTCCAACATATTGAAGTTCTGCTGCAAACTAGAGTTACATATTGATTAACCATGGTTCTGACTGATTTTATTTTACTACTTTGGATCCCAGGGCTTTTCTCAACTCTCCTCTGGAGAACTTAGAGCTGGAGTAAAACACGTTCTTTCTATGGATGGTTTCCTCCTTCCGTGTCATCATTTAATTGTATTTCCCATGAACTCACCTTACTGTGGAGTTTATTTTCATCTCAGAATTTCTCATGAAATTGTGGATTGCTGAGCTTGTGCTGGGAAAGTCCCCTTGCTTTGCTGAGCATGGGGGCTTCAAGTACCAAGGCAAGAAAACATTTGTCCCCTGAACCAAGAGGAATCAGATCTTCCTCCACCCATCCTGGGCTCTCAGTCTGAGCACTGCAGCTCTCACTGATGATTTATTTTAAGTCAATTCCTGCTGGTGGTGACAGGTGACTTTGGGTGATCTGTGTGCTTAATATAACAAGCAGAATCCATAGGGAATGTTTTTCTTGAGTTACAGATTGATTAGTGACTCCTATGTCATATGGTGCACAACTGGTATATAGATTTGAGCTAAACCACACACACATGTATTGTCAACAATCCATTTCTAACAATTTTCTCTTATTATCTCCTCCCTTTACAAAATGCCACTCAGCTTAAGCTATCAACGTGGCAAAAGATTTGAAGCATCTATTAAGGCTGTTTTGGGCTTTTTTTTTTCCTGGGATCCTTAGAAGAAATTAAAAGATAGATATAGGAAAATGAATTGTGAATTACAGACTCCTACCCACCTGGATGACAGTTCAGCCAAAGCTGTGTGGCTGTCAGGGCTGTGCAGATGATGCCCTTGTGCATCTCCATCCCAGGACCAGCTGCACTGTCCCTGCTGGCTGCTCTTCATCCTCCCGTGGTCCAGGGGTGAGCCTTGGACTTTGTGTTATGGAGGTGCAGTGTTAGTCTTTCCCAGTGAACATCTGGTCCTGCTTGCTATTCCTAGCCTCCATCCAAATTTTGCAAATGTCCTTAAGTATTTTGGAGAGCTCGTGGCTGTGCAGGAGGAGAAGCACCTTGATGAATGACACCATGTGCAGTGGAGCAGCGGAAATGGCCAGTAGAGGAGGCGAGTTTCAGTGGGGAAGGCAGAAGCAATCCAGATGAGGACTTGGAGGACTGGGATGCCTCAGATGGGCCAGCCCCTGCCGGATGCCGGGATAGCCCATTGCCCATGGAGAGCTGGGAGAGGTTTCTAGGACAACTGATGGGCTCTGGGAACAGGGAAGGAATGGAGCCAAATCTTAAAGTCAGATGAGGAGAAAATGAGTAACATCTGCTGAGAAGTGTGAAAGAGCCATTTGTGCTCACTGCAACCTGAAGCCTTTCTCCAGCAGCCACGGCAGCGTGGGCCAGCTCGCTGTCCCCCACACAGGCTGGCTGGCTCAGGGGTCGTTAGGGATGATTTATGTGCTCATTACAGCCACAGCTCTGGACACTGCCCTGTGCCTCACTGATGTGTCCCCTGAAGCCTCAGCACTCGCACATGGGCACAATTCACCTCTGTGTATTCACAGAGAAAAACCTCTGTCCTGTCCCAAGGCTGCAGAGGGGTGAGGTCCTGGGATGCTACTGCTGTACAATTATTAGTTATATTAATGGCTCATAAATAACAGGTTACTGCCCATCTTTCACTCCTGACACCGTGGGTCCACAGAGCTGCATGTCCTCTGCATGTCCCTGATCCCTCTCCCTGCTGATGCAAGGGTAAATTTCCCCTTGACTCTGATGGGGCAAAGAACTCTCCCTGATTCTCTAGCTGGTCCCTCTGCTGTTTTAACAGATCAGCTTTTTGCCTCTAATTAGGCTATTTTCTGCAGTGCAGAGTGTGGTTGGAAATGCTCGAGCTGGAGGTAGTGAACAGTCCAGAAGGATTGCACCTGTGGTTGCTAATCAGCGGCCGCTTCAGCGAGCTGAAATTAGGGTAGCACACAAAAGAGTGAGCAATTTCGAAAATGAGGATGAACATCCCGAAATTTTTAAGAACAATTATGTTTTCACAGCTGTGCTGGTTGCCCCAAATGCATAGAAATCAAGTCAAAAACCAAGCTCCTTTAAGTCAAAGAAAATTAACCTTCATAGTTAAACTCAATGAGAAGTAAACTTACTTTCCCTTCAAATGAATAATATAGTCTTGAAAAAACCTAGCAGCAAGTTATGCTGTAATTACATTCTTTGAATTAATGTTTGTCAGTCCAAGCAAAATAAATAGAAACACAGGCAGGGCAATAGATATATTACACTTGGAGTAAAATTTGGCCCTGGTATGTTGTTTTCACCCTAAAGCTATGCCAAAGTTAATCTACTGTAATTGTGTCTATTACCAGATTCTAGTATAAATAAAGCAGACAACCTGGGAGCTGTTGATATAATTCTTTCATTAACATCTTGTTGCCACCATGGAAGGACTTGGCCAGATCTCATTTGCAAGGAATCAGGCCAAGAGTTACTGAATTACCCAGCAACTGTGCATTTTGCTTTAAGGCACACACTGGATGTTTCCCTGTGGCTCCCACTCCTCCACTGCTACTGAAGGTCTGTGGGGAGGGGAATTCAAGAGTCCTTCCCTTTTTATCTGTGAGGAGCATTTGAGGTGGTCAGTGGGTGCTGGTGGGCCACAGCCAGGTGGGATGGGGATAAAGCTCTGAGTTTGCTCTGAGGGGATTAAGGGGGCTGGGGTGGCCCCCAGGAGTTAGGCTGAGCATCCAGTGGATGCAGTCCCTCTGCACCAAGGTTTGGCTTGGGCTGGGAGCAGAGTTGTTTTGAGCTCTTCCCTCACTCTAAGGCCATCCTTTGGCTAGCAATATTGAGTATGTATTTCTGATAAAAAGAAAACACCCTACACAGTCATGCAAGGAGAGAGTGGGAGCTGTTTCTTACACATGTGGAAATTAGCCCTACAAGTTTAATCTTCAAGCATGCTTTTAAAGGACTCCTTTTCCTTCCAGTTCTGCCCTGCCTGCCTCTGACAGAAAGGAGGCAGCTGTGGCTTGTTCCCATCCTGTTCAGTGCCTCCTTGGGTGCCTTTCTCTGGGATACCCTCTGAAGACAGGCTTTTGGGTTGTCATTAAAGAAGCATGAGCTTCTTTTTCTCTTTTGTTACCTTTCTGTAGGTTCCTGCTGTTCCTTTCCTTCCTACATGCTGCTTTTGGATGCTCAAAGGTTTTCTCTGAACGAGTCTGCCAAATCCCACAGTGGCAGCAGGGTTAGGAAGGGTAGCTGGTGTCTGGTGATGCCTCAGATTTGAGGTATTATTCTGAGGGTCTGAAGAGCTTTTCAAAGCATGACCTAATCCTGTGCCAGTCAGTATACAACATTGTTCTGGGGATGTCTCAAAATAAAGCTTGCTTTAAGTTCATGCAGTTTAAAAAGATGCTGGGGAACAGGGCGAATGGAGCTCTCTGCAACCTACATGTGTCACTAATGCAACAGAAGTAGTGAAAGAAATAGTTTTTCCCACATTCCTAAAGTTATTAAGCAGCAGAAGTGAAAAAAATCCTCTCCTATGTTTGATACAGTTTTCCCTGAGTGACTATTACTTCTTTCTTTGCATCCAAAATAGGAAATTATCAAGATTATGAAATCCGAAGAAAATCAAGAAAGTAAGTAGGTAGGACAGGGTACTGAGGAAAGGTTAAATCCTCTAGCAAACCTTGTCTCCTCACATATAATGTGAAATATTCCAGATTTGGTCATCTGCAGCTTATTTTTTGTTCTTTACAGTTCATTGTTTTCTCCATTGGAAAAAAGTTTAATTTTTTTAGCCAGTCCCTATGTGAGATCAGATGTTCATCAGTGTTCTCCCCTCTCTTTCCAAGGACTGAGTTCATTCAGCTGTTTCCTGGGAACTGTGTTCAGGTGAGACCCATTCATTAAAGGCCACTGTGAAGTCATGAATGAAGAGTTAAAAAATATTCTCCTCCCTATTAATTAATTATGTATTAAAGTCTAATTTCTTGATTCAGCTCATTCTCCAGAGCATTGTCCAGGTTGCTCTGGCTGTGACAATAGGCACATCCCTGTTTCCCAAGGACAGGTTTCTTCATCCCTTACTTTAGCATGCACCCCTGCCCTTTGCTTGGGGAGGTAAAGCTGGGATCTGCCAGAGCATCTTACTGCATGAAAGATGAAAAATATTGATGACTCAAGGAGCAATTGTCCATCTGTGGGTTGATCACTAATCCTTAGTCTCCCTCAGCTGGTTGATGGGTGGCAGGCCAGTTATATCTGCTGGCCAGACTCTTCTCCTTGAGGATCCTGGGAAAAAAATACCAACACAAATTTACAAAGCTCTTTATCTCACCAATAGACTGAGAAAAAGGGAGAGGAACCAACAGAGCCCACAGACATCAGGAAGGATTTGTTCTTGACTCTGTGTCATTGGGGTGGTGCCCATTTCCTGCCATCCCTCTGACTGATCTCCAGCTCCATTACAAATCTGGAATCAGAAGTTGGGCTCTCAGGCCTTTTCCTCCTGCCCTGTGGCAAAGGAAGGGAGGCAGCTTCAGCCAAAAAGCCTTGGCCTGAGGGAGAACTCGTGGCACAAACCAGAGGGAACAGGATCCTGAGGAGCTGTGTTTGCCCAGAAGTTGGCTCCAGCAGCCAGGCTGTGCAATGCCCATGGAAAATACACAAGCTGGGAAGCGTCTGCTGGCTCGGGCTCCATTTATGCTCTGGACCATTATTTTCTGCATAAGCACCTCATGAAAATATCAGAAAGGGTACAGTGCTGCCAATGAAGATTTTTGGTCTGCTCTGAAGGACTGTGAACTGTGATGTGAACGTGGTGCACAACAAAGAATGAGACTAGCTGAAGCTGGAGCCATGCAGTCACATTTTGACTTAATATATATCCTGGGAGCCTTTAGTGCATTTACTTGGCCATTGCTGGGAATGGTCCATGAGAGCTTGTTTTTGTGGCTAGCAATGATATGGAATCCTTGAGCTCACTTCAGGAGAATCAAACTGTCTGACTGTAGCTAAACCCTTCAAGAACACTTCAAGAACAGATTTTCAGCTTACAAATGCCACATATGCACTTTAAAATTCCTTAATTTTGAGTGCTTTGCTGTACAGTAAACAAGGATTTTGTTCCTGTTTTCCTATATAAATATTTGTAACAAAGTTGGTGGCTACTGGTTGAATGTAAATGTTTGTTGTTCCCAGAATTTTTGGACATGATCTACCAAAGATGTACATGTGGATCTAATACACAGTAACTTTCTACTGCTGGAAGGCCTTGGATTAAGGTCAGCTCCAGGAATTGCTTTAACAAGAAGAGAGTTGGATGGGCTTTTGCATGCAGAAGGTTGTTAATCAGAGGCTGTTTTGATAAAGATGCTCCTGAATAGGGTTATACAATGGTTTGAGTTGGAAAGGACCTTAAAGATCATCAAGTTCCAACCCCCTGACAGGTTGGACATGATTTTAATGATTTTAGATTGACTTGTGACTTTTCCCTTAGTGAGTATAGCAGGGATAAATACACCAAATTTTCTGTAGATTTTGAAAAGTTTTGTGTCTCCTAGTGCCTCTCCATTCCCTGCCTGCCAAAGCTTTGTGCATGTGTTTTTCCCTTATGCAAACTGGATGAGCAGAAGTTATATGTGAAATGAATCAGCAGTAGCCAGCAATGTGTGTGGGCTCCATGGCAAAATGCTGGATGCCAGATGAGGTGAAATAGAGACTCCCTGTTCTCCCCAAGCAACAAGGAGAGGGAAGATGCCATCATCCTTCAGGAGTATGAGCAACCTCTCTCCATAAGACCAGTTTACTTGAAATGCAAACAATTATAATTTAACAAACCGTGTTCTGCCAGGAAACAAAATAAAGAATTTTCCTGGATTTGCTAGTGAGAAAATGAGTAGGATTTATTTTAATCTTTACCAGATTTCCCAAATTCTGGAAGAAGAGAGTGGAGCCTGCTATGCAGAGGCTGGTGAGGGGCCTGGGGAGATGATGGCATGTTGGCATCTCGTTGCCAGGCTGCTGACACAGTGTAGGGATTGTGGTGCCACCAGTCCAGCCTCTGCCACTGTGTGCAGGGGAGGAGATAAGGTGGAGAGCATCTTAAGCCAGGCTTGAGTACTGGCAGCAAACATAATGTTCAACACTTTTTTCCCCTCCGTTTAGTGGGAAAGTTACAATCCCAACTTTCTCACAGCGTTAACCTTCCCCGGGCATTTTGTAGGAAGACAAAGTTTGGCAGCGCTGGAGAATTTGTGTTTTAAGACTCTGTGGCCTCACTTGAGGCTTTTGAAGTCCCAGGAGCCTGGCAAAGCTGTCTGGTTATGCCCTTCTGAGAAAGCCTGGAGAAGAGCAGAAGTCTGCAATACATGGAAGTGCAGAATTTGCATCACTATCCAAAAAGAGGGTGAAAAGGGGCCATAACTCAAGGTAAAACATGGCCTGAATCTCACTGTTGTCACAGACAAAACCCCTCATTATGTTCAAAGAAAACCAATTCATCTCTAGTGCATTTGTCCCTCCTTCCCCACTCCTACACTCAGTTGCTTTTTATGAGTGCAGCTTTAGGACACTCTGTCATGAGTGTGATCTCCCCCTCGTGTGGCACCTCCTCAGTCCTCCTTTCAGGCTGTGACAGACACAATCCTGCCACCAGCAGAATGCAACAGGTAATAAATTGCACTGTGTATAGAAGCAGTTCCTGCAGTTTCCATAACTTGTTTGGGCTTGTTCTGATTGTCCACAGCCTCTCCACTACATGGGCATGCACGGAAAATACCTGTTGTGTTTTAAAAGGAGTGTCTGGAGACAAGAAATGAGGAGAGTGGAGATGGGAATTAATACATCATGTGTAAACTAGTCTTTTTTGGTTCCTTTGTTTTGCTATTTGTTAATGGACCAAAAACCTACCCTTGACAACAGATGGAAAATGAGTCCCAGTATTTCCAAGGGCTCCAGTGTAGATCATGGCCCATTGCACAGGAAGGATGCATTCCCTTCCAGAAGACCTTACAGTCTAATTTAAGACAGAAAACAGAAGGAAGGTAGATGAAGAGGAGTGTGGGGGAAGAAGAGATAATGCCTCCAGGAAAGTCATTAAGGAACACATGCCTTCCTGACTTTATGTCTTTTAAAAGTATATTTTCTCCCTCCTGTTGGGTTTTGAACCTTTCCAAGTTTATTTAGGCTATTGCAAACTTGCTGACTTAGGGAGCAAAAAAGCCTTAGGGATCAAAGCAGCTGGTATTGTCAGAGGTATTGAGGGTGAAATAACACATTAGCAGAAGGAGAGATGAGAATAAAAAGAGAAAGAAAATCCAGCTTGATTATTTTGTTCTCTTTTGCTTTTAGCCTCCATCCTAGCTTGATCCTTTTTATTTGAATGGGTATTAATGTTCTTTGTGTTTATTCCAAGAGCATAAATATTTAATGGTCCTAGATTACAGAGTTGAAACATGAGATTAGTCCAACCTTAAAGATTTGAGCAGGGTCTCTTCCTCACATTTGGATGACTCCCACATTGCAGGGAGAAACATCTCCCCTCTCTGCGGGAGGAGCATTTCAAGCTCTATTTTGGGTTCTTTTTTTTTTTTTTTTTTGGTCTTGTTTGAGGCTCAGAAGACATAAACACCTCGCCCACTCTCAGTCACTCCATTGCTATTTTATGGTGACATGCTGTGACAGAGCAATAGCTCTGGGTTATCAGGGGGACTGGGGCATGCAGGTTCATGAGCCTGAATGCTCTTTCCTACCTGCAGCAAGCAGGCTCTGGGCTTGGGAGCTGTGCAGAGCATCAGGCATGGAAAAACCCATGCAGATGTGGTAAATGTGGGTTATGTGTGCAAAATGAGAGGATCGGTGCAGATATGATGAAATTGCTTGCACTAGTTTTTGTTATGCAAGTAGACAATTTCCCTTCTCAATTGCTTTCACTCTTAAGAGAGAAATACAGAGTAAGGAGGTTTGGCCACTTCAGGGTGCTAAAGTGAAAAGTAATGGGGATTGCAGTACTTAGATCTCTGAAAATCAGGCCATGCCTTTAAAATCCCATATATCGATTTAGGTGCCTAATTTCAAGCCCACAAAGTGGGGAAGAAAAATGAAGGAACTTAGTTATGATGATACTTTAAATGGTGTAACAGTGGGTAAAACTGGAGATTGAAGCCAAAACCTGTGAGATACCAGATACAGTCTCTCCTTTGGGGACAATGCAGGCTTACCAAGGCAATCAGCACTGCTGTGGGAGAGGCCAACTCCAAGGTCTGCACAAGGCTCTCCTACCTCTCAATGGATCAGAGGAATAATGAGAAACAGTCAAAATTCAGACACCCAGACAGCCTCGTCCACTGCTCATGGACACAGCAACACAGCTCAGTCACATCTAACAACAGAGCTCCACCTGACATGAAGCTGACAGCTCTCAAGTAGGTTAATTAATTAAATACTTCAAAATGTAGAACAACAAAAAGCACTTCAGGCAAAGTGCAAAGCAAGAGATGATCTAAAGAAGAGGCTTGCATTAACTCCTAAGCTCAACCCACAGAAACAGCAGGTTTTGCAGGACTTTAGAACTCGTAATTAGATGATTTTGCTGAGCACAACAGCTCAAGTGATGTCAGAGCCTGTCTGGATCCCCTGCTTGTCTTTTAAATCCATTTCCACTCTAGGAATGAGAGCTGCAAAAGGAGCTTAAAATATTGATTACCAAAACTCATAATTCTAGCCCCAAAATGTTCACAGTGATTTTCTCTGTTGGTTTCACTGGGGTTTGAGAAGTTGCCAGCTGTATTATGTGATAAGCCACAGCCAGTCACCATTGACAGAGGAGTCACAAATGAAAATGTAAAGGGCTGTCCATTTTCCTTATCCTTCAGCCAAAAAAAGGCCTTCAAAACTTATGTGCTGTACTCTAAAATCCTTTCAACCAAATAACATTTAAATCTGTGTCTCACAAGTGTGATTTCACAGCATTAATATGACACTGCCATTAGCATGTGGAAGTGTATGTGACATTCCAGTGCTTGTATTTATAGCAAAAATGGGACAGACTCACAGCTTGTGTAAACCACTGAGTGCCTTTTTATGGGTCTACTCTGATTTATGCAACCTGAGATTTTTGAGGCAAACTCAGTAGCCTGTTCTTCAGCCACTTGTAGAAATTTTTATATCAAAGTATATTCTCTAGAGAATCGAGAGTGAAGATATAGCAACTTTTCCTTTTAGCTGAAAGATCTAAAATGTTGCTGAAAAAATTGTTTCCAGACATTTCAAATTATTCGGCTTTTTTTTTTTTTTTCCTTTGCGAAGGGAAGGAAAAGAAAAAGTATTTATTTATTTTACTTAAACCCTTAATCTCTTTCTTCTAGGAAATACTAAAAAAAAATACATAGGAATTTTGAAAATACTCATACTTCTTTTTAGAAATACTGCCAAGTGAATATGTTGTTAATATGTTATTTAAACATATTAATCTATTTTTGAGAACTGTTTTAGAAAAGTCTGAGAAAAACCACCCCAGTGTTAATGAGAAGCTTTTTACTGACTGTTTCGGAACACTTTGGGCTAAATTCTGTGTATGTTTGTTGTTTGGATTTACTTGGTGTTTTAATTAATTCATCTCGCCTCAAACAGGCCTAAAGTGCAGTTTTCAGCAAATTTATTTCATTGTGTTTCACCAGGCAGAGCATTAACTACTTTCATAATTATCAAAAGAAGCACGTGGGATGTAAATATGCCTTCACCTCCTTTGGATGCTTAAAAATACCTTTTTGTAAGAGGTGTTGGCAAAGCTCAGAGCTGTGAGGGACGTGAGTGAGGAGCTCCCTGCATCCCTGGGATCCCAATGGTGCAGGAGCTGCACTGCACACAGCTTCACCCAGGCTGCAGCCTCAGCATATGGGAATTGCTATTGTTTTTTTAAAAATCCAGGCATTCATGGCAGCATTCAGAAGCCTTTTGAGGGCAAGGTAGCCCAGTGGATTGATTTGGTTGCATCAGTGTGTTCTGTAAATACGTGTTTGCCTTAGTCTATAAATAAAGGCAGTAGGAGCCAGTGATCCATGAACTTGTCTTTTGTCCTGGTAACAAAACAAATCATAAATATTGGAAATTGAGGAGTCTTGCCCTAACTGTCATAAGAAGGGCTTAATAACTTTGAATGTAAATGAAGAAGCTTGTTGTCTTTTGATTTTGAGCCATAAGGCTAAGGAAGTCAAAATTTCCACTGTACAACAAAAAGGGTTTGAGAAGACAGGATCTAGTGTAATTTCATTACTCCAGATTGAGAAATTAAAAACAACTGTAATTGATTGCAATTGGACCAGGATCCAGTTGAAGCAATGAAGCTTCCTATGGGTAAGGAGCATCTTCTGGGATTGCTTAAAATGCTCATTGTTGGGCTCCTTTCCATCTTGCCAACAGGGGAAAATGCAAGAAGGAAACCAATGCCAGTTTTCATTTCTGTAATTTGGGATAAAAACATTACAGGCACATTACACAGCTTTGGGGGCAGGTCAAAACACCATATCAGGTCAAAACACCACCAGGATGGTCCATCCAGGAGTTATCAGCAGATGAATGATGGAACAAAGAAAGCTTGAATCTCTGAATTTGGACTCAACCTTACTAGACAAATTCTAGTATAAATTTCACCTCTAACCAATCCCAGCCTGAGCCACTCTCTGTCCTAAGAGGAAAGGAGCCTGCCTGACTCTTGGCTTCCTCCTTCCCTGAAGCATGACTTAGGCTTGACTAGAGGAGCTATTGGCAGTTTCTATTCTGGTCATTTACTCCTTTTTGCAGAGTCTGACTCCACAGTACAGATGTTAAGGCACAGCTGTTTACCATTTTTTACTGGTCAATCATGTGAATTGTCCCCTGGTAGGTTGCCTTTTTTTGTTCTTTTTGTTTAAGGTCTAAAATCTTCTGACAAAATCTGTGTTGGTTTTTTTTTGGTTTTGTTTTAATTCTCCTAATTAGTCATAGTGCCTGAGAAAAGACATGGAATGCTCCAGCAGGAAGATGTATGTGTCAGCTGTGGATTCCTCCCAGTCACCTTCACAGCAAGGAGACATCTCAGCAGCTGTGTTACAAACGTGGGCTTCTCTGCTGTGTGCTCCCCCTGCTCTGTCCCATGTCCCCTCTTGGTTCCAGCCCCAGCCTGGTTCCTCTCCTGCTCCTGCAGAGGTACTGAACTCAGCATCTCGTGCTGCCCATGCTGAAGCCAGACAGCACTGTCAGAACATGAGAGGTGGGAGTGGGAGTTTCTCCAGGCTTTTGAGACCATTTGGGAATCATCATTTTTTCAGGAAATATGTTTCAAATGTGGCCCTTCCGCCAATCGCCTCCTCTGACAGCCGGGCCCGCCGGCTCCCTGGAGCCGTGGGGAGATCCTGGTGCCTCCTCCACGGCACAAGGGAGCTGTGTTGTGGGTTATGAACTAAGCCAATTAACCCTGCTCATTTTGGAGACATCCCAGTCCTGGCAGGGGTTCCTGTGCTGGTGCTGCACACGTTTCACAGGCCCCTATGATTTGGGCAGGCTGCAGGGCTCCCTTCCCTCAGCTTTCTGTGTTGGCATTTGGGGTGCACCCCTAGAAATGGAGCTGCAGGAACAGCACTGCCTCTCCCCTACTGCCAGCACTGCAGGAACACCTCCCACTTTACTACACCCCAAGCCTCATCCAACCTGGCCTTGGACAGTTTCAGGGACGGGACAGCCACAGCTTCTCTGACTAACCTGGGCCAGAGCCTCTCCACTCCCAGAGGAAATAATTTCCCCCTAAAATCTATATTAAATCTCCCCTCTTTTAGTTTCAAAACTGTTCCCCCTTGTCCTCTCACCATTTGCCTGTGTAAATAAAGCTCATTCATGCAAAGAATTATTCTTTCTCCTACAGTTTAGCTACATAAAATCAGATTTACATCAGCTTGACAGAGAGTAGAAATTTGGCTGCTGTTCTCCATAACATATCTGCATAATATAATATATGCCTGAGATTTCTATGGAGGCTGATACAGTTTTATGTAAGCCTCTGATAGTAGCCACACCAAAAAGAGAAATGTTTTGAAAGGCTTTTTTTGGTGTCCTCTTTTCTTGCACCCCTTAAGTGCAAACGAGCAGATAAAATCAAACAGATGATGTTTGCAGTTTCCTGAAGCCGGGAGTGGGTCCGGGCAGTGAAGATTATCTCCAGATCCCAAGTGCTCTAATGGCTTGCAGGGATGTTGGCCATGGAAGCTGCTTCTGTGGCTGTACTGAGAGCGGCTGGCTTCAAAGCAGGGCTGGGAATTGGTTCCTATTCCATATAAATTAATTTCTCCCTCCACGGTGGGGCTCTGTGCTAGTGCAGAAGGGTTCATGGTGAGGGTTCACTGAAATGGATGAAAGGAGACTGTGAACAAATTTATAGATTCTACTGGGGCTTCACAATTCCTCATTTCTGACTATTTAAACAGGTTCCCAAACATTTACTCATCTATAGAGTGTTAATCTCCTGTTGCCAGCTTTTCAAATGTTTGTAACTGCAATGTATTTGTAAACTGCCTCTCTTAAGCAATGACAGCCTTGACCAAAGTGTAATTTAAAAATAATTTCTTGATTAAAAAAAACATTGTGTCAGAGAGATGATAAAGAGGTGGTAAGTGGAGTTTACTAAGGCTTTGGTAAACCTAAGTCAAATTTACCAGTAACATATAAAATAGTTCCAGCAATCCAAGGGAATCCTGTGACAAGTTGACCAGGGCACCAAGATAAGAGTTAAGTTAATAGATTATTTTTTGAAGAGTAAATGGGATGGTCCTTTCTGTTCCATGAAATAGGTGAGGATGTGATTTAGGACAGTTAATTATTTCATTTAAATGAAAGGACCCAAGAAGTCCTGGCTGTTATATCAGGCTTCCCATATCTGCCTCTGCTTCTCTTGGTTGCTTTTGCTCCCCACAGCTCTCGTTTGTGAGGCTGAGGCAAATTTGGGCAACCTTATGGTGCCTAAATATGGCACTAGTGATGCACACCAGGTAGTCATAGGGATCAAACCCATCCAGAGTTTTCCAAGACAATTATCCTACCTCTTCTAAGTTCCCTGTAGAACAGCTGGAAGTTTCTGACCCTGCCCAGCTCAGCATGCTGTAACCATGCTGGGTCCTCAGTGAGAGCACAGCTGGGTCCCTCTGTACAGCAGCTCCTCTGTGTGTCCTTCCTCCTGACTGAGTCGTCCTGGGTGGTGCTCAGCCCCTCTGTGTGCCCCCATGGTAACAGATGAGCTTCTTTTTTCAGTCTTGGGTAATTTTCCACTTTCCAGACCCTCCTCCAAGCAATAAATTAAGTCAGTGTGGCTTCCAAGCTCAGCCCCTTGTTGATGTAGGGGCTGTGTTACTGCATGCTGCTCCCAGCCCCTACCCAGGGCTGAAAGTTTTCTCCAACGTGGGGGATTTGCAAGCCCACACCAGGAACATTCCACGTTTCCTGCTGTTGAAAACAACCTGAAATCATGAGTTGTAGCTTACCCCAGTCCACTGATTTTCACACCAGTTTGTCTTTCCTTTTTAAGTGAGGAACAACAGACATCCCAAACGTGGCCTCTCCAAACTGCCAAGAAATCATAAAGTCACTCTCTGTTATGTGCAGAGCTTTATAGCAAAGAATTTGCTAATAGTATCAAGCATTTAGCTCTTACTCCTTTGTTTTTCATGCTATTTTAGTTCCAATCTCCAGTCTAAAATCCCTGCCGAAGTTGCTTACTCCAACTTGGCTGGAAATTTCAGGAACTGCAGAAAACATCAAGTTGTGCCACTGAATACAAGGCATGTTCCTGGGAAGAGCAAAACACTGTGGACACACAAAGAAAGAAAGATCCTGGGAAAAATTGAGTCAGCAAGCAAATCTTCTGGTATCCATTAAAAGGTAATAATTCTAACCAAAGGAAGGGGGATTTTCTTGATGTGAAATGAAATAATCATCCAGAAATGATGTGTGTGTGTGTTCAAATTTAAATTTAGAATTTTATTGATACGTTGTTCAAAGGCCCTTCTCTTCCCAGGGTAGTTTTGCTATGATCTTTTCTTGAGAAAGAAAATCCCTGCACAGAACAAGGCCTTGTTTTGCTCAGCCCTCACCATGAAAAACCACCATGCTGGGATAGTAGGCAGCAGACCCTTCCCTTTTTTAAATACTGCTATGGTCCTGGTAGATGCACAGCATGTCAGAGTTGAATTTGAGGATTTCCATGCTAGGTTTGTGCTGAAAATAAATATGGATTGTCATGGGACAAGTAAGGGGTGAGGGAGATCCCTGCCTGATGCCCTGCCATGGAGCTGGGGGATTTCCAGGTTGGAGGATGCTCAGTCTCCAACTTTCAGACTAGGTTTCCATTAGAAATGATGCTTCAGCTCTCCCAGCTTGGTCATTTTGAGGCTGGTTTAAGTCATCAGAATGTGTGTAAGTCCCCAAACTGTGTCACACCAGCAGCAGAGCTGGGCTGACACCAGCCTGCCCTGACCTGGCTCTGGGGTGCTCAGGCTGTTCTTTGATGAGGTTTCCCTGTCAAAACCATACTGTGGCAAATAAAGTGCCCCAGGGCTTTTCATTTAAGTCGAAATCCAAAAAACTTCTGTGATCTATTCCTCTTCGGAGGTCGGCTTTCAGACAAAGCTGTCTGTAAGGCAGCACTTAGGTTGGATACAGGTTTTTGAAATTGCTGCAGCATTTTTTGTGCAATTATATTCAAGAAACTATTACAAAGAAGTTATTTATGAAAGGCAAGCTGGCTCATAGTAGAGGTTATTTATTTCACTCACTTCTTGATTAAAAAGGGGACTTTTGTGCATCTTGAAATACTTTCCTGAGTAGAGAAGAGCTTATACTGAAATGTGTATGTTGTGCTCCAAAGCAGTAAGGCTGAGGTCCATGCAATTAAAAAAAGACATTGTTTGTTAAAATATTTGTGTTTGCTGAGCACAATGAAGACTCTGTGCTCTTATTAAAGTCACAAAAATAAACATTCATTTTATCCTGGCCCCACTCCAAGAGTGAAAATCAGCTCAGGTCTGTGTCATTAACTCAGTTTGGCATCTGAGTAGTTGCTGGGATCTCAGGTGCTTTTTTCCTATCCCACACGAGTTTTAATATTCACATGAATTCAACTGGCCAAAGCTCCTGATTACGATCCCATATGACAGTGTGCCCACTGGAGATCTCCTTCACTGAACAACATGGTATTTTAATTGTGCACGAGCCTTCATCTTATCATTTATCTCCATTAATAACACAGCTTTTCCTTTTAGTTCTTCCATTGATTCCCTGTGGTGGCCAGGAAGAGTCTAAGTTGCCTTTGCCTATAATCCCTTTGGCATGTGGGCACACATTCCAGGTGGAATTCCCGTGGAAATTCCAACTGGGAGGACTGGCAGCATGACCATGGTCCCAGGCCTCTGCAGGCAACCATCTTGTGCTGTCTGAAACACAACATAGCCTCAAAAATGAAAACTTGGGCCCACTGATAAGGATTCAGATGGATAAATTCAAGCTGGGAGCCCAGTTTTGACCCATGTCTGATTAAAATGCAGAGTATCATAAATAATTTTAACCATTCCAGCTTGCATTTAGGCTCACCCATGCGAGCAGTCTCATTGGAGTCAATTATGAACAATGGCATTTCTTCTTTATTCACTGCTGGTTTCTGATACAGGGTGTAAATGACTCTTTTATTGCCTTTGACACCAAAACCCCTTTGTCCCACTGTAGGGACATCACACTAATTGATAAATGTTGCTTGATTGGGGTGGCTTTTAATTTTATGATCCTATTAAGAATGATAGATATGTCAAATATTTGTGCCTGCTGGACAGAACATATTATTCTGCTCTAAGGTTTCCATTTTAATTTTTTTCGATCAATTGGGCAGAACCACTGCTGTAAGACAAACAGATGCTCTTCAGCTGTACTTTTCCATAAATGATTTTGTTCTGTGGTTTTTTTTTTGTTCCCCTACCAGGCATATCAAGTTCAAAAGAAAATGTTGCCTCTCACTAATGAGAAGATTAATCTCATTCTCAAATGCAGCAGACTTTGTCAACTCTGTTGAAAGTTTGATGACCTTTAAGAGACAAAGTTTTAGTGTGCCCAAAATAAATAATTCATCCTTCACAGATTTGCCCTGTGTATCCATCTGCTTAAATCCGAAGCATGCTGATTAAAGCTTCTGAGTGCAATTATCTTCCTACTTCATTCAGATAAAAATCTCTATTTTCTCACTGCACTTCAAAGCGCAACTGCTCATTTAAGGATATCACCAATCCGATGTACATGGGGTCCATTTTTGCTCTGACTTCTGCTCTCCACAGCCTTCTTCAAAATCTCACAGAAAGGACTGAAGTTCTCTTTTCCATGCAATTTCCTTTTCCAGCACTGAAAGCTGAAATGTGTAATTAATCCTCCTGTAAAATCTTTGAAATCATCATCTTCAAACACAACCAAAAAATTCATTTCTGCTCTCATGGACAGGGAGAAAAATGTCATGTAGGCAAGTGGCAATATGTGACTTACTTTGATTACTGCAATTACTGTCACTGCTGGGCTCCTTCCACCTCTGAAGGCTGCAGGCAGCAAATTGCCAAGAGAGCCCATTGCCCCTGTCCCTCCCCTGAGCAGTGCCCACCTGGCTGATTTCTTGCCCCACCTGTTGCCCTTTTGCCTTTTGGCCACACTTTTGCACATAATGATGTGTGCAAGCAACATCATCTTGGAGTGCAGCCAAAGGGGCTGCCCACAGGGCAGACCCCAGAGTCACAGAAACACAGAATTGAGAGACGCCCACAAGGATCATCAAAATCCAGCTCCAGGCCTTGCACAGAACCCACCAGGTGCCTGGTGCCTGCCCCAAAAAATGCGCAGCCATCCCTCCAGCCACGGGCATCAGGGAGCAGGTTTGAAGCCTCCTGCAGTGCCCACATGCAGATAAATAAGCTGATTATAAAATAGCCAAGCAGATGGTCTCTTTTGTTGCTACCTGTGAGAATAAGCACAGTCCTCCCACTTCCCTGGGAGGAAGGAAACAGCTCTGCGGACATCACGCAGCTCTCGGTTTATTTAGGACACTCTGAAAGAAATGCTGAATGAATATTGCAGCCATTTCAATGAATCCTTCCTGGCCCCACATGAAATTAGACCGAACTGGCACCATGTCACCTTGTTACTAGAGAGAACAAATATTCCCTCTGGCAGAAATCCTCCTTCAGCCTTGAAAAAATGTTGGGATTTTTTTCATGCAGAAATTGAAATTGGTCTTAAATGCTCTCTGGATTGAATGTTGCTTGTCATAGATGAGACAATGAAAATGAAAGGGGAAATAACAAGGGATTGCTGGGTTTTTAGAGGTGATTTACAGAAGAAAGGAAATCCTAAAGATCAGGAAGTTGTTAAAATACCAGTGACAGTCAAATATGGAAACATTCCAAAGTCAGAGATTAGGAAAAAAAAAAGGAAAAATATAGGAATTTCAAAGAAAAAATCCACAAGGAGGGGAAAGTATATTCAAAAAGAAAAGAGTATCCATGGAAAGAAAAACAAAAACCTCTTAAAACCAAAACCAAGGCACCTGCTTTTCTGGCAGTTACCAGCAACAAGGAAGACTCCACCTGCCAACTCTAATTTTTAACATCAGTAAATCACCAGGCGGGTGAAATAACAGGATGCTAGAAATGAAACAATTGGCACTAATTAGCAGATCAGATACCACTCCCACAGCCCTGAGCAGGAGCTCGGGGTTTGCTCCCACTCAGTGGGGATAATTCTCTTCCCATCCATGTGTGCACATTCCTTCCCCCAGAGGTTGCAAGGTGGGGTTGGCTCCATGGTGAGAGAGGGGGATGCAGTTGCCCATGAACCAGTGTGACCCTCTGGGACCCTCCTCCCCAGGTGCCAGCTGAGGAACCAGTGAAACAGGGAAACTTGGGTGAGAAAAAGTATCTTGAGATGCTGAGGCCAATCTCTTCTTGGCAATGAGGAGGAAGTTTTAAATACTGGGCAAGGAGTAATCAAATCTGTTAGAAAAAGGAAGAGCAGCTTGGTTGTATGAAGATCACCCCCATTTGCATGTCTCATATGCTCATACTCCAAAATACTCAACAGCTACACCTGGAGTGTGCATGAAACAGAAGAACAGCAGCACATGAATGGAAATATGGGATGGGGAATATAAATCATAAAATACAGCACTTAAATTGAAAGCTGAATTTTGAGCCTCTGGACCAACATAAAGCCTGTGATATATGTGGAGAATCAGTCTCATGTCTTTTGTTCAATCTAGTGGGAGTGCTATAGCTGGAATCCCTCACATTGCACTGCATGTGTCAAGGTTGCCCTTGGCAGAAACTATTGATGGCCAGTGATTTTGATTTTATCTTATGCTATTGTGACTTCATACTCTCATGAGCACTTCTGACCCATGTTGTTTGCTTGGCAAAGCATGGACTGAGCTGTGGGTAACAAACTTGGGGGAGCTGCCCAGGGGCTGTGGCTGTGTTAGGATTTCAGAAGGAGGGTAGGAGGCCCCTGGTTTTGCAATATTTGAGTATCTGATTTGTTTGCCAGCATTGAGTTCATTTGTGAAAATCAAGGAAAATGAAACCATTACCTAATCACAGTTACCTACTAATGTTGATGCAAATTTGGTGCAGGTGCCTAGTGAGAATCGTAACTGAAAATCTCTGGTTAAGTTGTCATTCAAATAAGTGCTTTAAAATTAAGTAGATTTCAAAGGTGTGTTTAAGGGAACAATATTTTTGGACATTTTCTCTGCCAGTCCATGTTGGGTTGAACCAGGCAGACAGCCAAGATTTTTTGCTTTTAGTGGTCAGTAATGGACCTGCTGTAGTGAACTTGTGGCTTGATGTTTTAATGGACTGGTCAGAAAGAAGCCTGGGAAAGGTATCAAGGGCCCTCCATCTCTTTGATCAGTGATCAGAATTCCCTCAATGTATCCCATTCATCCCTATAATCAAAGGCACGAGAGACCATATGAAAATTACAGCCCTGTTAATACATATTAAAGTCTTTCTTTAACAGATGGGAAACCATAAACAGTTTCCTAAGATGCATAAACAAATTAAAGAGAACTTCCAGCTCTGACATCTTAATAGACTGTGATGAATAATTTGGCATCACAACAGCATCTCTGCCAAGATAAGGAGCCTTGGGATGAGATTGCTCTTTCAAAGAGTTATCCAGTAGCTTTCCTATCTGAGCACAGATTATCTGGTTTGTGGAGGACAGTGGAAGGTCTTGCTGGGGAAGTTTATCTGACTTGGCTCTCAGGGCTTTATCCTGTCACCAAGATCATTACCATGATACCTTTCATGTGAATCAGCTCTGCTCCTCTATTTTTCATAAAAAAACAATGTCTGACTCATATCCCACAAATAGGATTGGTACAACAGGGGAAGGGCTTAGTTGATTGTTGAAAGAAAAAACTATTAGGCTCTTTCATCATGGTTAGGCTATTTTCTGTAATAATAATTTACCAAAGTAAATGTTACTTCCTGGAAAAAAAAAAAAAAGGCTGTTGTATTTGCCTACTGTTCATCAATAATTTATTAAAAACAGTGACAAGAATAAATCTTTGAAAATAAGGCTTCACATAGGTACATGTTTCAGTTGCAGACTGTAACTGAAATAAGCAGTGATTCATGGCAAATGAAGTTGGAATCAATTAGAGAATCCCTGGTCTGTGACAGGCACTCTGTTTTCTCTGGACAGCCAATGGTTTTGGGAAAATAATGGTTATTGGCACACACAGAGGTGCAATAGAGCCATAACCAGGTTTTTCCACTTTCTCCAGAGATGAACACTGTGTTGCAACACAACATTGGGCATTGTAACCCAGAGAAGCCCCAGGAATGTGGACGGGATGTTTTTCATAATGCAGTTTCCATCCTGCCATCTCTTGGTTATTAATTGCAATTTTCAGTGCAAACAGAGATTTATCTAGACCAAGGCTTGGCTGTTCACATCTTGTATCTCAGCAAATTGAAAATGCTCCAAGGCCCAGCCAGCTCAGTGGGGCTGCACTGAAGGCAGTAAACCCCAACAGGGGCCAGGTAGACACCTGTGTGTGGGGACATGGGTCAGTGCTGGGCTTGGCAGTGCTGGGGGGAACAGCTGGACTTGATGACCTTTCAGGTCTTTTCCAGCCACAGAAAGGTCACGTGTGATCAGAGCTCAGACCCTGCCCATACCCTGCTCCTCCAGGTAACGTTAAGCAGATAAAGTCCCTTCTGGGAAAGGGGAAGTAGCAAACCTGAAATAATTGTGCAGCTCAGCTTTCAGGTGCCATTTCCCTGTGCATCCCTAATAATCCCTGAAGCTGCTGTCTTGGTGATAATCTAGCAATTAAAGGGAAATATTGGTATTTAATTAAACTTGTCAATCAACCAGGAATGAGTTTTCCTTATCAACAGGAGCTGGATTTGATTTTGCCACTTAGAAGTGAATCTTAAAGACTCTTGTAGAATAAAACTTTAATTAGGAGAGGAGATTTGGATTAACATGTAAGGCAGAGAGAGAAAGGTCCTCAAAAATCATCTGAGTATGATTCACAGGAAGAGAGGTACCTAAATATGGGAACAGATTTTTTATTTTTTTATAGAAAAGAGCAGCTATATGGTGTTAAAGCTCATGGGTAGAAGAAGCACAGGAGGGATTTTGATGAGGCTAGGATGTCTCTATTCAATCCACTTTCCTGCTCTTAATATTTAGTCATTTCAGATATTCAAAGTCTGGTCAGAAAGCACACACATACACTGTGTGGCATTAGAAAATCCTCAGGATTTGAATGCCTGACTCTCATAAATTTAGGTATCAGAGAAACAAATGTCTCTTCTGAAAGGTTTGAGAAAGGTACAATTTTTGGTGACTTTCTGGTCGTGTTGGTAACATGGAGGATGCTGCCCACCTGCACCTCATTCCTAAACCCACAGGGCCCCGATCCTGCTTGGCAAATCCACACCAGGATGTGCCCCAGGTGCCAGTGACTGTACCCTGATAAATCCCAAAGTGCTAAATTCAGTTCTTAGCTCTACATTTTCTTCAGAATTGTTCCAAGAAATATAGAATTTCATGGCATTGACTCCTGATCCTTCTTCATCCCTTCTCAGGTGTGTCTCCAAACGTTGGTGCCTCAGGGATTCATAGTAAAATCACTTGCAGTTTTATTTTCTTTTGGGTATTTTAATTTTATTTTGGGTTTCATGGGAAATAGGAAAAATTTAAAAATTCACTCAGAGAAATCAGAATTCATGAAAGTCTGCTCTGCAAATTGAGCCAGAACAAGGCTGGATGCAAGGAGGTGTTTCCTGGAGAATAGCAGTGCTGCTTACTGTGTAAACTGGAAAACAGCTCTGCTGCCACTCCAAGATTCTTCCAACTGGGGGATGTTGAAATCCATGTTCTGAATTCTTGGGTATTGCTACAATATGCCCCAAAATACAGTTTTCCACGGAGCAAACTGGCAAATATCATAAGGCAAGATGAAATCCCATAAGAATGTACCAAATGGCCAATGTCAATGGAAATGTTCTTCACACATTGCCAGAGATATTTTCAGGCAGAAAAACCCCAAACCCCACCTTCCAAACAAATTACTTCCTGCCACTTGTAGTTCTTTAGTGCTTCTCTCTGAAAAAAATGCAGGAATCAGACCCAAAAGATATAATTAGTCCCACATTAGCAATCTGGGAGGATGCTGCTGGAGCAGGCAGGGGTAGGTGTTCCACCAGTACACTGACAGTGTCAAACTGGGCTGAAAGGTTTCTGCCACATTAAGGACTTACTTTTAAACTTTCTTCTTGAAGTATTCTTCTGCTCAGTCACTGGTTTCATTGAGTATGTTACCCCCCAGAATATCATGGGGTTTTTTTAATAAACAGCCTGCCTGGTTAAATGTTTCTGGATATTTGTATTCTATCATCTGTGATCAGTATAAAATTTGCCTGTCAAAAAACTATGGGAAATATTCAGCTTTATAGCTGAGAAAAAAAAATGTTTGTCACTTGTGTGATCTAACCTGAAAGAAATTTTGCTTAAAAATCTGTCAAAATATTTTAATTGTATTAATGGAGACCCTATCCCAGGGCTGCCTCAGCCTTCACAGTAGGAGAAACAGGTTTCTGCTTGAATACCTCTGGACAGAGAGCTCTGGTTTGAGGAATGGAGGCTTCAGTTTTCTCTCATTTTAGTCGTGGTGCTCACAATTCACCTCTCTGCTAGGAGTTGTTCAATGCACCAAGATGCAGGAGAGCTCTGGGGTTGAATTTTTGAAGGTTCAGGCAATTCCCTGTGGTTCATCAGCCAACAAAATGGGGATGGGGAGAAGCTCTCCCCAGCCACAGGAACAGCAGCCCCTCTCTGATCTCAGTTGGAAAGTGACACCCAGCACGCCCTCCGTGTGTTCAGCTTACAGAATCACGGAATCATAAAGGTTGGAATAGCCCTCAAAGATCATCGAGTCCAACCATTAACCCAGCACTGCCAAGGCCACCAATAAACCATGTCCCCAGGTGCCATATTTACATAGTTTTTGTCTATAGACAGTGATCCCACGACTTCCCTGGTTAGTGTGTTCCAATGTTTGCCTACTCTTTCCATGAAGAAATTTTCCCTCATATCCAATCTAAATGTCCCCTGGCACCACTTGAGTCCATTTTATCTTGTCCTATCTCTCATTACATGGGAGAAGAGCCCAACCCTCACCTGGCTACAACCTCCTGTCAGGGAGTTGCAGAGAGCAGCAAAATCCCCCCTGAGCCTCCTTTTCTCTCGGCCAACCCCCCCAGTTCCCTCAGCTGCCCCTCACCAGACTTGTACTCAAGACTTTCCCACTGCCCTTCTCTGGACACACTCCCATTCCTATTGCTACTCTATTGCCTTCTTCGTATGCAAAGGCTGGAATTCAACCCCACAGCCTGGGCAAGGCAGCCAGTAATCTGCAGAAACATATAGACTTTCCTTCTGGCCTCACATTTGTTTTCCTTTGATGGTTGTTTTAGATGCATCTGTGTTTGCTTTAGGACTCAGACCAGAGCTATGTACTCTTCAGCAGACGCTGGGGCTTATCCTGAGGTCTTCCATGTGTTGTTTTCATTAGAATCCTGGTTGCATCCTGGTTGCAGAGAAAAAAAATCAGTATTGGAAATACCATTTGGCGAACAGGATCATACATTTGTATTATACAACCCAGCAGTGGGGTTCCCTTTTTCTGGGAATTCTTTGTTCTGGAGAAGTAGTGCCAAGGCAGTGAGATTGATTTATTGTCACCAATAGAAACCAAACACTCGTCGCAACATTTTACAAACAGCAAACATCTCCAAGGGCCTTGGCTGTCCCTGAGTCCCACAGCTCCCTCCCTCTGCTGCCAGACACAGGGAGCAAAGTCTGGACATGCCGTGCTGCCCTGCATGGGGGTAGGTGCCAGATGGGCAGCTCATCCCACCTGCAAGTCCCCCCTTTGAGGGTGCTGTTGAATGAAACGACCCAAGATACTTTTAGGAAGCAGAATAACACAAGGGTTTAAAGGATGTCGGGTTTTGAAATAAAACAGTTTTTAAAACCTTGCCTGTAACCTGGGAAAGTAAACTGGGGGCACACACTCACCTTGTTCCTGTCAGGTCTGTGGTTCTCAGACATTGAGTTGGCTGCAGGTGACCACAGGCTCCCAGGATAGTTAAACACTCAGTGTCCCTCTGTAGTCTTTCTCACATTTTTACATTGGTCCATTTGTCTAACTGCCAGGATAAAATACATTTTCCACTCTGATCTTCCTTATCCTGGCTATTCCACCCCAGACTGTTCTAATCCCCCTCTAAGTCCCTATGTTCTCTATCTATATGATGAGACTGTTGCAAGGCTTTTAGTGTTATTGCCTCCTACCATCTACCCCAACCCACATGCCCGGGAAGCCCTCTGCAAGTCCAGTCTGTCTGGACACGGCAGCAAATGGCTCTGCAGCACCAGAGGGAATCAGATCAAAGTGCACATCCCAGTCCAGGGCTCCCTCCCAACGTGCTGCCCGTGAATTCATGCACCATGCACAGACACTGAGCTCTGCCCAGCTCGGTCAAGATGTGGTGCCTGCATCCTGCTCCTCTGAGAGCACCGCATGTGCTCGCTGTATTTAATACAATCACATAATATTAAGGGCCAGAATATTTTCGGCGATCCCGGAGCAGCACGAGGAAGCTGTTTACTCCTGGCTTTCCGCTCCCTCTGCCGAGCAGTGTCTGTTGTGTGGCCAGGTCTGACATCCTGGCCCCCCAAGCCCCGGATCCGCAGATGGAGGGGGCGGCCGGGGCCGCCGGATCCCGGCATCGGCCGGATCAAAGCGCATCTGCCGGGCGGGCAGCGCATCCCTCCTCCGCCAGGCACCGGCGGCTGCCTGCCCTCGGCCTCCGTGGAAGGCAACCACAACCCAGCTGCACGTCTCAGGCATCAGGAAGCTGCTCCTGGGATGGAAAACAGAAGGATTTAAGCAGCAGGTGTTGACTGGGGAAGCATTATACAAGCAAAGCTTCAGAACACAGAGAGGCACCTTTCCTCTCTTGGTACTTTCCTTTTGAGATCTGAAATTCCTGCAAGATTTTTCTGCTTGAAACACAAAAAGGTAGAAGAACAGCACCTAAACAATCACTTTGTTTGCTTTGCTCCTGCTGATGCAGAGGTCAAGGAAGTGTCATAACGTGATCTGATTCACTGGCTGGCGTGACTTCCACAGCTCTAATAAATATCATATCATGCCAGAAGTGGATGTAAGCTATTAACCACGCTGAGGTAGGAAATCCAGGGATCAGGAGTAAAGTGACTATATCCAACATTTAATTTGAGATTCAGATGTCTCATGGAAGAACACAGAGCCTTGAAATGAGATCCAGACCAGCTGATGGCTTGGATGGGGCCAGGTTGGATGGAGCTTTGGGCAGTCTGACCTGCCCATAGCAGGGGGTTTGATCTTTAAGGTCCCTTCCAACCCAAACTGCTCTGTGATTCTGTGAAGACACCAGTTTGCACATCACTGGAACCACTCTGATTGCTCCAACAGGGAATGTGGCACTTACAGGCGTGCTTGCAGGAAAGGAAAATAAGTGTTTCAAGAGATGCATATTCAGCATTTCTGATCAGAACAGAGTGAAAACAACAGATTTCCTCTCACACACCAGCCCCAGGAGAACTAAGTGTCTTTTGCACAATAATGTTCACCAAGAAGTCTGCAGAGAGAAATCCAGCTCAAGAGAAATTCCACAGAGGAAAATCATGACCCAGTAAAGGCAAAGGGATAGCAAGAGGAAGGTGTGTTTGAGCAGTGTTCACAAGCAATGGGACTGACAGTGTTGTACTCATGTGCCAGAGGCTTTTCTTCCCTACTGAGGCAGCAAAAGAATAGTTTTAGCATATTCTGACATTAATTGAAAATGCATTAGTGGCTGAGAGCAAACATTAGCTCTTGGTCTTGAGAAATTTCCTTTGTCACTAGCATAATTGTAACAAAAATTGAAACACCAAAATAAATGTTAGAACATTTAAAAATCATAAAGCCTTCCCTGTTTCCACTTTTCTTCTGCAATAAATTAAAAGCATGAGAAATTTCCCCTGCAGACACAAACATTAAGAAATCATTCGGCAAATGACTTTTTTCAAGCCTGGCATCTCTAGCCTAGGGAGAGCTTTGGAAAGGTCACAAGAATTTGTCCCATGAATGGCCTCTCTTCAAGCCTGGGGGGGTAAATCTGTGGATCTGGGGCACCATGATGTTGGCCTGTCAAGGACAAGAGGGCAGATTGTGGGAATGCTGCCTGTTCTTTGCCAGGTGAGTTGTGCCACCTCCTCACCTTTATCATGTGCATGGATACCTTTGCTCCAGGAGGCACCTGAGCATGTGTTTAGGTCTCATTTCAAAGGAATGTAAGTCCTTTCCTAGAGGTCTTTCCTGAACAGCAGCCAGGAGCGATGATATGAGCTCTGTGCTGCCTTGGGCAGAGACTGGAGCACCCTGTGAGTGCCAGGATGCCTGATACTGCCAGCAAGTCTGGACCCACAGGCTCCTGTGCCCTGAGGATGGACAGACTCTGCCCAGCAGGTCAGGAGGAGGCAGCAGGTTTCACACTCTGCCTTCTCAGCACACAACACACAGATCATAGCATCAGCCTTGGCACATTCCCTTCACCAGGAAAAAATGGGAAATGCAGGACCGACAACAACAAAGACATTCAAAGCTCACATTTGGCATCTGACCTGCAGATCATGGCTCTCATCTTCAATTGCCTGAGTTTAAAAAAAACAGGCACTCTATTGTGCACTCTGTGTGTACAATAATTTCTTCTGACAATAAAGTCCCCTCTGTTTCAGCCCGTGTGCTCTGTGTCAGAGGCACCTGTGCAGATTCTGCATCTTGGCGTCTCTAAATTATTTCTCTCTCACAGTAAACATGGGGATGTGCAGACACATTTTTGTCTTTACTTCTTATGGGTGCTAAGCTAAGGACCCAAGAGTGCTGTGTCTCATGCAAGATCAAGTGTTGCAGACTGGGAAACGAAATATTCAACCCTAAGACACTGCTCATTGCACCCTTCTTGTGGCTGGCTCTTTGTTATTGCTGCCAGACTTTAAAATGCTGCTGTGTTTCTACCCTGTTCAGGATTGGTGTCCCTCAGAGTCCTAAAGGCATGTGGAGTTCCCTCTGTAAAGTGAATTTTTATGGGGAAAGTATTAAGAATAATTATTATGTGTATAGCCACCAGAAAGAATATTCTATGTCCAGAATGAAAAAGAAGGGCCATTTCAAAGGAATAATTACCAAAATTTGTATCATCCATAAACCCACACATTCTCCATAGGATATGGGTAAAACTGTACACCCCTGAGAGTGACAAGTGTGGCCTTCCTTCAGCCAGCAAATATGGGGCCACGTTTCCTAAAAAGTCATTTGTTTTGCCATTTATGACTTAGTGTGAGCTAGAAAAACTGTTGCAACAAGCTGTTTTCATCCTTGGGAAAATGCTTTGCTCCCACCATGTGGTTAGGGAGGGTGACCCCTGTCAGGCTGGGAGCCAAGGGGGTGGCATCACAGCTCCCAGAAATGGCCACCAAGCAAAGCAGCAAGGTGGAGTATCTTCCCATAACCCCCAAGTTTTGGGATTCTTTCTCATTTTCCTGCCAGGCAGCAGCTGTAATTTCAGCCTGTCACACTGGGGTTACATATGGAACTCTCCTCCCTGGCCGATGAGGTCCAGGGTGATTCAGTCCAGGTGTGACGTGGACTTTGAAGACTCCTGGCTTAGAAGCACCTCTCTTCATGCCTAAAGAGAAGAACAAAATGAAGCAAAACTAGAAAAAATCACCAGTCCCCACTGCAGGAAGAAGGGAATTGTCACAGACCCATGAGACATTGCGAAAAAATGGATAAATAAATTAAGGGGCTAAAGATGCCTTTTATTTTATGGTGGAGCAAGACAGAATCAAGTGTGTCTGTAACCAGAGTGAAATGACATTTGAGCAAACGCCAGTTTTATATCCACTCACACTAAAGAAAGGATTTAAGTTCAGCCAAAGTCTCCTTCTGGCTTTCTAACAGTACTGACTTCCACTCAGGGAGAACAAATACTTCTCTGCTCATGTAACAAAAAGAATATCTTGGTCTTTTCCTGAGCGACTTTGCCACAAATTAGCCAGAGGGAGAGAGCTAAAGCTTGTGATAGAAATAACTCTCATCAGGAACAAGTGCTTAAGGGGCATAAAAATGGGATTTTATTAACTTTCTGTCAGTTTTCAGTGCAGGATAAATGTCCACTTAAGAGCATTAGCAGCGCATTCCCTCAGAAGTGACATTTGCAGGACCTTGTTCTTGCCAAGCTTCTTCCACTTGCTCTGAAAGGGTGAAAGAACAAGCAGCTGGGAGAGCTGGAAGGATGGAAGTGTTGTAAACCTGCACCAAACCTGTCCAAGGCTGCATTTCAACTCCTTCGGCACCACCTCCTCAGCCGCTGATGCTCGGAGCAGGAAGGGGAGCCGCAGTCAGGGCAAGGAGGGGCTCTGAGAAATCCCAGTGACAAACAGGTACTCACTAGACAATTCCAACTGTTTGTTTTGAGAAGGAAGCAGGAGCCTTGTTTGCACATGGGGGATGCATCATCTCAAAAACAGGAGTGCAGGCTTTGGCACTGCAAAGACAGAAGTGGCTCCCACCTGCAGGAACAAGAGTCAGGTGTGATGAAAAAATGTTTTTAACAGGCTAAGCTCAACACTGCTGAGTTAGAGCATGTGTCAAAGACCACTGAGAGCCTGAACACTGGTAAAGAGTCTGTTCATTTATTATGTACCTAATTAGTTTTTCTCCTGGCTGAAGATAGAACAAAATGGGACCTGAACCTCGCTTGGGGCTTTTGGGTGCTGGGGCTCACCTCAACATTCAGGACTGTCAGCTTATAAACTGGGACATCGGTCTGTAAAATTTACATTTAATTAAGCTTAACTCTCCCCACTTTGGCTAGCAAAAAAACTGGTTGATGCCCCAGGAGCAAGGGTAAAATATTTCTTCACAGCATTTTTGGAAGCAGGATCTGGAAGAAAACATCAATGCACCTAATGCCTCCTGTCACACAGTCAGGAGATCATCTCTTGGCACTGACTCCATCTACTCTCAACAGCAGGGGTTTTGTATTCCTAGATTCCCATCTAGGAAATCCATCTCTGTTAATTTTCCAGAGTATCCAGCAGACAACAACAATATCTCTGGTTCCTAGTGCCAGACCACAGGAGAGTGCCATGCCAAGCCATGGAATCTGCTAAAACTCCCCCAGAGATTTCAAAATATAGCACAAGTGAATATCCATGAGCTCACTGTGATGGGAGCACCAGGGGTCTGGGGAGAGCATAATCCTTGACACAGGGATCACTGAGGGGAGAGAGAGCTGAAACCCCCCAAATTCCCTTCTCCTCAGTAAAACACCCTGTTTTTGAAATACTCTCCTGACATTCAAACCCCTTCATCTGTTTGTTTTTAACAGCTAGCATTTTCTGAACTTAAATGTCATCTCAGCTGTATTCCCAGAGCTTAAATAATTCTGGTCCTACAACCATTCTTTTATGCTTATAGCATATATTTTGAATTAGCTAAATTAGATTTCACTCTGTTGTCAGTGACTGTCAGTTGTGATGTTTTTGACTTTCAGTTGCAAAATGTGTGGAGGTTCAAGAGGCAGCAGAGTAAGCAGATATTCAAAGCATGAATTAGACTTTTAATAGACAGGAAAAGCTAGGGAGATGGAACTCATAAATTACTTAAGATATGTGGCCATAATTATTACATGCATTTGATTTCTGTATACATATATAGAGATTTTTAGGAGGCTGGTTGCTATGGTAACTTCTTTACTGCATGGCCCATATGTTGCTTCTGAAATTCTTTTTCCTCAGTGGAAAATTACACCCATGGACATGGATGGCATTTGTAAATCTCCTAAAAAAGCAGTCATTTTCCTTTTCTTCCTAAATGTCATGGACTGTGTAATGGAAGTCTTTGAAGTTCAATTCTCTTCGTTGTCAGTTCACCAAGCAAGAGACGTGAACTGCATCCAAACCTTCCTTCTCTGCCTCCAAACCTTTGCCTTGCCTTGCTGAAGAGTGACTGATAGCAAATGCCCTGTGTCACTTCTGTGGGTATGAATGGTTTTGGATTGGATCTCCTGTGCTCTGGAGCCAGGCTGGGAGAGCTGGGGGTGGTCAGCCTGGAGAAGAGAAGCCTCCAGGGAGACCTGAGAGCCCCTTCCAGTGCCTAAAAGAGCTCCAGGAGAGCTAGAGAGAGACTTGGACAAGAGCCTGGAGTGAGGGGACAAGGGGAAATGGCTTCAAACAGACAGCAGGCAGGGTTAGATGGGATATTGGGAAAAATTTCTTCCATGTGAGATGGGACTGTCCAGAGAAGCTGTGGCTGCCCCATTCCTGCAAGTGTTCCAGGACAGGCTGGATGGGTCTCTGGGCAACCTGAGCTAGTGGGAGGTGTCCCTGCCCATGGTGGGGAGGTTGGAACAAGGTGATTTTTAAGATCCCTTTCTACCCAAACCGTTCTGCGATTCTATGCAAGGAAATGAGTATTTCTGGCTGCAGAATGAAAACTGGTTCTAAAAATTGTTGTAGAGCAGAATTATTGTCTTCCATGTGGCTCAGGATGTCACTGTTGTACAAAGCCAAAGAGTTGGAGATCAGAATCAGCTCAGCTCCAGGTGTGTGCACAGCTGGGAACACCAAGTGCCTTTGGAAGCTGCACTGTCTCTGCTCTCAGGGTGGACAGAGCAGCAAACTAGAGCCATCCATAGGCACAGCAGCAATTTTTGGTGTGTTTTTTGTTGGCTCTGAACCTTCAAATTGTTCTTCTAAGGTTGTAGCATTTCTCTATTCATCTCTTGGGCTTAGGGAAAAAAACCAAAAAAACCCAAAACAAACCCAAATACCTGCACTGTTGCAATACATTGCTTGTCTGTTTTTGAAGTTTCAATCAAGGGATTATGAATCCACAATAGAAAAGTCCAGCACTGGGGCTGAAGGAGCAATTCCCTGAGCCAAGGGCCAGACTGCCTTGCCTGATGTGTCCACACTCAGGCTGTGCCTCAGCATTTCATTGCTACCATGAACACAAGCACATCTGTATAATATGGATTTCAGTGAGATTGGATTGGGGGGATTTAACTTTGTATATCTGAAGTTTACAAAAAACCCAGAGACATTTAAATGTATTTTTAATCTTATTTTTGCAGCAATTTTGATCAACAACTGTGGCTTAGAAGCCACCATCTTTATACACCTAAAGAGCCTGTGAATGTTGGCTTTGCAGAAACCTTTCTCAGCGCCTTACACAGCTGCACTTCTGTTTTACATTGGAAAGGTTTGACACCTCAGCAGTATAAAGTTATAGGTTTTATCCCTAAAACTTCCCAAATGCAGTTTCCATTATTAACACAATTGTGACAGCTATAGTTTGTTTATATTGCTTCACCTGGGGCACATAAACTTAAAGGACTGAAAATACCTCCATGCAATAAAAGAATTTTATATAATTGCTACCTCTTGCTGTAAGGGACAGCTGGCCTTTGAAAGTTGGGAACACATTTACGTCATTGAAGTAAAATGTAAGCCTGGGGTTTAAATGACTGTAATTTATGTTTCTGAAGCTCAAAACAAAAATATGGCTGTCCAAAGGGCAAATACCTTTCCAAACAAACTAATACTCATAATTCATTTTGGAGAGTGTATATGCCTATGATCTCTTTCTAGAAGGCTTTCAATGGCACTTGCTGTTTTCTTTTGATATTTATTCTCTATTACCTCTGCTTTGCTATCCCCAATGTTAAAATGTCTATTGACACTTTCCTAATTCAGCTGTTTTCAATGTTTCCTAATGTGCTGTGCAAGGCTGTGCCACATCCCTGTACAGACTCCTTGGTCACATCCCAAAGTTGTCACGGGTGGCTCTGACCAGTGCAGCACAAGGTAGATGTGGAAGAGGCTGGGTCACCAAAGCCTCTTGAAAACACTGAAAATTACTCATTTCATGTGTCTGGACAAAAACAGTGCCCTGTGAGTAGAATATTTATAAATGACCCTGTTGTTCTTGTGCTGAGCATTTTCTTGTCGCTGTCTCTCAGCATGTGTCTGAACATCATTTTTATAGTTTGGGTTTAGGGCCCCATTCCAAACAGCTGTTGCTTGTTTGGCTTTTAAATTTTTTTTCCCCTTGTTTTTAATTTATAATACTGAAAATCTCTCTGGCATGGGCTGACACCAAAAATATTTGTTCTAGTCCTTGGATGACAGCACCCACCCATGGTCCCTGATTTTATGATTTACAAATTCACCAGCATTTATTATGGTATTGCAAAACAACAGCGACAATAAGAAATTCAACCACAGCTCCCTCACAACAAATTCCAGGCCCAGAGCTCCTCTGCAATCTTGCAAGCCCATCATCAAGGGGAAGCCTGCATCCATTTAGGTGGTTTATTTCCAAATCTCATTTGGAGTGTGATCGTGCTCTGCCTTGGCTCTGTCCCACATTCATCATTTGCTTTTAATATATGTTCAGATATATCCATGACTTAAAAATGATTAATTACATTTCCATACTTTTAAAGAGGTTGGTTGTGCTGCCCAGTATAGTTGAGCAGAGAAGAGCAAATGGCAGATTTGTCAGTCTAGGGTTGTATAAGTGTGAACACTGAAATCCAGTTTCCAGAGCAAGAAGACCATGACAGGTGAATCCAAATTTCACCAGAGCTTCCTGTGGGTGATCTCGATTCCTTCCTTAAAAACACCTTTTTGGGTAAAACTGAGCATGACCTCAGGCAAGTATATCCAGTTGAAATGAGGCTGGATATTCAGGTCCTTCTCTACCTGCCCTCATCACGTGAGGAATGTGACCATGAACCTGCTGAGAAGGAGAGGACACAGCCAGTGATGTCCAGCTGATCCACATCAGCTCTTTACACCTCGTGTGGGCTGCCACCATGGTGAGGCTGCACCTGGGAGCATCCCCCTTGCATGTCCCTGGAGCTTTAGTTAATGTGCTAGGCTGGTGTTTGGGGATGCTGTGGCTCGCTGGGGATCCCCTGTTAGCTGCTGTGGGACAAAATTCTCCTTTTCCATAGAGGTTTTCCCCTGGCGTGGGGAGATGTGAGTGCACACACACAAGTGAGGCAGGTGGGATCCTTGCCATGCCACAGGCACTCAGCAGTTTGCAGGCTGACCCTTGATGATGGATTATTTTCCCTTCAGAATCACCGTAGAAGTATTGAGGCGGGAGTTTGGGAAAAACAGAAGTAGCTTTAGAAAATGTGCTCAAACTCTGCTCCCAAGTGAGAAGGGAAGACTGAATGCAAGCCCAGTCCTTCCCTCCCAGCACAAGTGCAGCCCCTGGGATGTGCTCTCATGTCCCAGGAATGTGTTTCCTGGACATGCTGCATCCATCTCCCTCATCTCTCCTGGCTCTGCCGGGACCATCCTCCCTCACTCTGCTGGCTGAGCCTGCTCCAAAGGAACACCTCGTGCTGGGGATGGGGGAATTGCAGAAGGACCAGGACCCGTTTTTTGGAGGAGCACAGCTGCCTGCAGCTGCTGCTGTGGTAAATAGTGAGTATGGATGAGCCACCCGAGTCAAAACCCCCCAGCCTGACTGGTGTGAGGCTGCCCCGAGGGCAGGAGTGGACCCAATTCCCAGCTGCACCATCCAAACTTGGCCAGAGGCAAAGGAGTGAAGCTTGAGTGGAACTGGATTGCTGCTCAACCCATGGATTGTTTCCTGAGAGGAAACAGTTCCAGATGCCAAATCACAGAATCCCAGAAGGCTTTGGGTTGGAAGGAAGTTTAAAGTTCATCTTGTTCTAACCCCCTGCCATAGGCATGGACACTGTCCACTGGGCCAGCTTGCTGAGTGAAGAATATATTCCTAAAAGAAATTGAATAGTGAACCGAACCATCAAGTATGAACCACTGGTCACTGCCACGTGTGCATGGAGGTGGTGATGGAGCTGGCAACCCAAAGAGCAATTTCCTTTCTTACTCCCCTTCTAGGGCTGGATGTCACAGGATGCAGTGGAAGTTTAATGTTTCTAAGAGGACACTATAATGAGGAGTTTTGCTGCCAAGCAGGAGCTTGTCCCTTCCCAGGAGCTAACTGATGGAGGTGATTGCCATGACCAGGGTCTGCTCTTCAGGTCTGGACATTTTTTCCAGTCCACTCTCTGTGTCACTGGTACCTTTTCTTCTCTACCTGCTCGGAAACAGCTGCAGATGCTGAGAATTTAAAGCGTAGCCCTTCAGATCTAACGTATCTGAAAAGCCTATAAACACCTTGAGTCTCTTTAGAGAACTCTGTGCCTGCCAAACTGTGCAGCTTAGTAGGACGTCTCATTATTTGTGGTACTTCCCCCTCCTGCAATCCATGATTATGTGAGAACTGAAGAAAAGTACCTTTAAAGAGTTCTGTACATCCTCAATGCCTGAACTGAAAAAGTAGTCAAGGAAACTAGCTTAATTAAAAAGTTTAAAACTTTTAATATTATTTAAGATGACCTCAAGACTTGGAGCATGTCTGCTGCTTTTTTCCCAGCATTGGCAGGTAGCAATATTGAAATCTCATCAGAATATTTTTTCCATCTCTCTTTGTATCAATAACCCAAGAGCACAGATTTCTCAGATGAAATCTGTTGAACATTAATCACCAGATTCTGTTTTATGGCTGAAATAAATCTGATTAGGAAACAGGAAAAAATTAGTAAAACCAGTGGCATGATTCACCATGATGGAAATAGGTTGCTTATAGAAGTCAAATTTTGGTTTTGAGTAGAGATATGTATTGCACAGCTGACCAGGGATCAGCTAAAATGGCTCCAGGCTATTAATCAGCAGATATCTTCCCTGCATATGTGTATGTTAGGAGGAAGACAAGGTAATTGATCTAGAAGAGCTCCAAGGATATACAAGAGGTAATATTTTCTTGGACATTGATTAAGACAGAAATTTCATTTACTCTTCCTTCTCAGGGCTGGGTCTCCCATAGTATGGTTTGGGAGCAGCAGAGCTGCAGAGCATCATCACAGGCATGCCCTCCTAACAGGTAGGTGCTGTACCCAGGTATATCTATGTAAAGTTTGTCATTAGGATGAGAATCTGGGAGCAAGTCTCCCAGCCATCTCCACTGTGGGCAATTTGGTTTGTGCCATGGTGTGGAGCTGCAGCACACAAACTGGATGGGTCCTGAAAATCCCTCAGTGCTGGGACCAATCCCCTGAAACCCCCAGCATGGGCATGGGGGGAGCAATGCTGATGTAACCACCAACTCCCCTCTGCCCACAGATGTGTCAGGCAGCACAGCCATCCCCCAGCTCATCAGTGAGCTTCCTGCTGTCAATACCAAACGAGATTTTAGGGACTTTCCACCATTTATCTTCTCATTGCCTCTCTCCTCCCCACAGGTGTACACTCGATACAGTCACTTTTCTCCAGGGGAAGAACCTGTTTTCCTGGTGCACAGGAATGATGACCCGCTTGCCTTCTGCTTCAAGCATCCATCAAACCCAGCCTCTGTGTCCCCTGGAGTCTTAATTTTCCTCTTGACAGCAAAGACAAATGAGTCCCCCAGGGCTGTTTGCTCATGTCTACTCAAGGGTTCTGTGACATTTCTTGAAGATGACCTGTTTTTTAAACACACAATGAGTTTTCTTTTCACTTCCACCTACCACTGTGAAGGCAGAGATAGATTTATTTTAACAAAACCTAATGGTGTCAATCTCTGACACATCCTCCCTCTCTGCTTTCTGCTTTAGGCTTCTTCTGGTTCCCAAATGTTGACAGCTGTAATTTTTCCTCATATTTGGGGTTGTCCTGCACAGAAAAAGCAATATTTCATTGAGGTGCACCAATTAAAAAAATATATTTTTAAATTTTTTTTTCAATCCAAGTTTTCCCAAACTCACCCTGAAATCTGCCTTTTGTGTCCCCCAAGACCATACCTCCAGCCCCTAAATGGTGGGGAGTATTTCTGTGGGGAATATTCTCCTATGTCTTGGATTAACCCATTCTCTCTGACCTCTTTTGAATACAGAACATGAGAAGCTGGGAGTTGTTGTTCGAGCCATCAAACCAAAGGGAAGGGGTATTTTGTGTTGTTTAGGGCAATGGCTCAACTGGGGTATTCCAGGTGATGCAAGGAAACATTACACTGGGAACGTTTGCTGTTAAGACAGCAATAGGAATTACCAACTTTGTCAAAAGACAGCTGGATTGTCAGTCTCCCTCCTATGTATTACTTTTAGGCTTTTAATAGATTTTATGACTCCTTTTTTTTTTGTTCCTTATTTATCAGATATTTCTGGAAATTACAGCCATATTTTTAAGTCTCTCAAAGTTAATTTCTTTCCCAGTAATGTCCCCTGGGACCAAAGTAAAGCAATGGCCACACACCTGCCAGCCCCTCACCTGCTCACAGGGAGTTTTTTCTCCGCAAAGCTGTGCCTTGAACACAACTGTCCTCTCCAGCCTCCTGGAAGGAGCCTGACCTCTGCATGCCCCCCAGGGGAGGCAGGTAGGCAACAGAAGGAATCAGGAGCTGCTTTTGCTATTGATATTTTCATGATGATGCATGCAGAGAAATAGGGGAAAAGCACCTTCAGTTCCCCCATTTTCTCATTTTGGAGAGCCTGTCTTTGCAATATAGCTCTTTAATATCATCCTCGGTAAAAACGTCCTTCCCTTAATTTCCCTCTTCCCAAAAAATTTGCCCTGCAGCATCATGCCTGGGATAGCCAGGTCTTGCACTGGAAATAGCAAACACCCAGATTTGCAAGGAACACTGCCAGCCCTGGCTATGATTAAACCCCATAAAAAATGAAGGGTGTCTCTGGCCAGATCCATCCGGATGTAGAAAGAGAAGGGAATGTGATTGCCACTTTCCAGTTTCGCTTGGCACAAGGATTTTCCAAGCATCCAGCACATCCTGAGGATGGGAACTGGTGCTGGACCACCTGCATGTTGGCTGTGCTCAGGGGCCGGCACATCCCTCCAAGCATCAGCATTTCCAAACACAGCCCTGAGGTTACACAAAGTCTTTTTGATCCCACCTCAGTGACCCCAAGGCTACAAATGCTGCCATGGGACCTTCCTCACATTGGAAGGAGCTCCTTGTTCCCATAAATCATAGAATAGTTTGGGTTGGAAGGGACCTTTAAAGGTCATCTAATCCAACCCCCAAATGGAAACATTGCAATTTGGGCACTCTACCATGCAAACTCTCCTTGGCTGTTGAATGCAATAATCACACTCTGGATAGCTGTGAGTTACTGTGCAAAGGGAAAAGGCCTCTCTCAAACCCCCTGCTTTGTCCTTTCACCATTTGTGTATGTGGCTGCTTAATAGATATTGAATAATTTAAACAATCCACATGCCATAACATGCCCCCAAATGATCATTTGAGTGTCCCCAAATTTGTTTTGCATGTTTATCCTTATTCGTTAGGAACGTAAATGTTCTTTGACTTCACCCTGTGCCTTTCAGCATTATTTTATGGAAATTCTGATTTCCTGCACTGAAAGAAACCCTGATGATAATGAGAGGCTTGAAGCATTTCAAACAAAGGAAGAGCAGATTGAGTCAATTCGTCATTTTGTTCTTAATCAAAACTGGTTGTGTGCATTTGCATCGACAATGAGCTCAGCACACAATGCTCCATATGGGCTTGGCTGCTGGCATTCAGTGAATGGCAGGAGACACTGAAAAAGCTCCCTGGTTTTCAAAGATTTAGGGATGACCTTGCAAAAGTGTCATTTGTCACTGCCTTCCTTGTCCAGAATCACCAGGAAAATCCTTGGAAACAGGCTATGGTACTGTAGAGCCCAGTTCTCACAGGACAAAGCAGCACAGCAGCACTTTCCTGCAGGGAAACAGTGGGAAATGAGAAACTGGAAGCTTTTAATGGAGCCCCAAAATATTCCTTTCTATGATTCTTTATCTGGATGTTGGTCTTCCACTTCAGATGTTACTCATTTTTCAGGCAAGCTATTATACCAAGTCTACCATAAATATGAATGCAAACAAGTTATGGCCCATTAATCTGGACACCTATTTGCAATTCCAAAGTATCTGAAACACTTGGAAACAACCCACAAACCTTTACTGTTCCCCAGTTCAGACCTGATCTCACAGGACCCTCTTCATGCTAATTCCACTCCAAGGACGTATCCACATACGTGCCATTTTAGGACCAGGTCCTCATTTTTGAGCACATTAACAGCCCCCAGCAGGGCTGTGGTGCACAGACTTTGCAGGTCTGTTCTGCAGAGCATGAACAATTAGAAGAAAGAGGGATGGCGAGTCACTCAGGCATCCCTGGTTGTGCTGTCGTGAGTGGCTGGACAAGTTCTGCTCAGGAAGGATTTATTTTGACTCATTTAGGTCTGTGGCTGTGAGAGGCTTGCAAAACCTTTCACCTTCTTTCCCTGGAGTCATGTATATTTTATGAGAAATTTAAGAATTACCTCTTATTAAAATGGGGATAGTATAATTACCAATAAAAAGCAGATGTTATGGCATGACTAATGCCTGAAAATGCATATGTAGCAAGTACAACATACGAGCACATCCAGGCTTTTCACTAAGATAATAAAAATTGTCTTTGTTGTAACAAACTGGCCAAGTCACAGAGGTCTGAAGTCACAGGGAAATCATTGCAGAAAACACTGAAAGGCTCCCCAAAAGGGTAGCTTTGTTCCCACTGATCTCAGCAGCAAAATGTAACAGCAGGAGGCTGAGACAGAACTCCCATCACTGTTCACCTTGCCCCTGTCAGGAGGTGTTTGGGAAGTGTCCTGCTAAAGCACCAAAACTCACCGTGCTGAGGACATCCTTCCCCTCCATGCTGTAATGAGCCATAATTAGTGAGCTCCCTGACACCTCCTGCACCTCTCAAGGGTCCACAACCCACCTGCAACAGTCAAGATCATTCCCTTGGATCACTCCCAAGGATTTTGGCAAGGCGTAGCAGGAGCAATCCGCGTAGGCTGACTTTTGAAACAGGAATGTGCAAATAGCATGTAAATGGAGTTGTTCAACAAATCTGTTCAGGCAGTCCCAGGATTCAGAAATTTCTGCTGAGCCCAAAACTTCCCCTCCCTTTCTTTCCTGAAAATTGCATTTATTGCTCTGTACAGATACCTGGAGGGAGGTTGTGACAGGGTGAGGGTTGGCCTCTTCTCCCAGGGAACTAGAGATAAGACAAGGGGAAATGGCCTCAAGTTGTACCAGGGGAGGTTCACATTGGATATAATGAAAAATTTGTTCACTGAAAGAGCAGTCAAACATTGGAAGAGGCTGACCAGTAAAATGGAGGAGTCATCATCCCTGGAAGTGCTAAAAAAATGAGTAAACGTGGCACTCACAATATGGTTTTGTGGTTATTCAGTCAAAGGTTGGACTTTATGATCTTGAAGGTCTTTTCCAATCTTAATGATTCAATAATTCTATTGCTTTTTGCCATAGAAGAATCTTTAAAGATGCACTCATTTTGCAAAAGAGCCTTTGCAGCTCAGGACATGTGTGGATGTCAGTCTGTGGGTATAAATTTGGGGGCACAGGAAGATCTGTGCCTTGGCCAGGGAAGGTTGCAAGGGCAGTGGGAGCTGGAGGTGGGAGCTCAGCACCCAGGGGTGCAGGAGGGCCTGGAGCACCACAGCAGCCATGGGCTGGTGCTCACCCCTGACCACTCATCTCCAAATTCCAACTCTGGGTCTTTGAGTCGTCTCTGTCCCTGAAGCCACGCCCTGCCCAAAGCCCAAAGCACTCAGAGTGCACTGGAGGCAGCAGAGACCTCCCCACTTTTCCCCCAAGTCCCTCCCATATTCAGTCATTATTTCCTCTGCACACAAATTCCATATTTCAATTTCAAGGCAAAAAAGCACATCCAAATCCTCAGACTATTCCCAGCCCTGCCAGAGTGTCAGCTCACTGGAGGAACCTCCAGCTCTGTGCTGGGGTGTGCTGCAGGCTGGGGGGGTTTGTTCCTGTTGCTCTGTACCAGCATTAGCTCTCTCATTCTGTGAAATGAAACTAAGATGTGCATAAGCAGCCTTGACAGCAATTAGTTCTGGCAGAACCTTTGTGGTAATGAATTTCAATGATGGTGGGGTTTTGGGTGCCTGAACACTTCATTAGCTGCCAGTATATCAGACTGTTGCAGCTGAGAAATCACATTATAATAAACCACTTTTACTGCAGGCAGCAACCAGGATAATATATGGGATGAATAATAATAGTCCATTCAAAATCATTCCTGCACTTTAGAGCTTTGAAATTTCAGTAAATACATCAAATACTATGCAGAAATGAATCTTATTCAGAATTTCTCCATTACCCAGCTATTTATGAGCACTTTTTAATGTATTGTCAGGGAAGTTGCTCCACTCTATTACACTTGCCAGCTAAACTCTGAAATACATACATGTTGATGCAGTAATAAAAAATTCTTCTCTAATGTAGCAAAATGTATTTTAAGTTTAAATGGAGGAAAATACACGATAACAATTTTAGTGTGAAATATCATCAAGTCTGTCTCTCTCCTTTTATTTACAGCATAAAGTATTTTTCTAAAATATGGAAATACATGACTTAGAAATACCTTAAAGAGCACAAGAGGCATTCTCATGCTTTCTTCTATATTTATAAACCAGAAATGCATTATTATTATTCGGGCAGATACTGGGAGACCATCTTTGTGCACAGGCCAATAGTGATAGGACAAGGAGGAAAGGTTTTTAACTAAAAAAAGAGAGGTTTAGGTTAGGTGCACAGGCCAATTTCTTTACTCAGAGGGTGGTGAGATGCTGGCACAGATTGCCCAGAGAAGCTGTGGCTGCCCCATCCCTGCAAGTGTTCAAGGCCAGTTTGGATGGGCCTGGGGCAGCCTGGTCTGATGGAAAGTGTCCCTGCCCATGGCAGGGGGCTGGAACGAGATGATATTCAAGGTTCCTTCCAACCAAACCCACTCTGTGATTCTGTTATTACATTGCAATAAAATTAAATGTTACTTATCACTGTTTTTGCAATAATTAGTATGAAAATGAAAAACACCTGCATTAATCTGAAGCTATTTCTATTAAAATTTATCCTTTTGAATGTGTCACCTTGGCTGCTGGTCACATGGTTGGAAGTCAAACATTCTCTCCTACACCAGAGAGGAAGGAGGTGAAGGAAGGTGATGTCTGGCTCATCTCAGCAGCTCATTACCTCACTGGCAGAGATGAAAACAACTGATGGTTATTTAGAAAGTGGCCAGGCCACCTGCAAACATCTCAGTAAAGCCAGGATCCAGGAGGAAAGGGACAGCTCTGCCAGCAGGGAGCTGGGGTGGGTGGGGTGTTCTCCCTCTGTGATGCAGCCCTGGAACCCCATCACCATGGCAGCCAGAGATGTAGGATGATGATTCCCTCCCTGCTGGCTTTCCCCTTCCTGGGTTCTTCTTGAGTATGTGGTAGCTATAAAAACATCCTCTGTCTCACCCTGGTGAGCAGGTTGGCAGGTACATTACCCAAAGGGTAGGTTCAGGCCCATTCAAATGAGATATTTGTAAGGCATCCCTAAAGTGCAAAAATCCTTGGAGACAGGGCTTTAGGTAAGAAAAAAAAAGCAGTGTGGATGGGGAAATAACAGCACTAGAGTAGCAAATAACCAAGAAGCAGACAAATATTCAAGTGAAAAAATATTTGTGTGTGCTTACCTGTAACAGCAAGATGACCTTTCTTTTCCCAGTGAAATAGTGCCTTATATAGCAATGATCTGTTAAAATAGCTTTTGAAATAAAGACAGAGATAGAAGAAGAATTGATTTGAAACTTCAAGTTCAAACTCTTTTAAAGACCTGAATTGCATATGCCCATTTTGATTGTATAGAAAACTCAAAAAGAATGTATCTGGAGGAGAGAAAAATTCTACAATTTTTTTTTTCAGGCTCTACCCAAATTTCAATGTTCTTCCATTTCCAGAATGCTCATAATCACTGCTGATCTACAAAGATTTTCAGGAGACCATAAATCACCCTAAATAGCCCAAGGCTGTGGGAGTTCTTTTCTTTGGCTTGGAATCTTCCAAAGCAGCTCATGAAATCTGATGTAAGTTTAACCTCAAACGAGGTAAAAACTCTCTCTGCCATGGTTTCATACAGTGTTGAACAGAATCCTGTGAAAAATCAGGTAGTGAGCCTGGGAGTTGTTTTTTGAGCTTTGTTATTGCTGTTCTTCATCAACAAGGAGAAAACACCAAGTCACATATTTTTCCTGTGCGAACTACTAAAGACAGTTTGAGAGTGTAGGAACTAACTTGGTGTTTAAATTTAATTGAAAACCCTACATAAGAAGACATTTCAAGACTCAAGAAAAGAAAGCTGAAAGACAATGTGAAATCTTTATGACCCTCACTCTTTAGCTTGCCTGATTGTCTCAGCAGTGGCTGAGGTGCCATGGCCTGGGTGGACAGCAGGAGAGATCAACTTTGGACACTGACTTTGTGGCCCTTGCCCATTGCTGGAATAATTTTATCATATTCCATCAAATACAAATTTATTTCAGGATGTGGAGACAGAACAACACCGCAGCCCTGTCATCCTGCCCAGGAGACTTGGAAAACATCCTGCTGACCAGTGACAGTCCTGAGGACTTGAATCCCAGCCTCCTGCTTTGCAATGAGCAGCCTGGCCCAGATTCCCAGGTGCTGGACCTTGAGTACCTGCCCTACTACAGAACATCCCACATCTGTGTCTGCCCAGCATCTGACATCTGCACAGAAAGAGACAAAAGCTCCAGTGAAGGCAAGGCTAACACTAAGCAGGATGAGAAAGTGAGTTATTCAGCCACTCCACAGGATATTTTTCACACTCTGGGACATCTGAAGAGCTTCTTGGCCAGCCACTCATACAGATTACATATACGGTTAAATTGGGTTAAATACCTGCAAACTAGGTTCAGGTGAGCTCACCCTGAGTGTTTCTAAAAGGGGTAGGAAGGGAAGAAGAGAGGCAGGTCCATCTCACATCAAACTGTTACTCAAAATTAGACCCCTAGCAACAAAATGCTGACTTGTGCTCTGAAAACACAATGAAGGAGCAGAGCTATCTGCAAGGATGAGATACCTGAGGCAGCCCTTGCAAGGCCCCTCTCCCTTGAAACAACCTGTAGACCCCAGGCTGCTGCTGTGTGGGACACTGTTGGCTCAGGGTGGGACCTGTCCCACTGCTGCAGGGACCTGCTGTGTTCCCAGAGGCAGCGTTGTTCCCAACATCCCATCCCCTGACCCCTCTGCTCTTGGTCCTGTGTTCTTTTCAGAGCATCCTGCCAAGTTTGGAGCTGAGCAAGAGGACGTTTTCTCCTACAAGCAAGAAAGAGCCCCCAGCCCAGGAGCTCCTGGGAGCCAGCAGCTCTGCACTCTGCCTGCCCATGGCCTCCTTCTCCAATGGGCTCCCACACCTGAGCCAGCCCCCTCCCTGCAGTGGGTACTTTCCTTACTACAGGACAGAGGGAGTGATTTGCACTGGCCCCCTTCAAAGAATAGGATCCTTTACCAGGATAGAAGATCTGGAGACCAAAGAGGGAGGACAAAGGGGAGGATCAAGTATTTGGCATCTCCGTAGCGGCTGCTTGGTGTCCTGAGAAGAAAGAAGGGGGTTTGTGAATGCAGGTGTGAAGGAGAAACTCTTGGAACCTAAGAAAATATTAAAATCTGCATTAATTTGAATAAAATGAAAATATTCCTTCTCTCAGAAAACCCAGCTATTGATATCCCAGATTGTGTAATGGAAGCAGAAAGAAGCAGAGCAGGAGCTTGGGAAATCCAATAAAATTTCTCTAGATGTGAGGAAGAGAACTGTGCTTCCCTGTAGCTAGCCCCAAAGGTGAGATGTTCACTCAAGGGATGTGCAGCTATGAGAAATGGCCAATGGGAAAAAATAAGAATTATTTAAATCTAAGTTGCTTGGAGGAATTAAAAAGAGACATAATTTCCAGTTGGGATTGGGAAATACATTTCCTTTCCCGCTCACTACAATCCTTCCATTGTATTGCTGGCATCTGTTAGACCTGTGCACAACAGCCATACACAAGAGGAAAAAAATATTTTTATTTAAATTCTTTGTCAATATGATTTTTTGAACACATTTCCATTATGTCTGTCTTCATTTCACTTGCACAGTCAGTAATGAAAATACTCATGATTACTTTAATATGTGCAACTAGGAGCTTCTATAAACATCAGTTTTGATGCTGGAAAACTGGGAAACAGCATCCAGAAACATTTTGGCATTGGTGCATCTTGACTGATTTACACCAGATGAGGATCTAACAAAAAAAAAGGTCAGCTCAGTATTTTCTTTGCAGTTGTGAAATCTTGAAACATCCTCTCTTTACTGCCAACTATGTCACCTCCTCGAGACACCACACGAGCTGATGAAACACTGCTCTTTCCCATCCCTGAACTATGCACAGATAATCTCTGCTCAAAATAGATGAGTTTACTCCAACCAGTTAGTAAATCTTCGAGTGTTTCTGGAATGATTACACACCGGTATGACAGTGTATTGACAGTGTCTAAATGTTTCCTATTTTAAGGATCAAAGAAGAAAAACACATCACATTAATTCACATCTCCACAGGTAGATCTGTTTTGCCTGTGGTAAGTGTGACATCGAGACCAGGAATGCTACAGCCATGCAAGGCATGTGATGGTTTTAATAATAATTTCTGCTTACACTGCCCTTCAGTGGGTTTTGACCACTTGGGAAGAGATTTTGGTTAGATGCTGGAAAGCAGCAGAGCTCCCAGACAGGAGTTTTGATCACAATCTTTCTTCTAGTAAGTGCTCAGGATGAAGTGGTACCTCAACCCCAGGTTTTTTAAAAATGGCAAAAAACCTGAAGTCAGCCAGAAAATTCATCCCAATGTCCTCACACAGCTGCCCCAGCTGGAATTAGGAATGCCACTAGAGCACCAAGCATGCCTTCTGCATCCCTGCATTCCCAGGGGCACCTCAGTGCCTTCCCGCCACCCTCCTGCTGGAAAACAAGATAAATCAGATTCCAGATGAACCAAGTCAGACTGTAGGAAACAGCTTCTGGTTTTAAGCAAAAAGAAAGCTCATGTCTTGGGCCATGCAAAGAAAGCCATGCAAAATAGAGTGAGATTATCCAAACTCAAGGGATCAGGCAGAGGAGGGCAGGTGTAGATTGTTCTGAGAATATTAAAGTCAGCATTTCCATAAATTTGGCATATTAAATACTTTGAATGATGTAGTATCAAATCCACAAATCTGCCTGATTTTTACTAGATAGAAATTAGCTGCTTTCTATTGGCTGTACTTGATAATTTATGGGAACAGTGAACATCAGAAATCAAGGATTTGAGAGATGAGAATATTACAAGCTTTGTGCTCATGGATCAGAGAAGCCTAACTTTAATCAAAAGCTGGCAAATATCATATCTTATGCTGCCATCTTGAAATCAGAGCTGAGCAAAACTCATGATTCTAATGTATTTTCCATACAGTCTTGCTCAGAGTTAAAAAGGAAAGAATGGAGGACAGTGCTGGAAGCTTCTGTGTTTCTCTCTAAGGTTTATGCTATTTTATTACTTTTCCACATAGTTAACATTCTGCATACAGTCAGCAAATTATTTTTCTCAAACTGCTCCATGGATCAGATTCCTGCTTCAGTGAGGACACCATGTGCCTTCACCCCAAGAGTAGTCCCAGTCACAGTTTGGCTCATCCTTGTGTGCTGATAATGTATTTCCTTTCATCTCTCTACTTGAAAAATTCATAATTACTGCCCTAAACCTTCAGTTCTTCAACACTAGCAGCCCTCTGGAGTTTGAAAAACAATCTGCAATTACTTTGATGCATGCTGTGCAATCTTCATTGATCCCATTTAAGCTTTTAATCTCCTGAATTCACAAAGTTAATTCATAAAACAAACCAAATAAACCATGGCAAAGCATGCCCTTTAATAACAAAAGTGGTGATGATCAGAGATGTCTTTGGGGATTTCTGATAATGCAGGTTCTTCTTTCTCAACAGTTGATGTCAGATTTCATTTGGAAAGGGGGACAAGACTCTAGCCACAATATTTGTTAGTCTGTGTACCCCTTGGGAAAAAACTACTCCAAAGTCAATAAAAAGACTCACAGAGACATGGCAGGGTATGGAATTTGTCTCTGAAGTCAGGTACAAGAGACTTATTTTAGTAAAACACTGCAGGCCTTAAGATCTAGACCCAAAGACTCCTAAAATCAATGGTTAGATTGATGGTTAAATCCTTCAGCCTCAGCAAGGTGGAGCTTGGGACTCCAGTCTCCCATGTGGAACACAACAGCTTATTCCTTATATAAATCTGAACCCTACAAAATGCTGTTTTAGGGAGAAAATTAGCTCCCCAACATTAAAATGTATTGGTGTGCACCCTGCCCCAAGGACTGGCATTAGCAGGGCTCTCCTTTCTCACCAAATCTGGATTGTGTCAATGTACATGACTTAATAACTTTATTTTGAACGCTGCTAGAAAGGAAGCTTTTGGCAAGTAGCATTTATCACAGAAAAGCAGAACTCAGCACGAAACAAAGAAGCTTAAACAGGTCCCTGCCCAGCAACATGATGGGAAGGAATGGAAGTGAGTCATTAATAGGAAACAACTTGGCTTCCTTTCAGAACTGTATTTATGGTGAGTGAATAGAGAATACCTTGAATATACACCTCCATGCAAATACCAGAATATGCACATCACTGGGTAAGCCCAGGGTAGGGGAACAACACAGCTCTCCTGCTGGGACAGCCTAATCCAGGATTCGGTGTTTTGCCAGTGCAATTTAGGAACCACACCAGAGGTGAGGAACTGCAGAGCAGGGATAGGCTGAAGGTAGTGCCTGAGGGCTGTACTGAATGCTGATCAGCAGCAGGAACACGTGGAAATACAAAGGAATGAAGAAGCAAGGGTTGCAAGGTCCAGTTATCCACAGGGAAGCTGATGCAACAGGAGGGGAAGCAGCTGTGCTTCTGTCACATCTGGACCCTGGAATGGATTCCATTAGTCTGTCCTGACACAGACATGTTTCTGTATCTACCTAGAGCTATATGCTAAATCTCACCAGAATGAATGTGTTCGGACCCAAGTGAGGTACCTGCCCAAAATAAACCTGTTCCCCATAGTATGAAAAGGTGAGGTGGGGTGAAGGCACAGGCTGGCCCTGTCTGCAACCCTCAGTTAATGTTGCCGGTGGGAAGGGAAGGTGAAAAAGCAAACAGCCTGCTGACCTACCTAATCCCTCATAAATCTATCTGTCCCTACCCCAGTGCTACCAGTTCCCATTAACTCCTCCCAGGCTCCTGGGGGCACTTTTGCCTTTCCCAAGAACGCAAGTTGATGGGGTTTGCAGGTGTGGGCAAGGCAGAAATGCCAGCACCTGATCCAAATTACGTAGTTCTTGACTTCTGCAGCAATCATTAGTTTCACATGTGGAAAAATGCCTGTGCTATATATTTTAGTTTGCAGCCTTTTGTCAAGGCTGGTGTCCTTGGGCTAATTTCTGCTACTGGTAAATATAAATGGAGAAATGCTTCCCAAAGGACAGCTGAACATCATGATCACCTGAGCTGTGGACTCCTCCAAAGCTGTGTTTGAAATGTATCCACTGTGCAGGGGAATGACTGTGCTCTGCTCTTCTGAGCACCTTCCTCTGTGCATGAGGAAGAACTTCTGTACTGGGAGGGTGACTGAGAGTCTCTGGAGCTTCCTTCCCTGGAGATATCAAACACCACCTGGATACAATCCTGAGTAATGTGGTCTAGGGGATCCTGCTTGAGCAGGGAGGTTGGACTAGATGAGTTCCAGTGGTCCCTTCCAATGTGGACCATTCCCTGACCCCTGTGCCTCAGTAACTGCGTGGGGCACAGCCACTTGCCTGGCCACAGCCTGCAGTGTGGGGGAGTCTGGGCCACCTTCTCATGTTTTTAGCTGAGAAAATAATGCCAAAGCCCAGAGGTGGCACAGAGCTGCTTCTGTTGCAGTTACACCAAAGAGTAAGCGCACTCCATGGTGCCTGAGCAAAATTTTCTAGGGCAAACAGATAAATTGGAAATTCTTGCAGGAGCAAGACCTGAAGGAAACTAGCAACGTAAGCAATGCAAAGGGAGCATGGTGGAGAGCAAGGAGTTAAGCTTTCCTGGCTGACCAGAGCTGTGAATAGACACCAACCTGCCGGGGAGGAGGCAGTGAACTATTTCCCAGTCCAAAGCTCTGCAATGGCTGAGATATCAAAACCCCTACACAATATAAACATAACAATGGGGTCTGACAGCTGCACAGTGTTCAAACACCTCAGATGGGGAAGCTTGTGAAATCCTCAATATCCCACCAGAGCATGGGAGCTGCAGCTTTTCCTGGTTTCTCTGGCTGTATTTTCCCTTAAACCAGAGATTGTGCCCCTGGTCTCACCACATCCTTTCAGGGACCCAGCTCACACCCACAGCCACCAAGCTTTGGATTTACTCCCTAAATACATTTCCTGTGGCAGCAGAGTGCTGATCCCTTCCTTTGAAGAGTTCCTTCTCCTGCAGCATCCTCATGAATGGGTGTTCTGGGTAACCATGAGGGGGTCTCACTCCAAGCAGCTGCTCCCTTAGCACCTGATGATGGCTAATAATAATGATTAATGAATCTTAATCTTCCTGTCACAATTCTCTTTCATTAATATTTATATCTGGCAGATGTACCCCCAAGGGATTACTTGAGCTGCTATGTATTAGTCTGCTATGTACAGCTGGTATTTTCTCCAGAAACTTTGAGACATTTTTGAAAGAGCATATTATGTGCAATTTTATTTTCAATTGTTAATGCTGTCACGTGTCAGTGTAGAGAAGAATGTTTATTTTAGGCCTCCTCATCTGATGAAGTAAAAAACTCCCTTAGATACCAATATTTTCATGAAAAAAAGGATCTGATGTAAAGGAATGATTACACATTTAAACCGAGGTCAAGCTCAGCCATGGATACACCACTAAGCCTCCTAATTACAACAGGGTGTAATTTAAGGCATCTTTAGCTGTCAGTGATTTAAACGTGTGCCATTTTCCAGTTAGATGTATGTGTTCAGCTGCTAAAAAAAACTCTTGTGAAGAATTTTGGAAGCATAAACATTCAATTAAATGATCTAGTTGAGTCCTCATAATTGGGCTGAAGTCTGTTTATAACTAATTCATGACACAACATAATTAGCCAAATGATTAATTGGTAATTAGTCCATGAAAACAAATTAATCATTGTGTTTCCCAAATCAAGATCCTCTCTCTACACCATTGCAAACCATTTGGCTCTGGTCTGTGACTGTCTTGATTTATTTCTAGTTATCCATCTATGTCCTGGCTATGAAATTTGGGGGAATCTCCTCCCAGTTCTCAGCAATGCACTGACAGCTGTAGCAACAGGCCGCATCAAAAACATTTTCCATTTTTTTAGCATTTTATTACCCTCCCCTGAGGGTGCCTGAGCTGTAGCTGGATGGATATTGCTTCTTTGACAGTGCTCTCACTTGAAAGTAGGAAGGAGAATCTTGCAATTACGTCCATATAAAGACTAAGAAAATGAGCAGATGAGGATGTGAAATAGAGTCAGCCTTTGTGTCTGAAACACTCCTCTGCCCACAGGGCCTTCAGCCTTACAGTTTCTAAAATGAATTGTTAAACCATGTTGGCACAGGGAAAGCACCAACAGGCTGTATGAGAAAAAGAAAAGCTGCTTGCACAGTTGGGAGTTTTCTCCAGGAACTGATGGGAATGCTCTAGCCTTTGGGAAACGTGGCTCACCATGTCCAGCACAGGGAGGGACAACTGAGCTCACCCATCAGAGGGGTCTGGGGACAGCAATGGGCACGGAAGGAGCTTCACAGCCAAAACAGTCACAGAGCAATTTAGGTTGGAAAAGCCCTCTGAGATCATTGAGTCCAACCATTAACCCAGCACTGCCAAGTCCACCACCAACTCACGTCTCTAAGTGTTACATCCATATGTCTTCTAAATCCCTGCAGGGCTGATGACTCCATCACTTCCCTAGGAAACCTATTCCAATACTTGACAACTCTTCTGGTGAAGAAATTTTCTTTAACAGCCAACCTAAACCACCCCTATGCAACCTGAGGCTGTTTCCTCTTGTCCTAGGAGATTACAAAAATGGAAAAATAAATCTTCAAGTGGCTGATAAACACTTTTATCTTTGCTTGTTCTCAGAAAGAGAAGGAAAACCTGAAATGCTTTAAGAGAAAGCACAATGGCAGAAAGGGGAGGCGAGCTCTCAGGGAACATGCTGGTCATCTGGAGGAGCAAAGAGACCATGCATCAGCAGGGAGCACTAAAACCCTAAAACTCACCAAAACTGAAGGTTGTTCAGAATTTCCTGAGGAAAGATTTCAAAGGACATGCTTAAACAAGCAGGGCAGGCAGATGGGGTGTAAAACCACCCATGGGAGGTGGCTGGATCTCATGACTCGAGTGTGATGGAGATGTATCCTGCTGGTCCCACACCGAGCTGGCAGCCCCTGAAAGCTCTGTGCTGACCTCAGATGTACAGCCAAGATTAACCAAAAAGCCCTCTGCTATCTGATGGGCCATTTGCCAAATAGTCCCTGAGTAACCAAAATCAGATCTACCTGAAACTCCGTGACAATGAGTCAGATTTCCAGTCTCACTTTGTTCCAGCTTTTGAGAAAATATGGAGTGAAGTTGAGTTCTGCAGCAGCCAGAAACTGGGTATGGTGGTGACTCTGGGTGGTGACTCCATGACAGCACTCCACCAAGACATTTTTATTTAAAAGGAAGCTGACATTTCTAGGTGACACAGAAGATATCAGCATCTCCATGCTCTAGGTATGATTCATATCAGTTTTAGTTTTTTAGCAGGGCAAGTAGCTTCAGTGACATGCTAGAAATGAGGGTTGAGCCTGTTTTTCAGCTCAGGTGCCCTAGGGACCCTGTGCCGATCGCCAGATTGCTTCCTGGATGAGAGCATAACTCAGCCATCAAACATTTTTTTACCCTTTGCATTCAGCTTTATGACCCAAAGCTGCTCCTAATGGGGTGCAGATGTTTCTCAGACTGACTTGTCACACAGAATGGGCAGGGGAAGGAACTACTGAAAACTTGAGCAGAAATGAAGGGAAATCGTGGCACATGTGAATCACTAGCAATGAAAGATCTGGGGAGAAAAAACACAAACAACTTTTTTTGTTTTTTCACCAATCCTTGCTGCTGTCTCATGACAGAAAGATGGGAGAGAGACAAGGATATTCGAAATCTGAAAGTTAATTAAATGTAAAAACTCATGGAAGGAAAAGAAGAGGAGAAAACAGAGACTGTGAATCTGCTGGGGTGAGCTGCAGTGGGAGCAGCAGCCTGGGTTGCTCAATCCTGGCCCCAGTGCTGCTAATTGCATTAATTGCACTAACTGTGAGACTTTGAGGATAGCAGCTCAGCCTCAGCACTACCTGCTGCAGCTATTTCCCTCCAGGCTCCCCAGGATCTGCTGATGAAGAGCAGGACACCCGAGAAGGGATGGGGATGAAGTGACAGCACAGCCAGGCATGGTGCCTACAGCTTTGAGATTTGGTTCATGCCAACTAAAGAGAACTCCACGCAGCAGCAAGCAGCTGTGGGGTAACAAGCTGAAAGTTTCTGCTTGCTTTCATGTACAGCAGGTCTGGACAAGTTTTATTTATATGATTTTCCCACTGAGCAGCAGCAGCAATGGATGGAATGGAATCATCTTGGGATAATTTGCTAACAAGTCTTCTGACACTTCTTCTAAGTCCCTCACCGAGAATATTTTTCTCCCTTCCGTCTTTTTTTTCTGGTTTTTTACAAGCAAAATGCTGTGGTTTGAGAGGCAGGGCTGATGGGCTGGACACCACATGCCCTGTTGAGGGGCATGCTGAGGCTAGAAACAGGAGCTTTCTGCCTCCTCCCTGCACAGTCCCAGCCTGCCCTTGGGAGGACCCTCACTCTCCTGTGCCTGTTTCTCACCACATGCTCACACAGCAGTAGTAACAAGAATTCAATCAGCTTTGGACTGACTCCTCTGACTGAAAGGACAGACTATTCCTCCTGATAGGGATAGGCAGAAAGCTGGAAAAATGATGCTGAAACTATTATTAAAAAAAAAAAAAGAAACAACACAAATAAAAACAAACCCAGAAAACCTGACCAGGTAAAAATATTCCATCTGTGAAAATGTCACAGCCACAGCTCCAGAGGTCACCGTTACCTTTGGCCCATTCAGACTGTTGGCTACATCTGTTAGCTGGCACCAGTGTGTACCCTCTGAATGGAAAATAATTGCACAGGTGATGAGCAAAATGCTGAAAATCACGATCCTCAAGGTGGTCTGGAGGAGTGGGGGAGCTGCAGCTGCCTTTACTAGAGAGGCAGGATTAGGGGAAACACAAGAGCAAGCAGGAGCAAAACCATGGCAGGAATTTTAAGGGAAGAAAGCAGCTTTCTAAACCATTGGGTAGTTGGTGATGAGGAAGGCAAATGCATTTAATGCTGAAATGAAATGGATTTAAAAGCCATCATGAAAAATTATCTCAGCTGCTGAGTCCTGTAAAAGCTCCTCAAGATGTCCCATGGTTGGAGAGGGTTTGTGGTCCCCATCATCACCTGCTCCTTGCATGTGTCTCCTCATCCCTGCCCCATCCCAGCGTCCCCTGCAAGCACCACAGTGAAACCTGGGTCATGCTCCTCTGAAACAGAGAAAATCAAAAGAAAGGGCAGAAAGCAGCATTTGGTAGTAGGAGCACAGCGGGGTTTTGTAATTATTTAGGGCAAGAAGCTGGCTTTGAAAACAGAAGATGAAGTTTTGAATCATACCAAAGGAGTGAATTACTGACTCCTGACACGTGATGCTGCAGGAGAGCTCCAGCTCTCAGCCCCAAGGATAGGACAGACAGCCATGCCTGGACCACTCCTGAGGAACAAATGGCACATTTTCAGGTTGGTAAAACAAATAACAGCTCGTGCCTAATGCTGGGAAGAGACAAAGATCCTTAAGACTGTGATAAAAGATAATTTTTTTACTTCATCAGTGCAGGGAGGCCAAGTCATGGTTTCCTCATTAACAGATTAAAAAGAAATTGGGATATAGATCCTTCCCCCACAGCAAGGAAAGCACAGCTCGTGTAAAGCTCATTGATCCTTCCTGCTCTGCTCCAAGAGATTCGGCTGCTCTCCCCTCAGAACTCCCTTCTCTGGCTTTCTCCCCCTCAAACACACCAGTCAGGGGACACCCAGGGTGTGCTGAGACCCAGCAAGAGCTGCAAGATGCTGCTATGCTGCATATCCATGCAGAGAGTGCTTTCTCCAAGGTACCAAGGGTTGGATATGCTTTTCTCTGTGATATTCAATCAAAGTCTTCAGATGCAGCTGTGGCACTCAGGTCTGCAAAGGGCCTGAACTGACATCTTAGCAGGAAAATTCTTTAATATCCCCCTGAATGCCAGGTCTGTCCTGCAGTGCAGGGTCCATCTCTGGCATGTGCAGGTGAACAGCACCCTCTGCAGCCACCCTGGCCACGAGGGCTGGGAAAAAACAGCCTCAGAGAAGCATTCTAATCCATCTGTAAATGGAGACTGTGAATTCTCATTAAATTAAGATAAACTTGCAGTTGTGATACCAGCTTAAAGTAAGGCTTACTTTAGCAAAGCCAGCTACAGCAATGGATGCTTTAAAGATCTGGGCAAACTCTAATATGTTTAATTTCTTGTCATAATGCCTGCTTGGAAACAAAATGATAAAATTATTCCAGTTAACCACAAGAAAATGAAATGTTATTTTGCAGGATATGGGGAATATGTTTTCCAAAACAAAGAATAAAATTTCTCCATGTGCTGCGATTTAGCAATCAAGCAATTTAATATGATTTTATAGAGCTGGAAATATCTTTAGCTGCTAAAAAGAGACTCTCCCGCCTAAATCAATAATTTCTCTTCTCCGATGCCTCAGGAGGGCTGTGAGTGTTTCTTATAGAGACAGATGTACAGAGGAAGGGGTAAAGCAGAGATCTGGAGGGAGGGCAGTCAGGGAAACTGCTCCAAAAACATTGTCAGGAGGCATTTCTGGGATGAGTAGTTTATCTCATTTCCTTTTGGTGGCACTGTCGGCCCAAATATTATCAAACATCAGGTCCAGGTCCTTGAGGGTCTGGCATTCTCAAGGTACCAAAATCTGGCACTTGGTGCTGTGGGAAGTACATTGCAGCAATTTGTTTCTGTTGTTTTCACAGGTTTTGGAGGAAAAGTGTTGATATATGCAACAAGGTAATTACTCAGCATTGCATCTGTGACAAATACCCAGGCTGGACCTGAAGTTTTTGTGCATAAATTCCTTTTGGTAGTGATCACACTGATGGTGTCTCTGGAATGACAGCAAGGACACACAGGAATGAGCCACTGGCAAAATAATACATTTTGAAGAATAAACATTTTTTTGTGCTTTGGACAGACACCACAAGAGAACAACTCAGACCAGATCTGGGCTCTGATCCACAGACTTCCAGAGTGAAAAGCTTTAGAATTTGCACACAAGGAACCAGCTCCTGCTGTAAAGCCCAGCAGCCTGAGCTATGTGGAGCCCAGCATGGAGACAGGGGTGCTGAGACATCCCCATGTCCCACGGCAGCACCAAAACCAGTGGGAGATGTTGTCATGCAGGGAAGTGACCCCTCAGAGCACCCATCCTGTGAGACCCAGCTGCCTGGATGGCAACAGGACCGTGTGTGATTAGCAGCTGCTTTTGCCAGAATTTCCCTGACTGGGCTCTTCCTTTGCAATGCTTGTCACAGCCTCCCTCTGCTAAAGCCCAGCAGAAGGCCTGGCTCTTCGCTCCAGAGTTTTTGCTTTCTCTCTTTGTCCAGGAGATGGGCTACTCTTAAGAAGCCCTCAGTGAGCTCCAGGGCAGGTCACACACGTGTCTGAGGGAAAGGAGCCACGAGCAGGCATTTGCTCTCGAGTCATTCCTCATCTTGAGCAGCTCCTGGAGCCAAAACTCACAAGGACACATCCAGCCCCAGCTGAAGGTGCAGCACTCTTCCCTGCTTTACTGGACTTCGAGGACCCTCCTGAGGGACCTTCCTGGAGTCCTGTTTATAATGTCAGATAATTGCCATGGAGAGATTTGCAAAGGGTGAACAGGATTTCTCCTGCAGACCCAAGGCTCTGCTCCTCCTTTTCCCATCTTCACTCTGCTGATTTTTCCTACCCAAGCCCTTCTCAGCTTGATGCTCTCTTAATGTTTCCTTTCACTATAGTGATGCTGCAAGACTTCCAGAAAGGATGAACACAGATTCTTCCTATAGATTCCACAGTGATTTAATGGGGCTTAAATAGGACTTTGTGAGCAGAGAATCAGGGAGACTGAACACAAACAAAGGATGCTTCTCCATTAACACAAATGAGAAACTGTCTCACTGTGCCTGTTCAATTAAAGCATTGCCCACAAAGCAGTGGTGTTTGCTTCTCTCATGCAAATTTTCAGCTTTCAAGCACTGTGATTGATAATTGCAACTTTGAAATATCCAGTTAACTGTGTTGTTTGCAATTCCTCTTCCTGGTGTTATTGGTTGCAGAGATGTTTCCAAGCAAATAGAGTGTTCACCCTGTAAAGTTAGCATGCTCCTCTTCCCCCCATAACAAGTGTCTACCCCAGTCCAGCTGGGCCCAGCAAGCTACACAAAATCCCTTTCCTGCAACGGAATAGTAAAAAAGGTGGAAGAATGTTGGGAGGGGTAAACACAGAGGGAACTTTTTCACTGAAGACAATCATAAATACACCCACTCACGCCCCTAACACCATTTAATTTAAGAATGGAATATTTTAATTACTCACAATTACTGAGATTTTCAAGGTGATTTACAAAAGCCAAAGTCCAATTTGCCATTTATTTATTTAGTTAGTTAGACATCCAGCTTCCACAAGATGAAAAGAAGGGTTTATTCTAATTTATAATTGCCAGTGGGGTTTGTGTGAGATACTGTGCATTCACCTGCTGGTATTCCAGATGTGGTGTTTAGCAAATCAATGTCAGCAGAAGGGGTTTGATCACATGAAACTGGAGCTCAAATTGAACACACCTCACCTGAAGAGTCTCAACCTGGTGTCTGGCTTGACACAAGGCCTGGAAAAAAAGAGTGGGGATTATTTTACCTAAATGTGGATGTCTGCAGTGGACTGTGTACCCCTGACCTTAGGTTCCCACTGAATGATGAGCCACAGCTCATCTCAGATGCCCAAGGGGGCTGCCATGACCATCCCAGGCAGAGAAATAAGGGACACATAAAGCTCAAAGGAATAAATCCTGTCTCAAGTGTTGAAAAGATTCCTCCTGGCCACCAGCCCTTTTCCCAAGACCTTGTCAGTCTTCACTGTGAGGTTGCCACAGGTTGCCCAGAGAAGGTGTGGATGCCCCATCCTAGGGAATGTTCAAGGCCAGTTTGGATGGAGCCCTGAGCAATCTGATCTAGGGGAAGGTGTCCTGCCCACAGCAGGAGGGTGAAATGAGAGGGTCTTGAAGGCCCCTTCCAACCCAAACTATTCTGTGGTTCTATGACCATGAAGTATGGTGGGGCTGAGCTGAGCCCTGTGAGCTGTGGGTAGAACAGCCAAAACTCAGAAACCTGCTCATGGCTGTGGGCAAAGTGCTCCACTCAGGCTCATTAGCAGCACAACCACGTTGTCTGCCCATCTGCCTCTGCCAGGGAAACTCCCTGCTCTTTCCAGGTCTCATCAAGAGCTGCTGTGTGGGAAATGAGCCCAGGCAATGGGAGCAGGGAGCCTGAGTCCCAGTTGGCTGTCCCCTCCTGCCAGGGCACAGATGAACACCTTTGCTGCCATACTGTAGCTGGCTTTTCAGCATTGCTCTGCTCTCAGCTTCAAGCATGTCCTGCTGAGCTGGCTCATCTCAGCCAAGGCTTCCTGAGCCTGTGGGACAGTCAGCCTTGCCTGGGTGGGAGAGTGGCTGCAGCTCACCCAGCTCCAGATACTGCTGCTTCTCCTGCTCTCCAGAAACTGGGGCAGAGGAGGAGCTTGGTGCAGTGGACAGGGCTGCTCATCACTCCCAAGGAAAGGTGTTGGATGGGGTTTGAGAGCTGCTCATGGAATGTCTGTCCTGACTGCTGGCTGGTGCTCAGCCAGGCTGGGATCTGGGGGGATGTGTTAGGTATGTTGGGTGCCTGGTGCTGGATGCTGAGGGCAGTCAGTCCCAGGTCTGTGCAGCACCACGGAGCTGCATCAGCTGGGTCTTGTCTGTAGGTCTGGAGAGAGATCTTCTCATGGGATATCAGCTACTTCAGGCATTTGTCAGAAGAGTTCCCTAAAAAAAAAAAATTAGATAGGGAGATATGATTGATATGATATGATACATGATATGATATGATATGATATGATATGATATGGATACAGATAATGAAAAGACCATAGGATTCCCTTCACTGCCTATTCTTCCTGGAATGCTTCTCCTCCAGTAAATCCTACCCAGGTCCTGGGCAAGGAAGGGCAGAGAAGAGCTTTTCAGCTGTTTACCATGGGAACCTCCGTGCCTGTTTCTGGTCTATTTGTAGCCCCTAATTCATCTGCCATGCACATTCCTGCAGAGCAAGCACTCATGTTTTGTTACCTACAGAAACAGGCTTGTTTGGTAGCTCCTGGAGGGGAAAACTATTTCTGCTATGTGTCCCCTACATGTCTTCCCACAGCCTGGATCTCTCTGGTTGCTCTAGCCATGAAGTTCTATCACCACCTGATTGTTTCAGACTGTTTGTACATTGCGTTTTAATTTACTGGGCTCTGCTCAGGAGACTCAGCCCCTTAGAGACACCAAGCATTAGAATCTGGTACCAGTGTCTCTGGCTGCAGCAGTGAGGTTTAATGTCATTTTACTTGTTCCAGTTCAAGCAATTATTTGTTACTAACAGGTTAATATTTCAAAGGAATTTAAAGAGAACTTGAAAGTGAATTTACAGTGAAATGCATCCTAGTCCAGAAATCGTTTACAGATGGATACAAAATTAATAACTTCTTTCTATCTCTAAAATACTCTGTCCCTGCTGAGTTGATTCTTTAATTCCTAGAGCAGTTAAGTGTGAATCTACCACAAGTCCCTAAGTCTGTTCCAGTTCCTTCACTTCAGTGCTTTCCCAGAGAAAATGCACAGCTCTGGGTAAGACAGTGTTAAATTCCTTCCTTTTGATTGGTAGCATCATAAACCTGCTGCGGAAACTATGTAAACTGGTCAAAAGAGTGTGGTACTGTAAAAAATAATTTTTAAAAAAAGGGTAGGTTGTGGTTGAGAAGGAGGCAGGAGGAAGAATCCAGAGTGTTCAGGATGACACAATCTCCCTGTTCCGTCTCTTGGCAGGAGGAAGACAATTCCTCATGCCTAATCACAACCACACTTATCTCCCTCTGACCAGCACTTGTGAGTGGCTACAAGCCCAGGCTGGGACTCAGAAAGGGTGGATCCCTTCCCAGTTTTCTATAAGTCACTGCTGCCTGTTACCAGTAAAAGGAGATGTCCTGCCAGCTGGGAGATGGAGGTGTGTGCACAGGTCTCAACAAACAGCTCTGTATTTGACAGCAGCAGGTGGAGATAAGAGCCCCGAGCCTCTCAGCTATGGGCAGGATGTGGCAGCATGCTGGGAAGTACTTCTGAGAGCAAAGATGCCCCTGCCCAAAAGCAGCTTTGCTTTAGTGGTCTCAGCTCAGTCCACTTTGGTAAAAATCACAGAATCATAGAATCCTAGAACAGTTTGGGTTGGATGGGCCATTAAAACTCACCCAGTCCCAACCTGCCTGCCATGGGCAGGGACACCTTTCACAAGGCCAGGCTGCTCAAAGCAGCAGAAGGAGCTGCAGCACAGGTTCACCTGTGCATAACCAGAGGGGTGCCTCAGCCTGGCTGGGAGTGACTGACCTGCTCCCAGTCCAGAGCTGGCACTAACTATAAACTCGTTTTGAGTGGCAGCTGCTGTGCTTCAGGGACAAACACCCCCTGACAAACCACAGAGGAGCAGGGCACTGAGAGCCTGAGCCAACACTGACTGTCCAGGCTTGCCCACGCTGGGATCACCCATCTGTTTGTGGGCACTGCTGACAGCGAGAGCCTCGAGCATCCTGCGCCCCTGGGTGTGTCCACAGGGACAGCTGCAAGGGCACCTCCATTCAGTCTGTCCCAGCCTGCCTGGCTCCCTCCTCCAGGCCAGGAGCTGTGTAGAGTGAACTCCCCATAACACGTGGTTTCAGCTCCGGGTTCAGTGTTGTACAAAGACCGTGTCCAATATTCTCCCTGAGTCAGCAGATGTTCTGAATTTGGCATGGAAATCTGTTACTCCCAGTTAAAGAGAATTCATATGATTAATGATTAATGCTGCTATCTGAATAATTACCTCATTCAGCCAGCTTTTCTTCTGGTTTTGCAAGAAAAATGTGCATGAAAAACGAGGACAAAACCTTTTATCTGTGTTAGTGTATATGTGGAATAATATTTCTTTTAAAAGGAAGAAAGCAAGTTTGAGTAAACACATAACTGACAAGTTTCCACAGTGATTGTGCACACATGTTCTCTCCAACATTTATCCAGGACCACAGTCCCCCTCAAAATCCTTTAGAGACCTGGTGCTTGAGGAAAACTTTCCTCATGAAGAATGAGCATTGTTATATGCATTGAAAAATCTAAAGTTTCAGGTGTAGATTATCTGAGCTGATAAGCATGCACACAATATTAAATTTCTATAAACAATTTCTAGACAAAAGCCCCCTTCAGCCAACCCGGTGATAAGGTTTCCTGCATGCACATAAGGGAACATTGTTTTAAGGCCTTTTTGTGGAATATTTTAATTTAGCAATGGAAATACCAATTTTTTAAGGAAAAAATTTAAATGTTTATGTCTTCAGCCAGTATTTTGGCATTCAGGTTTTCTTGCTCATGAGCTAACAACATTTTCTGTAGTTATTGAAACACGTAGACAAAATACATTTCATGAAAATCCAATCTTGCATTTAGGGAAGGTAATGTAGCAAACTTGATGGCAATCTTGTCAGAAAGCCTCCAAAATTGATCCAAGGAACTGCCATCTACAAAAATCTAGCCTAGACAGAATAAAATTAGCTTTGGGCTGAAGTATAAACCTCAACCAGATGTATGTGTGCAGCGGCCAAGGGCCAAGACATCTTTTTCAGAGCAGTCATGCCCCTGAAGTCCAAGAGGACATTTCTGATGGAGTTGGTGAGCACAAGGAGAGCTGGTTCAGGATGGTGAGCAGGTCCTGCCCTGAATGGCCAGGTGCTGTTCAGGTGTAAGACATTTGATTTACTATTTGAACATGCCACAGAGGAGGCACAACAGTCAGGTTGGGTTCAAGATCAGGTATTCGTGATTCATGAGAGCGAGCCCAGCCTTCAGCCCCAATCAGAAAGGCATGTTAGGAATCCCCAGAAAAGGGGTTGAGATCAAAACAGAAAATATCTTTATTCTGCTGAGTGGTTCTGGCTGCACACTTGAAAGACTTTAAACCAAAATGATTTAGGAGGGTGAGAAGGAGCACCTTGCATGAAAGGAGGATAAAGCAGATCTGGAATCTTGACTCTGGGAAAGACAGGACAGAGGGAGAAGCATGTAACAGATGTATAAGAAAATTGTGAATACTACATAGAAGGAATAGTTCAGGGCAGCAATTGTTCATTGCTTCCCAAAATACAGAAATTGGGGTTATCTCCTAGAAGTATTATACAGAAATCGGGGGAATCTCCTCAAACGATGACGCAGTCATTCCAATGAAGGGAACGGAGATATTTTTCAACTGATTAAGGGTGTAATACTCTTTGTCTCTGTACTTACATCTCCAGTTCGCGAGTGTTCATGATCTCCCCCACATCCCTAAGTTCCCCCCCGCTCACGCTGGGCCCCGTCCCCCGCTGCCTGCCCAAGGAGCGGAGCTGCTCCTCCCGCTCCTTGGTGCCGGAGCCCCGGGGTGATGTGCCGCCCTCTCTGCCCCCATTCCCGCCGCCGTCCCCGGACCGAACCCTCCCCGCCCCGGCGGGCGGTGTCTCCGCGGCCCCTGCGGCGCCTTAAAGCTGCCGCCCGTGATGTCACGGCTTGGAAGCCGCGGGCGCGGAACGCGGAGCGCACGGACCCCGCACGGACCCCGCACGGCCGCGGGACCCCCAGCCCGGCGGGGACCCCCAGCCCGGCGGGGACCCCCAGCCCGCGGGACGGGCTCGGCGCAGCATGGGCAGCCTCCAGCTGCAGGACTTCGTGGCGGGCTTGGTGGGCGGTGAGTGATGCCGTGAGCGCGGGTGGGGTGCCCGGGGATAAAACCGCTCGGGGATAAAACCCTGCGGGTCACCCACGGTTTGCTTTGTGCCTCCGCCCGGCGTCTCCCACGGTTTGCTTTGCTTTGGTACACAAGTGCGGTTTAATCCCACTTCTATGGGCGGGATAGCGAAAATTCAAGTTTAGAACGCGTGATGCTGCTGTGCGGTTTCCAGAGGTCCCCGCATACCCCCGGCTCCCGCCGGTCCCCCGTCCTTGCCGCCGTGGCTGGAAACGCCGCCGGGCTCGGAGGGCGCTGGCCGGTGTCACCGGGGCTCCCCGTGTCCCCATCCCCGGGAGAGGCACTGCCGGGCTCTCACCCCGCCGTCCCACCGCCGCCACCGGGCTCATGGCCAGGGCACGGATTGATCCTGTCTGCTGGGAATTCCGATGGCAAACACCGAAAAACATAACAGAAAGAAAAGGAAGCCAAACGACACGTAGAGGCGTCAGTAATGGGACAAGTTTTACAGAAACGAGAGATGCCCACTGGGTTTGCCAGCTGAGAGGGTGACCAGCTCTGCTGCCACCAGGGCTGCAGCAGGACAGAGGGTCCTGTGGCACCAGACACTGCAGAGCAAACCTCTGCTCAGGTGACCCTTCAGAGCCAACACAGGAGCAGGGTGTGAGGTGGCTCACAGGAGTCCTGCCAGATGAGGTTAATAAGTTAGCAGACAACAAAACCCAAAGCCTCTGCCAAAAATTTGCATGAGCAGCCGATTTTTGGATCTCTGTAGGTTTGCACAGAGATCTGCTGGTGAGGAAGCATCACAATTTTACCCACTCTCCACAAACCCTAAAACCTGCCAGTGTTGTTTGTAACAAATATACAAAATCATAACCTGGCCATGGCATACACGTGTTCTCTTGGAGAAGAGGGAAACCAAACTGTGCTCTGTGCTACCCCAAGAGCTCCTGGCAGTGAGTGGTGTGAGTAGGCAGGTGAATGGTAAGAGAATTTGGGCCAGAGAGAATTAATCTCTCCTCCCCAGAGATTAATGGGGAGTATGGCTCTGGAGAGATCTGTACGGAGCAGGATCCTCTGTATCTGAATTCTCTCTGATAGACATCTCTATAAACTGCTCTTAAAACAGCAAAGGATGAGGAATTCACAGGTCCCATACAGCAGTGAGCTAGGACATCACTCTGAGCCAGGAGAAAGCATTGACTCCTGTCTAACAGGAATCACCATTCTGAGGCTAAAAATTTGTGTGAGCTTACAGCAGTGCAAAAGGGGTTGGTCCTGGACAAGTTATACAGACATGGCTTCTCCTTCTCTGATGCCTTGGAGATGTAAAGCTGAAGGAGTCCAGGAGAGTGCACATGGAAAAGTGTTTAAGCTCAGCTTTTAGCTGTTGTCAGGGACAGGGCATCATGATGGTCATTGCTCTGGCTAGACCCCTTACAACTGCTACAATGGAAATCTCCTCTAAACCCATTGCATCCTATCGGGCCACAAAAGCTTCAATGTTTTGCATAATACTTTGCTTTCATCCCCAGGATTTGCCAGTGTGGTTGCGGGCCATCCCCTGGACACGGTCAAGGTAAAACACTTGGAACTGTGTTCACATGTCACCACCCAAACCCCTACCAGTTCAGACCTTCTCTCTAGCTGATGCCTCGAAGGACCTTCACTTATCCCAAAGGGGAATTTGGAATGTTTTCACAGATTTTCTTCCTCTCCAATGCTCATTTTGAATGAGAAACTAAAAGAACTGACTGATACGTGCAAGTTCCTCTGTGGAGAATTAATGCTGAAAATTAACCCGGCCTTACTTAATGTGTGGTTCATTGAACAGTTCTGCCAATGTTTTATTGAACTTTGCCACAGCCTAGTATTCAAAGGGCAATGAGAGAACAGTATTTGTTTTGCTGCAGGCACATTTTTATGTGTTTTCCTAGAGCTGGTAATGCTGGAAGGGCAGAGTGCTGACATAGTTGTCCCAGGGCTGTGACGCACAGTGTTTATGATTCTCACATGATAATTATTTCTCCAACTGAAGGATTTAGAGAAGTAAGAAGGCATTTGTCAGCATGATGCAGACAAGCCCATGCACACAGTGCATCCTGACTCAACGAAGCTGACCATCCCTACTGATACAGAGATAGGGAGGAGGATCCTGTTCCTTTCTTTTTTTGACCAGGCATTTCTGGGCAGCTTTCATCTTCTCTGCCCTTGTTGGGGTTGTTCAGCCTGAAGAATATAAGGCTCCAAATAAATCTTATTTTGTCCTTCTTGTTCTTGAAGGGGGTCTAAAATAAAGACAGGATTTTTAGCAGGTCCCCTTGCGATAGGACAAGGAGTACTGGTTTTAAACAGAAAGAGAATAGGTTTAGATTAGATATAAGGGAGTCTTATATAAAAAAGGTGGTAAAACACAGGCACAGGCACAGGCTGCCCAGAGAGGTGGGAGGATGCCCATCCCTGGAAACATTCAAGGGCAGGATGGATGGGGCTCTGAGCAGCCTGATCTAGCTGGAGATGTCCCTGCTCACTGCAGAGAGGGTGAACTAGATGACCTTAAAAGATCCCTTTCAACTCAAACTATTCTACAATTCTGTGACTCTGTGTTCCCTACTCTGGTTCAAGCCTGTCTCTGGCACCAGGAGAGGCTGCCAGCTGTGGCAAACCCAAAAGCCACTGGTTGTGTTTGCACCTTAAAGAACTTTGGAGGGTGATGCCAAGGAGGCAGGGCCCAGCATGTCCCACACCACATCCCTTCTCCAGCCATCACAGCCATCCCCTTGCACACACCAGGCTCTCTGGGATTAGGAGATGCCCAGCCAGCCCTATTCTTTCTGAGCTGCTAAAGTGATACCAGCCCCAAGGGCATCCCTGTGCAAAGGTGGGTGCAGGCCCACATGGGAGGAGCCACAAGGCTGCTCACACCTCCCAGCCATGGGCAGGGCACAGGCAGCAAAGGCAGGCTCTGCCCAGCGTTGCCAAGGCAATCCCCATCTCAGGATGGTGGTCGTGGCATCATTGCCTGGTTTGGGGGAGTTTGGTTGTTTGGGAGTTTGAGAATCCTGTTCAGAAACACTGAATTTCTGAATGCCAAGAAAGAGCAAGCCCATCCTGGTTATAAAGACAACTGCCAGGCTGCCCCCTCTGTTACTCTCGGCTTTGGGCAAGGCTTTGCCTTGGGAATACCAAGTAGGCAGGCTCATTTTGTTCCAAATTCAGGAAGGTGGAAAACAGAGTCTTTACACAGCACTAGGCCAGCAAAGGGGCTGCTCAGCAGCATCTGCAGCCTCCAGGGCATGGGGGAGGAGGCAGGACTGAGTATAATGCTCTGTGGGGTGATATCTACACCACAGTTCCCATCAAGCCACCTCTTCCCCCTTCAGCCACCTCCTCCCATGGCTGCAGCTTCCATCAAACCCCAGCATCTGTTTTCTCCTATGTCCTTGCAAAACTCTAAAAGTTGTGCCTTCACTCACTTTTCATCCTACCCATTGCATTCATTTCCCCAGAACTTTCTTGAGCTTCCGGGTGTCACCCAAAAGCCCTATCTAATTGAAACATGACAGAAAGGAGAACTTTCCAGAGATATATTCATACTGGTAGTAGCTGACATTGTCACAGATGCCAGCAGTGCTGGGTGTTAACAGATTAGCTAAGGGATATGTATGTGAGAACCAGATTGTAAGAACACTCAGTTACCCTCAGTTACTCAAAAAATATATTAACTTGAACCTCTAAATACCTGGTTACTGGGTAAAAGGAAAAAAATCAAGCCCATGAAGGCAAAGTGCAAATGTCTGGGCTAAGATGAAGCCTGGAAGGAACTCAGGGCTGGACACTGGGGTCACCTTGTCCTGGGTTGCTCAGGGTGCAGCCACCTTCCCCTGGTCTCCCCCAGCCCCATTATCCCAGTGTGAGTCAGGGGTGCCCTGTCTGCACCCGTGGCCTGAGCCTGCCCACATTGCACGATGTGTGCAGTGTGAGCCATGGCAGCATCTTCATGTACCAGCTTGTCCTGAGTGCTCAGTAAATATTCTGCTTCTCCTGCTGCTTCTCTCTGGCCTCTGGCCAGGCCTGGAGTGGAGCAGAGATGCTCCTTGTGTGCAAACAGCTGCATGGAGCCACCCCTGGGGAGAGGGGCGAGCCTGAGCTGAGGGGTGAACACAGACTTTGGTCTCTCCTGCTCCTGCCAGGGTCCCACGGCAGCACTGGCAGCCTCTTGCAGGGCTCTGGGCCAAATGATTGTGCCATTCAGCCTGCTGTTTGCCATCCAAAAGCTCCCACCAGTCATGAACTCTGGCAGACATACGTTCCTTTGGGCTTTAAATACCCAAATAATTTCCTGTTTCACCCTGGTGTAAATCAGGGCTGAGCCAGCAGAGGGGATTGGACACCATCACTCCAGTGAAGGTTGGCAGTGTCCCTTTAGACTTCATTGCTAGCAGTGCTGATAAATATAGTCAGAAATGTTGTCTCCATTTCCTAAAAACATTCCTGATGGAGCATGTGTGTCTTTCTATAAAAATGAGTTCTGGCCTCAGCCAAGATAGAGCCTGAGGTGCTGTGAAATGAGCAGTGTTTCCATTTCCTTGCACACCTCTTAAGCCCAAAAAGTGCATCCCTTGTTAGGATGTTTCTAGTGCAACCTTGTGAGCAGCTTGAATGAAAGATGATCTAAATAGATACATATGAGAAGGGGAAATGCTTAATCCTGTAGGCTTTGTTGTGACTTACGTGCCATTTCTTACATCTGTTGGAAGGTGTATAACCAATTTTCTTTCCAGAAATAAAATATCTTTTTTTTGAAGTTATATGAAACTATTTTTGAGTGAAGCATGGAGAATTTCTGAGATGGAGGTGAATTATTTTAGCTTCAATTAGTATCTCTTTGTCTTAAAATCCACCTTGGAGCAGAAGGGGCCCAGAAGTCTCCCAGAGGAGCTTACCTCCTCTCTTTACAACACATCCCAGCCTTCCCTGAGAGTCTCCAAATGGAGAAGGCCACACCACTCTTCAATTTCCACATAAATCAGGCCCTTGCCAATGACAGCACTGCACAACAGCAGCCTGCTGTGCTGGGTCAGGGTGGCTGATCCAGACTGGAGAGCAATTTGACAGTCATTGATTCCAGATGTTGCAGGGAGCTTCAGGCTGTGAGATCCTGCTTAGCCTTGCTTCTCGCAAAGTTCAAGAGGGTGGATTCACATATATCTTATTTTATTGCTCAGTTCCCTTTATGACTAAGGAAGGACTTTCTCTCAAAGCAAAGTACACATTGTTTACATAGCATGAACCTCCATTGGGCTGGAAGCATAGGATTTAATCACGTTTTACAAATGTCTTTTGCAGACTCGTCTGCAAGCTGGACAAGGATATGGAAATACACTCAACTGTGTTCTCACTGTGTACAGAAATGAGTCTGTAAGTACTTCATCATACTTTAAATGTGCTGGTAGAAAGTGCAGGTCAATAAATAGATAAATGCATAAAGCAATTGTACAAAATGCTGTTGACACCAGCAGTTTTATAAAGACCAATAAAGTTTATGCAATTGATCCTGCAAATCCCTACAGCCTTCTCTTACTTAACTCTAAGGTAACCCACTTGATGACTCCTATAGGGAAAAGAGAGATCCCTGGCATGGAATTGTGTCTCCACATGGGTTGCATCCACAGTGACTCTTTTGCCTGATCCCACTGGCAAAGGTCTCCCAGAGGGATTTTGCTGACTTTGGTGAAGAAAGAACAAACACTGTCTATATGAGGCACTTCTACATGGGTTCCTGTGCTTTCAACCATATCTTGTATTCTGCACAATATTTATAAGCCTTTAGCAGCATGAGCCAATGTCCTTTGCTCAGCATGTGCAAACGGTTCCAGGAGACATCTGCTACTTGGATTTGCATTTCATCCCTGACTATGGCAGGGGATTGGAACGAGATTACTGTCAAAGTCCCTTCCAACCCAAACCGTTGTGTGATTCTGTGATTTCTAACCTGATAGACAAGTTGGGGTTTACACTGCTCAGTCCTCCTCAGTCTCCTAAGCCTTGCTCCCTTTCCTGGGTAGCTGGCTGGCTTCTTCAAGGGCATGTCCTTCCCACTGGCCAGCGTCGGCATCTACAGCTCCGTGGTGTTTGGAGTCTTCAGCAACACGCAGCGGTTCCTGGGCCAGCTCCGCCACGGGGACCCGGCCGCCGCGCCCTCGCTCACCGACATGACTCTGGCCAGCATCGTGGCAGGGGTCATCTCTGTGGGCATTGGCACTCCCGTGGAACTGGTCAAGATAAGGCTACAGATGCAAACGCAGCCGTACACCAAAGGTAGGAAGCAAGAGTTCCTTCTTCTTGTCTCTGCCAGTCTTTGGTATATATACACAGAGCTTTACAACAACATTGTTCAAGGCCAGGCTTTCTGCTGCCTTGTGCTGCTGCAGTTGGGCTAAAAATTCCCCCTTTTGCCTGAGGATGGACCCCATCCTGCTCAGCTCAAGGGTAGGGTTTTTATCAATGGCATTTCCAGACAGTTGGGGTCTATAAAGGAACATGAGGCAAGTCTGCTCAAGACCAGAAGCTGCAGGAACTGTGAGTCCCTGGGCTGTGGGATCCCCTGGAGATTCCAGCAGCAGCACCATGGCTGCCAGCAGCAATGCCAGCTTCCCATCTCCCTTTGTACACCCCCAGTCCCATATATACTTGCCCACAAACCTCTGTTATTCCACCCTTCTCTGTTCAAAAGCAGAAGTTTCCCATTTACATTCACAAACAGCTGACTTTTTTCACACAGGGTGCCAGATAGCCCAGGTGTGAGCAGGATGGGTCAGGAGGGGACACCAGCAGGATGGCAGTGGGTGGCTGTTCCCTGTACAGACACTGCAGGCAGAAGGAGCTGCTTCAGCTCTAGACAGCAGCTGAATTCCATTGCAGGCTGCCAGCATGGAGCCAACCCCACCAGAGTACATGCACAGCTAAATGAAGACATGGAGCAGCTTCAGAGCTGAGCAGCTTGGATTTCAGCATTTCATCTTTCTCACAATTACAACCATGGTGTTTAACTGTGAAATGCTGGCATTTTTCTGTTGCTTTGATAAAACAATATTATGTCTATTTTTAAAGCCTCCATGTGGCTTAGCAACATAATGTCTTTTACAGAAACAACATGGTCTGCATAGGAAGGGCCAGAGTCTGACAATGTTAAGGCTTTCAAAGATGTGACTTGGCATAAGTTGAAGTTAAAAATTGTGCCACAAAAATTTGGCACATTGCCTTTAACTTATTTGCAAGTCTCACTGGGCGCATACCTATTGGGAGATATGCCACACATCTAAGAAATATCTGTCCTGAAGTGTCTAAATGTTTTCTGAAAATGGACCTAAATGCTCTATCATAAAACCTTTTCCCCATGCTATCTGTTGACCCCAGCAGAATAAACTGGATGGCAGTGACTTTTAATCAATAGCAATGGGCTTTGGAGACGAGTTCTGTGGCAATATATCTATTCTAACAGGTTTCTAACAGTTGTATCCTTTTTTTTTTTGTAGCAAATGTTAAAGTAAATTCCACAGTTCCTGGCTCCCCTGTGTACCGAGGCCCAATTCACTGCTTAAGGACAATCCTGCAGAAAGAGGGGATAGCAGGAGTATACCGAGGCAATGTAGCAATGCTCCTGAGGGATGTTCCCGGGTACTGCGCCTATTTCATCCCATATGCAATGTTCTGTGACTGGATAACTCCTGATGGAAGCACTTCTCCTAATCCCTTCTCTATCTGGGTGGCAGGGGGTGTAGCAGGTAAGCACCTTTACTTCCTCACAGCATTGGCAGAACAAGAAAGTTCTCAGGGCAGATTACGAGGGTGACTCAAGGGCCACCACATCCTCCTGAACACCAGCAGAGGACACAGGACTGAACAACCTTCCTTCCCCAGGGCTGGGTTCCCTGGCACCACAGCTGCACTTTATGACTTGACAGATTTTATGGAAGTCATGTTATCAGACCTTCACTGGGCTCATTGTCAGCGAAGAGAACAGACAGTGCCTTCATCTCCCTGGATGCCTCAGGGCAGCTTGCCAACCACATTGCCAGGGATATGTGGAAGCCAAGACGCCTCCAGAAGAGGACTTCAACCTGTTGGCTGTCCACCAGGAGGGTGTGCACCTACCCACACCTAGAAGAAGCCCAGTTGACTGTTACTTCTTTATTCCATGTGTACACTTGCCAGTAAAACTGGCATGTGCGTCCCCCACCATGTGAAAGGTCGCCCCTACTCCCACTCCCAACTTCTTGGCCATTTCTAAATTGCAGATCCATAAAGGCAAATCAATCTTTAGCTCAGGTATGATAAGAAAATGCCTTCTCCATTTCTCCTCAAATAAAGAGACCCCGGGTGCCTCTGGATAACTTTTCTAGTGTGCCCCAACACTCATGCAGGTCCAGACAAACTCTTGGCTGTCCAGCTGGGCCATGGATTGCAGTCATGTACTGATCTTTCCAGAGGCAAACCATCCCACTCAGCTGCAGGCTGATCAATGGAAATAGGCATTTCTTTAGAGGAATGACAGGGTAACTCACTGCGTGGGGCCTAATCCTGGCAGCTGAGATGCACCTACCCATTATTTGTATCCTCAGCTCAAACTTTTACAATGGAATTATCAGAAGACTCAATTTTTTGTGAAATTGTCCCAAGCAGCAGCTCAGGCCCCTCCCATGGCATGTCATGTTCCACCAGAAGCATAGCAGAAGATGTGTTTCCACCTGGGGAGCCCCTTTTGGGTTGCCTGCATCTGATCAGGAGCATGACCTCCAAAATCTGAGCACTTCTTCCAGAAACAGGGAACTTTTTTCCAGAAATACTGTTTCTGTGCCAGAGGAGGGTGAATGCCCTGACATGAAAATGGCACAAATATGATGTGATAGATGTGAATTTCTGTGTTCACTGACCTGTGGGCAAGGAAGTGTAGAGAAGGAATTATTCAAATACTTCTGCCTTTTTCCAGGAGCCGTTTCCTGGGCGGTGTGTACTCCAATGGATGTTGTGAAAAGTCGACTTCAGGCAGATGGAGTTTATTTAAACCAGTACAAAGGGACCCTTGACTGCATGGTGCAGAGCTACCAGAATGAGGGCTTAAAAGTAAGTGACATTTGAAGTTTAATCTGGTTATTAGGTATTTAATTGTCAATTGGAATATACAGTGGCTATTAAAAACCTATCTGCAGTGTTGAGAGACAGCTAAAGCCAGTTAGTGCTAAATTATTATAATGGCAGTAGGTAATTATGGTGTAAATTCCTTCTAAATCAAAATAGTGAGAGTAATAATGCATGTTACTTAATGAAGAAATGAATGACTGGGGGTCACACACTGCCAGTGTAACTAACCTCAAACAACTTTTCATGTTAGTGCACTCAACCATGGATATAATTTGACTTATCATAAATCAGAGATAGAAAGTCTTACCTCTGTGATTTTTCTGCAAAATGCAGAGGTCAAATGTTTTCCATTGACTTTGGTGTTAATGAACTGATTCTGGTGGGACTGTCTTGGCACTCTGGGTGTGTCTGGTCACCCTGGGCAATGCTTTGGTGGAACCAATGCTGCTCTTGCACTGATTGCCCTCATTTTGCACCAATTTAGAGTTGATTGTCAGCATTCTTAAATCAGAATTGCTTTAGTTTTGAACATGAAGAAGGGCTGTGTGCCAAACAACTTATCTCCCTTTTCTGACTTTGTCTGTTATGTACAGACAAGATATTTGCAACCTTTTTGCAACCTTGATACCTGCAAATTGCCTCAGTTAAATGTGAATGGCAGAGAATAAGGGTTTGCAGCTTTATTGTGTTGCCAAGGCACGGTTGTGGAAGTAACATCTTCTGATATTGAAATAAATCTGTATTTATCACCAGAACAGCATGTCGCCTCTTAGCTCCAAAGTGTTAATTTTCACATTCTGAGAGAAATGTAACAAGCTACAAACAGGAAAATAACCTGACACAAGTCAGTGTGATTTCAGTATTGGCAAACATGCCATTATGTTATGCCAGCTGTCACAGGAGCCTGTGGTCTGGTTCAGCTTTTGCCGCTAAGAGAAGAAAGTCACACTCATGTGAGGCAGAAGCACCTGGAGAGATGCTGAGGACTGTGCTTGGACAGTCAGATGGGGACAGGGTGCCCAGGCTCTACAGTACCTGCCTTGTGCATTCCACTTGGTGTGTACTTTCACGGCAGGGTGGCTGAAACAGGAATTTCCATGGCTTTTCCCTTCTCTCTCCATCCTCATCCTCGTCATCTGCCCTCCTTGTCCTGCTTGAATTAAAGGAGTTTTCTGGTGGAGTTCTGTACTTCTTGTAGTTTTTCTGCTGTCACATCTGGCACCTGCCCCAAAGCTGTCAGTAGGATTGATTAATTAGTTGATAGCCAGACTGGATCCTGCTCTCATCAGGAAAACCTTTTTAAATGTTGGGAGACTCACAGCTGTCAAATGGCAAACCCAGGGCTGGATGTTTTCATTCTGGGACAAAGGAATTCTCAGTGCTGGAAATAACTGCCTGAACAAAGAAACACAACTATTCCCTTGTCTTTCTCCATAGCCAGGTGTGTTCATTCTGATAAGAAAATGCCTCTAGACTTTTCATCCTAAATCTTTGTTATTATTTAACTTGGGTCTCTCCTGTTACTTTATGGATAATGCAAAAACATTGAATTTCCTCCCAGAAACTTCTCTTTCCTAACAATAAATCAAATAATATCTTAAATGTCCCAACACTGCAATTTCACATTGCAAGCTTTATCTAAACTATGTGAACATACATTGATTCTGTCTCAAACAAGTCAGCACTATGCTTAGGATTTATTGGGCACAAGTTCTGATGCTGTTTAGTAGAGTTCAGTAATTTCAGGGGAAGAAATGGTTATGTGCTTAAATCTAACAGCTTCTGATCTCAGGGCCAAGATTTTTCATTTTACAGTAGCTTGGGAACTTTGCTATTATACACCCTGAAAAGGGGTTTGATTGCTGATGTTCCTTCTCACATCTATTCTGAACTTGTGGTGTTTAGATTAGTGACTTGTGGTGATGAGCCTTGGTAGTTAATGGAGTGATTTTGTGAGGAACAGGCCAGCAGGGATACCCCCTGGAACCATCATATTGTGAGCAGACTCACCCCAGAGTGAGCACACCCTTTTGTGTTTGTGTGGTGTTTGTAGCGAGGAGGGTTCAAAGAGAGACCAGTCAAGGCCGGGAGCCAGCAGTGACAAGGCTTTTTCAAAAGCACTTTACTGTTCAAGCATTTAAAAGCCACATAATCTTTCACTCTTCTATGTGCCAGCATCATTTAAAAAGAAATATATTGACCAGAAAAAGGAAATCTCAAAGCTGGTATTTATTATCTTAATTAAAGAAAGTTCTGGGTTATGTGTGGGTACTGAAGTTTGACCTTAGGAAGACTCATGGGAAAATATCAGCTTCTATCAAATATTTTTCCCAAAGGCAGTAGTGAGAGAGTTCTCAGAAAGGTAGAGAGGAAGCCTGGTTTTCAGTTGATTGAGAAATTCCTTCTATGCTCAAAGGTGAAACCTGAAAAATTGTCCCTGTGGCACAGTGCCCGCACGGCTGGGCTGGCTCGCAGCCACACCACTCCCTCTCTGCTTGCCAAACATCTTCTGTGCCCACAGACCCAGCCCTGGGGGTGAGAGCATTTCCTGCATGAAAACAGAGCCTTCTTGTACCCTGGGGTTTGTGTGATCCCCACGTTTTTGTGTGTCAAGGCAAGGAAGGCCAGGTTGGACGAGGCTTGGAGCAAGGTGGTCTAGGGGAGGTGTCCCTGTCCATGGCAGGGGTTTAGAACAAGGTGAGCTTGAAGGTCCCTTCCAATCCAGAGCACTCTGTGGTTCTGTCACCCTGTGACTGTAGCTAGGTAGGACAACACTGGAAGACATTTTAGGTTTCTTGCTTTCTGTTTGACACCAGTTCCATGAGGCCAGTTTTTACCCTTTACCTCTTTAATTCTGTCTGGTATCTACAGATAGGGGTACATAGGGAGCACAGAACACGATGATGCCAAACCAGTGACTTCTGCCACTGTGTTCCCCTTCCCCAGGGCAGAGCTCAGCTAAGACCAGCAGTGGGAGCATATAGTCCAAGCAAACCCAAAAGATCTGGTTCTTCAGAATCCCACCATGACTTCATTCACTGTTTTCTTCCTCTTCTTACAACAGTCTGTATATTCCTGTGCTCTAACCCTGCTCCATTCCCAACAGGTCTTTGGTAGGGGCCTCATGGTCAATACAGTGCGAGGATTCCCATCGAGTGCAGCCATGTTTCTTGGCTATGAACTTTCTCTCAAAGCAATGAAAAGATGCCAAAATGCGACCAATGCCTAACTTCCAGGTCAGCACATGAAGAGCCTCTAGCTTTATTAAAATTACAAAATTAATCTTTGATTAAAATAGAGCTGCAATTATATAGGTCCTCTGAAAGTCATATAACTTACGTGGGTACCTACACTTGAAAAACCAAACACAATTTGGGATTCAGAGCAGACTGCAAATGTGCCGATGTATTTTAGTTTCAGTCCAAATCTCCTGGAGCATCACTGTAATCAGTTCTGATTGTTGTGATTATTTTAATTAATATAAATCAGAAATAAACATTCAAAAGGAGATTATGCTCAAAATTTTATAAATTTTGAATTATCATTTTTACTATAGTCCCTGCACCGTATTCTTTTCTCACTTGTTCCACCCCCAAAGATATGAAATCAAGCTCTTTCAAAGTGCCTTGACTATCAAGTCACTGTTTCACTCATTCCCTCATTAACTTAGTTGAATAAAAGAGCAGCATTAAAAATATCTGATTAAAGAAACTTTTTTAGCAGCTAGATATCCAAGATTTTTCTTCGCCATCTTTGCTGTTTTCTGCAGTACTTCATAAATCTCCTTCTTTCTTATTTCAAAAGTGTTGCCAAGAAGACCAGAAAGTCTCCTACTTTTCTGATCCAGATTAGCAGTGTGGTGTTAGTGAGGGCTCAGCTGCTCTGACCGAAGACTCCCATCCTGCACCTTCAGCAACTGCTGTGGACACGTGGTCTGTGGAGGACTCCAAAAATCACACCAGCTCAATCAAATCCAAAGACTATTTTATCATCAGATCTTTCACTGTTGACTAAGAACACCTCAATAATTCCGGTGGTGGTGGTGGGCTTCTTCACCAGTGACATTTTTCCTATTTAACCAGGAAGACAACTTATTTCCCTTTCCCAAGGGATGTACCCAAACCCAGCCCACCTCAAATCACCAAGGGAGTGTCTTTTGTACACCACAGCCTTGTAACACTCATCTGGTGAACAAGGAAAGGAGGAAATGCAGTACAAAAGTACACAGGTGCTTTTTCTGTAGGAAGGTCTGGATTTCCACCAAATCCAACTTGCTTTCAGCTTCAAAGAAGTGGGTGACTCCTCCCATACAAACACTTGTGTTCTACAACACTGTTTGGCACAATTCAATGCATTGCAATGAAAGATGTAAAGGCTTCAACAACTTCAGTCTGTTATTTAAGGTATAAATTAAATTGGAAAACAGGAGAATGTTAAATTCAGAGATTAAGCAGCTCTTTTAATACAGAAAACAATAAAACCAGTCTGGATTTCATATAGCAGGATGCCTATTAATTACACAGCTTGCCTGGTGCAGCCATCAAGGGACTGGCTTGAGGTACCTTATTAGACCTCCTGAGCTCCCTGACATGACTTGCCAGCCACCAAAACCTGCAGACATCACTTTGTAGCCATGAGCAGACCATCACCAAAGGAAGTCTCTTTAGGACACAGTACACTTCAGGCCTCCAGCTCTTTGCTGGAATCCCACTGAGACCACTGCAGCAGGCCCAGTCTCTCTTTGGTCTACCTCAGCATCTCAATTATTCCAAGATCTTTTACAGCAAGATTATTTCCCTTTATCCTGTTAAATATCCTTATGATTTATTTTCTAAACATGGAGCTTTTGATGCCAAAGCCCAAGAAGGACCAGCTTTGCTGTGACAAGAAGACTCTGGTGGCACTGACAGGAGAGGCCAAGGGGGCTCACATGCAGAGGGACACACGACATGGGGGAATAATCCAGGACAACACTTCATCTGGGAAATGTTCTAAAGGAACAGCTCTTCCCCTGGAGAAGAGCTCTGGGGGAAAAGCCCAGTGATTGCAGTTTCAGCACATGCCTTCAAAAAATGGTTTCTGAAAACAGTGTGGAGCAGCTGTCCAGCTTCCCTCCATAAAATGAGAAGGAAAGAGAAACTCCTACATCCTCTTCCCTGGATGAATAGGGGAATTGGTCACAGCACTTGAAGATCTCAGCAGAAAGTGCCTAAAACTTTGGGTCTGGAGCAGTACTTGGAAATGGGGTCACCTTCTTTGGGCTCCTCATCACAGGGGCCCAGATTAAAAACAGAAGTGTGGGTGCTCCCAGAACTGGCCTTAAAATGAGGAAGAAACACCTGGTGTTGCTTCATCTCAGGGCTTCACTGATCACAGTGCCTTTGACCTTCTTCAGGATACATGGAACTGCTTTTGATAAATAATATGGAAAAAAATTGATGAGCCTTCACACAAATATTTGTTGCTGGCTACATTTAAGGATTCATCCTTTTCATATTGCCTATTTTAATGCATGTATATAGAACATATTTTCTAGATGGACAACATCATATGTCTCCAGGGATAATACTTGGGCAGACTATTTTTTTTAATACAATTAAATGGTGTGTTCATCTGCCTACATAATGTAAAATGGACTATGAATTAATTAAATGAATGAGTTCACAACAAGCTCTGTATCTGCATGATCCTGCCCTCATGGTGCCCATGTTCGATCCACTCTGTGCTCTCTCAGTGTAAAGCCCTGAGACCCATGTTGGAGTTGCATGGTGATATTTCATTATATTATTCATCCAATTAAACCAATTTTGAGATTGGAGCTTTGGATTTGCCTGGACAAAACTCATGTAGTGTACAGCTACTAGAAGGAGCTGTCAGAGAGAACCACGGGCAACTTGGTGTGGAAAGGGAGCAGAGGGCAGAAAGCCACTCTAAGTAATATAAATGTATATGATATAAATATATATAACAATAAAATCATGAAGATCAAGTGGGAAGTGAATATAAAGCTTTGGCCACTTGATGGCATCCTCAGCCCCGGCAGAGCATGTGCTGCTCACTGGAGCTGCCAAGCAAACCCTCTGCTGCCTGACCAGCACACATCCCTTCCCCATGGGCAGCCCCACACTGGACAGCATCTAGATGATTTTGGGGTGACCTTGCCCTGCCAAAGGCTGCCCTGGACACACACTGGTTAATCAGGGCATCACCCCATTAGCATTCACAGACCACAAAAGAGGCAAAGCAACTCCGGGCTAGAGCATGAGGGTTTCAAAGGTGACAGCAGCACAGACCACTGTGAAGGAGATTCGGCTGCCTCTGGGCCACTGCTGGTGACCAAGGACACCTTAGGGTTGGGACAAGCAGCTTTTGAGGCACTGCACTCTGAGATAGCCCTCACTGTGACCAATCACACCCCTGGGAAGTGCTCAAGGTCAGGTGAGACAGGGCCCTGGTGGGACAGGTTTAGTGGAAGGTGTCCCTGCCCATGGTAAGTGGGTTGGAAGGAGATGAGCTTTATGGTCCTTTCCAACCCAAACCCTTCTATGGCTCTGGGATCCCTGCACATGGAGACTGACAGACAGTTTAGTCTTGCTTTTGCAGTGATGAGTGTGTGGCTGTGTCATCAGTGAAAGAGATCCAGTGGTCCTGGGGTTGTGTGACACCACAGGGGACCAGCCCCACGTCCCAAAGATGAGGGATGGCAATTAAAATTTATACACACAGAGACTTGACAAGTCTGTGTCTTGTGAATAATCTTCTGTATGATACATCAAATGCATTAATTTTTGGAAAAAAATATCAGTATCATTATCCATGGATAGAAATTAGGATCTCCAAAGAATTTTTCAGGGTCCTGGTGATGGGGGGTTTAAAACAGCCTTTCCTGCGAGGCAGACACACAGACACACAGCTGATTCAGCGGGGCACTGATTACAAATGTTGGCAATTTTATCTCTGAATTACAAAAAAGAAAACCCCTGTGTCAATAAAATTCAGAATATGGACCCCGCTCCTTTGTCAGTGCTCTGTCTGTACTGACCTGCCTTCAGTGGCATGTTCCACACATATGCTGGAATAGAAGCCATCTGCTTGGTAGGTTGTGCAAGGTGTTTGAAATATTTTTATTTCTAAAATAAATGTAGTAAATCCTGAAATTGTCAGAAAATGAGACAGGAGACCAGAAGAACCAGGGATACATACTTCTATGTGTTTGTTGCCTGGATTATGAAAGCATATTCAGACCTGTCATCCCTCAAATAAGTCTTTAATTGCCCAACCTTCGTGTCGCTGGTGGCATTCCAGCTCTTACAACAGCCTATATTACTTAATGAGATGCTGGCTGTTTTTCACCCTTTATAAACATTTAGTGCTATGAAAGGAAAAAGTGGTAACAGCAGCTTATTTCCTTCATTGAACAAAACCCAATCAAACAGGAACCAATTTCCCAGTGAAAATCTGTTTTTCTAGAAAATCTGTTTTTTCTAGAAAACAGCCCTGACCTGGATGAAGGTCTTTGGGGCAGGGAGAAGCTTTGTGATGTCTATGGTGCATAGAGTGGGAAGAGGCTGGTGCTGCCCAGAAATTTTAGCTCCTACTGAAATGCTGCCTACAAAGGTCTTTTCCAACCTAAATGATTTTATGATGGCTCTAGGCCAGGCTGAGATTTTCTCACGCCTCGGAGTCCCTGCCTGGTGTTTCCCCACCACAGCGGAGGCAAGATCACAGTCCACATCTCAGTTTCTCTTTTTCTGAGACAGGAGTAGGTGACATCTTTGCAGGCATTAAGATATATCTCTTTGGTTTATCTGAAGTTCTATGTTTTGTCATAGAGGTTGTTATAGTAGAGATTCTTCTCCTAGGTGTGGCATTCATGTCAGCCAAGAAGGCCAATGCCTTTCTTGCACTTGGGAAGAAAAAAGTAATGTGTAGAGCCAGAAAAATTATGAGATCCCAGGACACAAGTGGGAAGAAGTTCAAGTGCTAAACTAAATGTAAACTGCACAAGAACAGCTTCCTCCCTCTAAAGCCTTCAGTATGCTCCTTCAGTAGTGAACAGACTGATCCCTGCCAGCTTAGATAAGCAGCACGTAGAGTATCCTTCCAGAGACAGGCTCCAAAAGAAATGAAGCCATGAAGTGAGGGGAAATTTAAGTAGTCACACTGATTTTCAAGGCAGTTTTCCTAAACTGTGGATCCTGTGACAGCTCCAGAATTAGACAGAAGTGGAACAACCAACCTGTTAGAAGCCACTCATGCAGCAGAAGTGTATTTTTAAGGAGTTTTAGAGGTCCCATGTGCAGTTTCACTGTAAAATATAAAGTGCTGGATACATCAAGAAATCCTTGCTTAGTAAGGGTGAAATTCTAAGGCTACTGGGCTGTACAACACCCAGTCTCTGAAGAGAATACAAAGATCCTCTCTGAGTGATGGAGAAAGCAATGGATAACCTTGAGTCACAAGGAGAAAGATTTAGAGAAACCAGAACCTTGCAAGTGGGAAAAAATACATTGAGACTGCCCTACCACCAACACCTGCTGCATCAAACCAGTGTCTGCATGGCCTCACCTCTGTGAAAGCACCAGGACCTAGCTCATCTTCATGGACTGCTCTATTCTCCCATGTTTCAAAACATTTTTGCACTAATGTAGCCTACTTCACACACAGTATAGAGACACATGGCATAGAAATCCTGCCAATTCTCATGGATAAGGGCCAGCTTGTTCTTACTTACGCAACCAGATGGGAACCAATATCTGTCCCTGCTTTGCTGTTAAATGACTATTGCTGTGTTTCCATAAAGCAGCCTGCAGGTGGATTTTCAACGCTTCCAGCATGAAAAGTGAGCTGTGATGTGGGGCTGGCTGGTGAAGAGCTCTAACACAGCATTGGAGTGAATGCCTTGTGCTGTCTGTCTGTCCTGCATGTTCAGCCCACCCCTGCATGCTGTGCTGAGTGGGAAATCCAGCACACAGGGTCATCGCACAGTGGGACAAGCAAGGAAGGGTGAGTGGACTTCTGATGGGAGAGCGCTCAGTGTTTCTCTTTCCTGTTATGAAAGCAGTCAGGCCACAAAAAAAGACACTGGAAGAAGACACTAGGAAAAATCTTAGAATACAAGAGAACTGGTGACCTCTATGGTCAATTCCTGCTGCCTTCTGCCTGCTTTTAGAGATGGTTGGTTGTGGGAAGCATTTTCAATATGCACGACACACAGCATGGCTGGCCTGTTGCTCTCAGGGCGTTTTTCTTTTAGATGTCTCGGCTCTTGCTAAATACCATTGCAACATGAAAAGCTTGGCTCAACCCAGGCCAGCTCTGGTGACTGTACTGTTGTGTGAAACAAGGAGGACTTCCAGCTCTGAAGGTCTCTCTCATGTGCTCTCCCCTCTCACAGCTCCTGAGTGCCACTAGTGTTTGTTAATAAGCTTAAATGGTTTCAAATTAATTAAAACTCTTCTGAAAGCAATGAGAGCTCCATTACCTACAGAAGCTAATGTGATTCCTGAGGACATCCTGTGGTCCATCTGCTAGGACAGAGCACAGCATGTGGCCCTCAGGGGGTGCACTACCCTCTTGGATTGGATTGAATCTGAAATGTTCCCTGATCTGAAATGTTCATCAGGATTTAATGCCTTTCTGTTATAAGTAATCTTGCTATTACTATGCTATGGTTTACCCTTTCACAAAGGGATTAGAATGCCCCTATGATTTCTACATTAGCATATGTTATCTTTATCTGAGAGAAAGGGAAAAAATACTCCAAGCCACCTTATCTCTGGAAAATGAAACTACGAATAGCATCTCTTCATTTGTGGTCTTTGCATCTCTTCTATCTTGATCAGTGCACACAGCAAACGTAAAACAAGCTAGTTTGTTATCTGGGTGTTTTTCCTGTGCAGGGAATTGGTTTTTTCTACATTAGAAAACCAAAATGTGTAGGGATTCGTAGAAACTACACTGGGATGCAAATTCTCTCATGAGAACTCATAAACTCTGGAGGTTAACTCTCTCAGGTTAAAATACTGATCTAGAAATTGAATGCTTTGTGTAGCATTTTTGGTCATTCAATCTAGCATCAAAGTAAAGGCATTAAAGGAAAATATATATCCCAAAATATTTACATAGAAACCAAAAATGTGCAGGACATCAGAGCCTCCAAAGGAGCCAGAACAAACTGCCTGTAAGAGACCATAGAAATACATTGGAGAGTTTTATATATTCATCTTTTCCAAGTAATCTGTTCAGGGTTGGAATCTTAATACCCCATCACTTGAAAGTTGATGAGCTGCCCTGGTGCTGGCAGCACCTGTGGTGAGGGAGCCCTCTACCCTCTCCTCGCTCTGCTCCTCCACTGCACCCTGCCCACTGCACCCCCCAATTTTATCTCTGAATTACAAAAAAGAAAACCCCTGTGTCAACAGAATTCAGATTATGGACCGAACTCCTCTGTCAGTGCTCTGTCTGTTCTGACTGGCATGGATGGATATGGGGATGCTCCATGTGCTGCTGTGGGGCTCTGCCCCAGGCTGACCACAGAGAGTTTCCCTGCTCAGGTGTCCCCATGGCAACACAGGGCATGTCCCTATGGACCACTGTTCCCAGTACCTTTAAGGCTGGTGATCTTTCTTTCAATTTTTTGAGCAATGGATGAAAAACTTTCATTTCCTCTCCACATTTTGGTCTGTGTTGCTGAAAGAGAGATTAAGGGAGAAGAGTGGATGATCAACTACCTAGACATGAGGACAGAAAATTAACTGGCAAATGTCAACTTATTTGTGAAAATATGTTGCTGCAGCTTGTCATCACAATTAATATTTTAAAAATACCAAAACTAAATGTTTGAAGATTCTATTAAAAAATTAGTCTTTTTGCTGGGATGGCATCAGTACAACATTGGATCAGCCTGTAAATGCCAGAAAAGCACCTAAACTCTCTAAAGAGAAGCTGAAACTGGTGCCACTCTCTCCTGTGCCTCATCCACCTCGGCCCTAACCAATACATGGAAAGATCTTTCACTGACAGTTTGACTTCTGGTGATTTCTCTTTCACTCTAAATTGAATGCAGCTTCTCTGACAACTCATTTAGCCCGGAGCAACAACAGTGTGAGACAGATCTCACTAAGCAATCAAATAGAAATGCAAAGATGTAGAGATAGTGCTGGCACTGCTGGCAGAGAGTGACCCTGGGCAAGGAGGAACCAGGGGCGTGGGAGCAGCTCTGAAAGCTCTGGGAGCTCTGCCATTCTGATTTGTGCTTAGGAACAAAAACATAGACCTTGCCTTTTGAGCTGTAGGCCTGGGAAGAAGTTATCTATCTGCTCACTGCCCAATGTCTATAATTACATCTTGTGTATGGAAAGGTCCTAATAATGTGTCTTGCATATGATTTCTACCAACATTGCCTTAGTTTACAGAGCATAGCAGCTGCACTGAGATGTCATTCCTTAGGTATTGAGCCCCTAGAGACCCTGCTAAGTACATCAGATTTTGTAAAATGCTTGCAAAGACAGCATAGCAGTTTCTGGGGAAAATAGGATTTCTAATGAACATACTTGCCTTAAAAACAGACACAGTAGAACTTTCTGATTGTCACAAAGAGCCCCTTGCCCCTCTCTTCCATGACTTGTTACCATTTTCTTTGCACAGCCTTGGCTAAATCAAAGACGCTTTTGAACTCTTTCCTTTAAAAAATGTAAAATCATTTTTTCAACCATCTGAGAAGCCAAGTGTCTCACAAATGTTACACACAATTTATTTCCTTCAGGGATTCATCCTTTAATTGGGGCTTTACTGACTGAACAGAGAGCAGCATGCCCACTGCTTTGTTTGGGCAAAGAGCAGTTTCCTTGAAGGTGATGTACCTGTAACAGAAGTCTCTTTATTGCTTTTTAAGGAATCACAGGCTCCCAATCAGAAATCAATTATTTCATTCCTTCTCTGACTGTCCAGTGCCCTGAAAGATGCCACTGCACAGCTCATGGATGCACTGCATCCCAGGGTATATTTGTGCCCCTGTTGATCACTACAGAGCCTGCTGTCAGCTTTAGCTTGCCAGGGGAGGGTCTTTGGCTTTTGCCAGGTGTTTCCTGGGGTCTATGTGCAAGCTGGACCAGCCTAATGGGCTCTATACACCTTCCACACAGAATCACCTAAGAACAAATTTCAGGGAAAAGGCAGGAAGCATCCAGCCTAGCTCAGAGGAGATGCTGATTGTGCCCCAGGGAGGCAGAGGCAGGAGCAGCAGGCAGGTCCTCCTCTGCTCCCCTCCTGGCAGTGGAGCCACACTCAGCCAGGTGAACCCATTGCTGGCTGGCAAATGCCACAGAAAAAACAGCTAATAGCAGCTCAGTGTTTTCTCCTTCCAGGACAGTTCCCAGAGGGATCACACTTATCCTTCAGCCAGACTGATCTAAAGAAGTCTCAAGCTTTTGGAGGAGACCTTCAAGGCATAATGGGACTTATGGCCAACAGAAGGGATGCTTAGAAGTCAACCCTGGGGATATAAAAGAAATCTGAAGGGCTACCACTTGCTCTGCCAAGGTGTGCAACTTGCAAAAAGGAAACTACTGTGGCCTGGGAGGGATCTCACCAACACTCAGCTGTATTTGGAGAGGCCACCTGAGAGAATTTCCAAGTTAATACCATTTGGGTTGGCTCGGACTACTTTTGCATCCAGTCCTTTCAGTTAAAAGGCAATGGGTGGGATGCAAGCCTGTTTGCATTCTGAGGGCCCCACGCTCAGCCACACTCTGGTGCACGAGCACTCAGCAGAGGGGAGGTCATGGTCAAGGACTATGGGATTGCTCTCTGGATGCAGCAGCTGTAACTCAGTGTGACAACTTGTCCAGGCACTGCTCCATGACTTCATCCATCTGTCTGCTCCACAGACCCCTGCAGAGTCACCAGCTTTCTTTAAGCAAGGTCCTGCTCTGAATCTGGGAGGAAGCCACCCTGCAGCACACCAGTTTGCTTTCTCAGGAACTTTGGCAATGCTGAAACATTATCATCTCTTTGCTTTCATGTAACTATAATTTACATAAGTACAGGAGGCAAACCCCACATCTGGAAAAAAAAAGCCTTCGTAGATTTTAAACCATTGTTTCCTGCTGGGGTGTGATATCATAATGTTCAAATTAATCACTTCTGAGGAGCATTTGCGAATTTCCACAGTACTGAAGTCACTGAAGTAGGTGACTCAATTCCACGTTTGCTTTCTTTAAAATGCTATCCAAGCCATGGGAAAAAATAGTGGGCACCTGGTATCAGTTTTATAACTGGGTTTTTCCATATTAGAATGGGAATTTTGTGAAGACTCAATTAAAAGGAGTGTCCTCCTGTTCTTCTGTCACCCATCAGACTGAGTTGACATGAATGCCAGCATGCTGTCATACATACTCTTCTCTTGTCTGCTGCTCTCTGTGCAAGCAGAGTACTGTGGTGTCCGGGAAATTATCCGCTATACACAGCGCCTGCTTGTAAGTGGCTGTTCAGCACCTTAATTCTGAAAAAATGCATGCTTGTGCAGGAGATGATAGCAGATACTGACTTCTCACTTGCTCTTCTTCCAGGATGATCGTTCTGTGAGTTGCCCATGTAGGCAGACAGCTACCAGTGTGAGTACATGGCTTCTGGGAATATAATGAGATTAAAAATATCAGGACTTGTACATTGACTACTGGATGTTAACAATCACTGTTTTTGTTTTCAGTCATGTTCGTGTCTCCCCATTCCTGAGGTAAGTATACTTCTTTTTAAGCTCTTGCAGATGTTAAAGAAGTTTGGTATTAACTGAGTTTAAGTTTGTTCATTTTGCTCCATATGTAACTTTTGCTTTCAGTTATAAGGAAGATTTCAATACACCAACAGCAGGAAAACTGATCTTGATGAACAGTGGTGGGGAGAGAAACAGAAGCCTTTCCACCACAGAGAAATCAGAATCAAGCCCAGATTTAGGCAAAGTCCTCTGTAGGCTTGACTTGTATATCAAGAGATACAGGCTCTTGCTTTGAAAATCTCTGCAAGGCTTTGTTTTATGGCTGGGTGCTGAAATACTAAGTGAACTGGGCTAGAGATGTCAGGCCTCAGACTTAGCTCTAGGCATATCCAGCATTATTTTATTGTTTTAAGCCTCCTCAGATGTGGTGAAGCCCCAGCATTAGCTGAAACTATGCCTTAAAGAGGTAAATTTTACAGTTTGAGGTTTTCTGAGAGATGGGACAGTAATTTCTTATGGCATACATGAGGATTCAGTGTTTTACAGTCCCCCCATAGGTCTTCCACCAGTTTTCAATATATTGCAAAATACGCTGCATTTGACTGTGACATGCTGCCACATTTAGGAATACAAATTTCTTCTTTCTGTGGATAAACACAAAATGCATTCTAGGTTTTTCAAATGCCTTCTCTGTTGAACAGCGTGGCCATGAACTGGCATGCTTTGTGGATGGAACCAAACACCTGATGGAAAACAATGAATCTTCCAATCCAGTAATTACAAGGCTTTACTGGACCTTCCAGGCTCTACTGGATAGAAACCTCTGCAAAGTAAGACTTGCTTACTTTTCTACAGATCTTATCTTTTACAAAAGAAGGGATTGTTTTAATAATTTAAAGATTTGTAGATAGGTGTTTCAGTAATTTCAGATGTGTTTTAGTTACTCATATTGTGCAGGAGCCAGATAAAACTGCAACCTGTGTGAGGCAGTGAAAAGTTTTTTAAGTTGGCAGGGGAAGAAGAGGGATGGGCTCTGCCCCACCATGCCCTCTCTCTTCTCCAAATCCTTTGAGCATAGATCTCTGGGAGAAGGGAATTAAATTGCTTTTCTATTTTCCTTTCTCAGAATGTGTTTTGGCAATAAATAATAATGACCTAACACTGGAGGATGGATGTGCAGGAGTTGCATGGGTGGGCAGAGCATCCTTCTCCTCTGCAGCTTTAATTCTGCCTGAGCAGCAGTGCCTTCACTGATTCTTGGCTGTGAAATGCAGCTGTGACCTGCAGCATCTTGCAACTCATGATGATCTCAGGGCCCTCCCTCAGGTGCCTTTTCTGAGGCAGTGAAACATCCTTTATTTACCAGCAGAGCTCCTGTGTGATTCAATGAGAAATAGAAGATGCTGACAATGCAATGTCTCCTTTAAGCTGCCTTCAAACTTGCAAGGAGGAAGAGTTAGGGTGGCCTTGGGACCACCCTAACTCAGCCAGCTCCTCAGGGTATCTGCATTGTTTTCTGGGTTTAAATAACCTAGTTTAAATGACTTCAGCTATAACTGAATATATGAATTGAATATATAGAATTATATGACAATCCACCTGCCACCTTCTTAGTTACCATGAAAAGATACTCTTACACTCACTGCTAAAGGAAAAATTATCCAGGAAATTATTTCAAAATCATTATGTAGCTCCAAATAATGTATATTTCCACTGGTTCATAAATTTTTTTTATTTTTATTATGAAATCTTTGTTAACCCAATCTTTGTTCTTTCTTTCACAGAGACTGGCACATGGCGATCAATGCCAGTATGAGACCAAGGGAAATGTGAAGGAATTTCTGAGAAAAATCCTGACAACCTATCAAGAAATTAATAAATTCAATGCTTAATCTTTTTCTTTTAAAAGATTTTTTAAAATCCAAAGTCTTTGAAAAGAACAGGGAACAGAAGAGTTATTTATTGTATTTATTGTCCACCTGGAATATAAAAGCTAGAAATAACCATTAATAAACCAATAAAATTATAATTTACCTGAGCATAAAATGTATTTGAGTCTTCATTGTATGTTCTGTACTTGGTGAAAAGTTTGAACATCCTGTTGTCATACCAGTAGGAGTCCAAATGCTTCTGCAAAGCTCCAGTCCAACAATTTCACCAATATGAGATGGTCCTGCAAAATTCAAACTCTGCCCACTGTATAGCACAAGAAATATTTCTAGACTTGAGATGGAAACAAAAAAATATGTGTTTTCTTTTTGCATCACTTATTTTTTGACAATACCTACACACCACAAACAAGTCAGTTCCTTCCTTGCAAGGTTGCAGGTTTTCCTGCCTATAACCACGTTTTTACTTCTAAATATTCAGTAGTAGACAACTCATGAACATCTTAACTTACAGAAACCAGACCAAACCCAGTGTTAATTCAAGCTCTTAATGGGGTTGTGCATTTGGAATGTGTCATGGACGACTGTTTCTTTCTCAGTATTTAATGCTGGCTTTTTTTCTACAGTGCCAGGAGCTCAGAAATGCTTCTCTATCACTCCTCTACTCAGCTCAACACAAGAGTCAAAACCAGAGCTTTGCTGGAAAAAGAAACCAACCAATGTGTAAGAGAAGGTGCTTATCTAAGCCACCTATCTCAGCCTTACCAACATCTTGCTTAGGTCTCTTCACAATAGGGAAAATCCCAAATCCCAGATTTCATCTCTGTTGTGGCTCAGAGAGGAACAAAAGCATTGTGACTGGGCTTTTGAGGTGGAATATCTTAAATGTCTCCAAGGCTTGTATCTTCACCACCCCCAATGGAGGGCGGTGGATTTTTCAGAACCTCCAGAAAAAGACAGATAATTTCAGATAGATAATAAGCAGATAATTTCCTTTCTTTATTGCATTGATGGGATGGACATGTTTCTGGGATCAAGAGATGATGGAAATGCTGACCTACACTGTTGTTCTTAAGCTTCCCAGTTGGATGGGCTTGTGAAAAGACAGAACTAGGTTATAGAAAATACATCTGATTTAACTATAGAAAAGGAGTTAAACTTATGTAACATACCAGAAGCATGTTCTCGTGTATTTCTGCTGCCTGTTTAAAACATAATAAAGAAATAACAAATACTAAAATAGAAAAGACTATTATCTGTTAACACCTACAAAGATGAAACCAAGAAATAAAACAACTGTTTCATCTTTCTCACATTTTCGTATCTTCCTACATTTTCTATGCCACTCTGCTCAGACAACTCTCCCCTAAATAACCATTTGGCTTTTGGAATTCTAGTGCAAAGAAAAATCATCCACATCTCTGACGAATCAGCACAATGCTTATATATGCTCCTGGCCCTAAGCGGAAGAAAAAGGTTCATTAACATCCATATTTTATCTATGATGCTAGATCTCAAAATTCTCAGTATCATCTCCACCAAACTGATATTCAGTCCTGTTAATATTTTCCAAGTACAAATCTAAGCTATTCCAGTCTTCCTGTGATGTTTTGCTTTGTGTGTGCAGCTCATGAGCACTGTGTCTAGACATACCATGTAGCAAGAGGAAAATCTGAAAGAGGTTGATTCAATTTTACAGATGAGCAAAAGACTTCTCAAGTCATAGGACTGCAGACAGCAAAGAAAAATAAAATTTTTGTTCAATATTTTTTGTCCCCCAAATTACTTCATTAAATTTATGAAATATAGGAATGGTGAAAAAACACGACACAAGCAGAAGATACATAAAAAATTCAGTTTTGTCCAGCATAAGCTGGCAAGAGTGGAATATAGTCAGTCAACTTCCAGTCAAGAGACAATAATAGAAAACTCTTGCACAGAATTTGAAAAAAAACCCACAACATATAAACTGCAGAAGATACATCTGCAAAATATCTATTATCTGATGCCTCAATTTGCACCTGCATGAGAGAAATGATCACTGTATGCTTAAACCTTCGAGTGCAGGATTGTGCAGCCTGAAGTAAGAGCTCCACTGCCGACTGCCAGTGAACCTCTGCGAGCTGCTGCAAAGCGTTTGCTTGCACTGGTGACCTCCCCAAGCTCCTGTGAGTCCAAGCATGGGGCAGGCCTTCAGCCTCAAATATTTTCACCCTCTGCCTCCCCATAGGCATATTCAGATCTTCTCCCTGTGACTCTTATGCCCAGCAAGACTTTGCAAGCCCCAGGGCAGGCCAGAACATCCCTTCAGCTGACCCTGGGCTGGATACTGAGGGATTTGGGACCCAGTGGATGCCCAGGGGCCTCTCCCCTCTCTCTCCTCTTTGGCTCTCAACAGGATTGGAAACTGACAGATGAAAACAAAAGGCAACTAATCCATTGAATTACTTAATTACCGTAACAAGTACTTATCTCAATTATCTTTCTGTTGCAGCTCTCTAGCGGGATGTGTCATATCATGCTCTGATAGAGAGGATGTGGCCTAGGGCAGGGGGGACAGGGGAGGTGAAGAAGGTCAGACATTCCGTGTGCAAGATAACTTCTCTGCACAAGTCAATTATGTTGTGGAATAGATTGACAATTATTAATTGAAAATCCACAGTGAATTTGGGTAAGAGCCCTTCTTCCAGCAAATCAAACCTGCCCAGGAGCCCGTGGCAGGGTGCGTGCTTGTTTTCAAGTATGCACAGTTCCACACTTGCCTTGTTCCTACACCTCACATCAGATACAAGAAACTTGGAGACAAGGAGGACAATTTGCTCTATGATTTCAGAGAGAGAAATACTCGGATACTGAGGATGCAGGGTAGGAGTGGCTACTTTCTGCAAACTAGAAAGCAGCACCATTATCTGTGTACAAAGCACCTCTTTCTTCAGGAATGCCTGATCAGGAGAGTTCAGTGTTGGACAGACACAGACCAGTTCCATATCACGTACCACCACAACTGTAGAATTTTTCTCATTAGCATGAAGTAATGCAAAACTGTATGCTATGAGTGACCCAAAGGCACTTGAGAAGCTACTTTGCTCTTCAGTAAAGAGGAATTCTCCCAATTCTGCTACAGCAGCCAGCACACAACTTTTTCTTTAAAGGGTTTTGTTGCTGTCAATAGTCAGCCAGGAACACATTCACAACATCTGCAATTCCACAGTAGAATTTCCTTAATTCAGGCATCCACATAGCAGCATGGATATTGCAACACTTCTAGTGCTGTCTTCAGAAACCTGGCTGGGACAGCTTTATGTGCTGGAGTCTCTGCGAGGACATTTACCAGGGCAGAAGTCCAGCAGCAGGGCCCAAACTCTTGTGCTCCAGTCTGTTATCCCTGATTTTAACTAACTCCATGACCTGCTGCAGGACAAGCCCAAGCCTTAAGCAGTGCCAATGGTCTAATAAGAATCTGTCTCCAATGACAAATAAATGAAAACTGGTTTTGAAGATATTTATGGAGGCACTAGAACTGCCCCAGTGCATCTGGCAGGTTGTTGTTCTTCCCTTAATATCCTGCACCCCTGTAAGAACAAGTCTGGTACATGCCATACTAAGGGGAGGTACAGGCTGCTGTTCAAATGCTTCCCAGCCATAAATCACCCTTGGTATATAAAAGAAGCTTCACATACTTGTAAAGAAAGCTGATCTTATCTGAGTTATCCTCACAACACCCTCCTGAGGCATGTGGACAAGCCTTACTCTCCTAGTTTTACAGAAAAATAAGGAAATGAATTGGTTAAGATGGAGAACTCATTTCTCTGCATTTTAAAGTTTTCTGAAGACTGGTAGTGTTTGCTTGTAAAGCTCAACACACACCAGGGTTTAACATCGCCAAGATTCAATGATATCACATGAGTTATATCCTATTAATGATATCAGGTGGTGGTACTGGGAGGCCTAAAGCCAAAGGAACAACAGTTTCCAGTTCCAGATAAATCCACCTGCCCATAGGTGGTTGCAGCTTCCTTCCCATCTTCTCTATCGGTCTCTCACTTTTGATTCAATCAATTGAAAAATCTCCAAAAGTGAGAACCAAAGATTCTTCAGGACCTCGAGGCACATCTGTCATGGAAGCAACCACGGTGATCTATAAATTGCAGAATCTTCATGGACACATTCCACAGCACAAGTTGCACATGTTCAAGGAATATATCTTTTGTCATCTTCAATAAACTTCTGTAAATAATCCTGAATTTTTACACCACTGTTATGAGATACAAGATAAACACTGTCTTCTTCCTATTGGGATACAGAGTGGATTATATTTCAGGTAACAAAGGAGTAAAAGAGCTGGAAAGAGAAAGCAAAAAGCTTCTGTAAAACGTCATGATTGCAATTTCTTTTCTTTTTTTTGGTGAATCACAGACAAAAAATCAAAGATGCTTATTATGAACGAGCAATGTGTCTAAATTGCTTCTGCTATCTTAAATCTATTAGTGAAGTAATGCACAATACAATCCTAAGCTTATATCAGGTTATAATCCAGAAAAAAAGATCAATAAGTACGAAACTACCTTAAAGATAATTTTTTGGGTATAATACCAGGAATATTTCTTTTCACTCATGTTAGAAACAGCATCATCGAGAGACTTCACAAGAAAACAGATGCCTTTGATTTTTTCATTGTGTTTACATTGCTAATTGTTAATTTGAAAAATTTCAGACTAAATAAGTTTTTCCCAATAAGTCAACAAAAAGCCCAGGAGTGAGGGGAGTTCCCCCTGACTCCCCACAAACGGGAATTGTAAAAGAGCAAAAGAAGAGGGAAATCATGACTTAAGAGATGAAGATAGTGATCAGCCTAGTTCTGACTTTGCAAGCAGCCTGTGGGAGAGAAGAGACATATTCTGCCTGACATTGACTTCAGGCAGGATATAAATCAGTCATTGAGATAGAAGATTGTTCCACAGTGGCACGAAGTTTCTCACTCTCATTTTGCCATACTTCCAGATGCCTGACATCATGCAATTAAATAAAATGGAATAAAAAGGAAAGCATGAAGACCGAAGAGCCCTACTGGCTACAAGGGATTTTCAGCAATATAGTGCACTTAGAAATAGAGGCTGTGGCATTTAAAGAGAAGGAAAAGGGCAAACATGCATTTAATTGTTGTCACCTACTCAGAAGCAAGTACCCTATAGACCGTTTGCTCTAGCACATCTCACGAGGGTTTAAGAGAACAGGCATTTAGGGCCCAGTGAACCCTTCACTGATGGCTGACTGAGGCAGCAAAAGTCGTACAACAGTTTTGAGGAACAGGGAAGATAAATTTCTGAGTTTCAAAGCACAGTCTCCCTGCTCCTCACATACTCTGTGATATTGAGGGCAAGATGTGCAAGTGAAGGATAATTTAATTCAGCTTTCACCATTCCAATAATCTTTGTATTGATCTCTGTGGAATTAAGAAGAGGTCTGATCACAGCACATATTCTGCATATTTCAATATAATGCCCTCATTAACACAGAGCACAGAGACAAGTTAAAAAATAAGGAGTGGAAAGAATCAGAGAATCATGGAACTGTTTGGGATGGTAGGAACCTAGAGCTCATCTTGTTCCAACTCCCTTCCATGGGCAGGGACACCTTCCATGAGTCCAAGTTGCTCAGGTCCCTGTCCAACCTGGCTTTGAACACCTCCAGGGATGAATCAAACAGACTTCTTGGGTTAAGTGGGAGCTGCCATTCCATGGTGCTGCTGGAATGTTGCTGTTCTTGCCACTCTGGCCCAGCTTACCTGTGCCAAACCCTGGGACAGACTGGAAGGCCAGAACATCCCAATGACTGCTGAAAATTTGGTTCCTTGCTAATTACCTCCTACAGAGGTCCAGTAAGTAGAAAAAGCTTGGGCACCAGAACAAACTGATTATAAGGATCCAGATATTCCCAGGCTCTGAGAATTCCCCTTGCATGTAGAGAAACCACAAGGGAAGTGGAGCAGTGTGGATGAAGGGTGCAGGAATGCTCTGCTGCCAACTCCACAACTGCTGACAGCAAGGCAATACCAGCTACAGAAATGAACAGAGACTGTTATATTACTCTCATTTTATACTTATTTAACATAAGGAAGAAGTACTATTACGAAGCTCACAATGAAAACCTCTGTCTGGGTGTATGGAGGAGAGATGCATCAGGCAGTAGCCAGTGGAGGCATACAGAAGCCTAGTCTGGCACTGGTTTGATACTAAGGATATTAATCAAATGACACGTCCTAGGAATGGTCATGCTCTTGAATACAAATACCTTAGGAAGTAATTTAGAATTTACTCAGTCAAAATACAGACAGAATTCCTGCTGTAAACAAAGTACCTGAAGTTATTGGCAAGTAGGCTGACTATAATATCAAAGTAGAAAAAATTCTCAAGGGAAGCAGTGATTAGAAGACACTGACCATCAAGTGACACCTTTGCTACTACTGACCCCAGGAGGTGATGGGGTGTCTACAAAATGCCTGGGGTTTCGGAACAAGGTGGCTGTACCTAAACATTTTTATATGCAGGAAACATGGCTGTGTGGGATGGAAAACTTTCCCACCTAAAAATAATAATTCATTTTCCATCTGACTCTTCACACAGGAGGGAGAGGGCAAAGAAGAATGAGACTGCACCTTCACTGGGTGCCCTGAAATTTAATTATGCATATCATTAAGTTATACTTGGACAAGTTGTCAGTTTTTCTGTTCACAAAGGCCAACTCCAAATACATTCACTGAAGGTATCTTTTCAATCAATACTCAGGTGAGTACTTGTGGCAGCAAGTTTTATCTATTCAGATTTATTAGTAATGAAAGGAAACCTGGCAGAATTATCACTCCTTACAAGTCCTGTCTGACACAGTAAACAATAGGTGGATCTATGATGAATCCTTTAATCCTAAATGTCTGTGTCTCAAAACAAAACTGTTTACAAGAAACACCTATCCATTCTTACTGGAAAACTATATTCTCACCAGAAAACTTTCAGAAATGTTCCTTTTCAGCAACCGAAAACTAAGTAAAAACTCCTATTTTTCAATGAGGTGTTCTGAGAAAACCTTTGGAGAACTAATTGTGAAGAGTACATGCTCTTTGTTCCCATTCAATTTTTCCTCGAAGTTTCTTGGAATCAAGTAAACCTGACATGTGGTTCTACAGCTGGCACTCCTCTGGCTCCATTTCAAAATGAAGCTCAGTTATCACTGTGCTTTGGTTATACTTCACACTAAGAATTTGCAGTCATCCTTACCAAAATTCCTGTTCAAGCTGGAAAACCAGTTATTACAGATTAATCCACAAGGATTAGATTAGCTAGAGTCCAGACTCAAGAATAACACATGCTCTTTTCCAAGGAGGACCATCCAGGCTTGTAATTTGGCTGTAAATATTACAAAAAGACACATCAGTAGAGGGCATCTAAAAGTATATCAAGACACAAACCACCTCCAGAATTAGCAGCACACAAAAATATAGCAGTTAAAAGCTACAGCTTTGAGAGAGCCTTTCTTCCCTTTTCTAGCAGTGTGTTTGTGTCCATATCCAGGTTGTGGTACCACACATGGAATCCCAGGATCACTTCTAGAAAAGATCTCTGAAATCACTGAGTCCAGCCTGTGACTGAACACCACCATGTCACCAGACCATGGCACTGAGTGCCATGCTCAGTCTTTCCTTTAACACCTCCCGGATTGGTGACTCCACCGCCTCCCTGGGCAGCCCATTCCAACGTCTGATCACACTTTCTGGGAAGAGATTCTTTCTAATGCCCAACCTAAGCCTCCCCTGAAGCAACTTAAGACAATGTCCTCTCCTCAGCTGGTTGCCTGGGAAGAGGCTGACCCCCACCTGGCTACACCCTTACCACTCTCTACAGCTTTCAGTAGTTGTAGAGAGTGATAAGGTCAGTCCTGAGCCTCCTCCTCTCCAGGCTAAAGGATATGGTAAGTGCTAACAGCATGAGACATGTTCTTGGCTGCTACACCTCGCTTGAGGGGTTCTAACCTTATTATTTGTAATTTTCCTGGACTAATCTCAGTCTTTCAAGATTTGGAAAATTAAATTGTGCAAACTCTGTTATCCCACAAAGTCAAACTAACAGGATAATGGTATGCAGGTGTGGTGCAGTTAAATAAATAATTAGACTGTTTAATAAATCAGATTTAGAGATTGTATATAATGATTAGCTATGCATCATCTTCTCTTAGAAGTTTCAGAACCAAGAGATGTATCATCTATCAAAACTGACAGATAGCAACGGTGATTCATAGTTCAGTAAGCAAGTTCAGGTTAGGAAAGCTGACTTATATCCTTAGTGGCTTTTATTGAATAAACAAGAATCAGTTTAACAGAATCAACTCTGGGCTTCTTGAATCCAAACACCTCCTCCCAGATCCCAAAACATGTAGTAGTTCTTCTAGGAATCACCCTTTGGTGCAGGACACCTCTTCCTCAAAGGGCCCCAAAGCCATTGCAACGTATCAGTGACGTGCAGCCCAACATCCCCTGCATCTGCAGCGGTGCCTCCAGCCACAGTGGGGATGTTCTCCACAGGGCTGGAGCTGAAGGGTAGCACTTGTACAGAAATCACACTTGAAGGGAGCTAAGGAACTCGTGCAGACAGAGGACAAAACAGAAAACGTGCAAAAAGGACATGATGCACCCGAAAGACAAACCAAGCAGGACTGAGTGCTGCAAGTGTCACCTGATGATGTATCCCCTGCTCCAGTGGGACTGCAGCGCTTCACTGCCACGAGACAAGCCAAAGGGTCACTACAATTTGACAGCAGTCAACAAATTATGTGTGCTAGTAGTTAACAAATATGTATGAGGGACTGGACACATCCCAGGGTGAGACAAGGTAGTCCATGTTCCCAGAGGAAGCTGACTCCTATTCCTAGGAAACCAATCACCCTGAGCACCTGCAGCTCAAATATCAGCAAACCCAGATCCTCAACCGCAAGCTGAGCATGTGCCGTCTTCTCCAGGAGCTGGACAGAAACAGCAGCAAGGTTCAAAGTAAAGTTCCCATACTGTGCTCAGTTTATTAGGGAGATTTTACATGCTTTTTTTGAGGAAGCTGAAAGTACAATAGCAGGATTACCGTGCAGTTGCTTGATTGGGAACATCAGCGTAGGAAGATGGGGTCATCAAGTTCTGAGGACAACATTAGTTGTCAGGTTAGAAAGCTCTGGATTTATAACTTACTTTATTTTAGAAATATGAACCTTGGGCAGATTGGATACCAATCCATGATGTTGCCGCTGGCTTCTAGCAGAAATTGGAAATTAATTAGAATTTGTGTCTTCTCCTTTTGCAAATGCATTTAACAATCAAATTATATTCATGTAAATTAAATACCATAAATCCTGGAACAGATCCCAAGTACTGTCAAGTTTTGGCCAGCAAATGACTCTCTGAAGAGGTGAAAAGCAGATAGTTCAAATAAAGGGCTGCTCAAATGTTTTAGTGAGAATAATCCCTGCTGGTCAGGCTCTGATGGAGGCAGCATGTTCTGCTCCATCCTGATACCATTAGTACTGGTTTTGAGATTTACAGAACTGCAGAGTGGGAACAGAGATAAGCCACAGCCCATGAGAATGTATCTATGAGTGTAAATATATACCCATGAGCATAAAAAACTAGTTGTGGGCCATTCTAAGGCTCTTTTCTACTGCCACACATGCCAGGGTTATTGTTCCTTATTTCTATGAGTGGTTTCCCTGCTTTGTTAACTAAAAGGCACAAATATATAAATAAATACAGTTGTATATAAACACATTTACACTCCTGACACGCATGCATATCCTAGTATCTCTTTATTAGTCTGCAGAGTCCTCCAAGTTCTAATATAAAAATAAATCCAGAGACTGATATACGAGTTCCCTCTTGTGACCAAGTGATGTTATAGCAATACCTGAAAGTACACACAAACTGTGTTTAACAAAACAGACATTTAGAGAGAAATGAAACAACGCAAACTGCAGAGAATCCATCAGTTTTGCATTTTTTTGCTCACCAGCCATAGGTCCAACGTTAAAAGAAATTTTAAAAAGCACCATCTGTGCACAGTACAGAAAAGAATGAACAGGAAAATGTCTGTGAAGAAGACTGTCAGAAAAAATAATTAAAAAGCAAGATGAGGTTGCTAAAGCTAAAATATTATTTTATCTATGCATGAATTCTAGGCCCCACAGATAAAATCCAAACAAGGTGGATGAAAATGGTTGATACCCCTTCTATAACCTTTACTGTTGTTAGAATTCCCCTTCCTGGCAGAGGAACTGCAACAAACCCACTTCCTCCTCCTGCCAACTGGGTGAACAGATTTTCTCAAATCTGTGAAAAAGCCAGCATTTGGCAAAGGCAGAAAAAGAAGATAAGGACATAAAGACAGCACGAATGATCACAACATAGGATTGAAGAGTAACTTGCACAGTTGTTGGATCCCTTCCTCTGATCTGAAGAATGGTCTTCTATGTCTACACCATCCTCACCCAAAAATTTCTTACCTGCTCTGAGATCTTCCAAAGAGGGTTCTGGAGGCTTTATAAGTGGCTTTGCCAAGCTATAACTCAGCTATAAAACTACATATGAAAAAGCTTTTTCTGGTATTAAAGCTCAAAATGTTTGCCACTACATCAGGTGCTGACTAATCAGGTATTTCTTCTATCAGGTATTTTTCTGATCAAATCAAATCTTCAGCTGCCTGCTATGGACAGCATTAGTTCTCTAAGGCCCGTGTTTTCTCAGTGTGAAGGGCATCTATTTGTTAAAGAGAGTAATCAGAACCAAAAGTGTTAAAGATGGCATCTTAAAGACAATTTGTTGTGTGCTCAACTCAAACACATTTATCAGAACCTCAGTGGATATGGCTGTTTCAGAGGATTTCATTACTCAGGTCAGACACACTGCGATCTCTATACCAACACCAATGAACAGAAGCCAAATTAGCTGGCAGGTTATTTCTAACTCTGCTTAGATAATATTGAGTCAGAGGATCAAATAGCCTGTGCTCTGCAGATTAGTGGGCAGTTACCCATTGAAAGTGTCACAGCACTAATACATTAATAACCTAATAAGCACTAACAGCCCTGAGCAGCCCAGGCCTCACCCCCAGCCTTGCCCCAGGGCTCCAAGTGTCCATTTAAGCTCAGCCCTGGCCTGTCAATTCTGCCCTGAGCAAAGCAGGAGCTTGTGCTGGAGCCATTGCCACCCCTGAGCCTGGCCAGGAATCCTGACCCAGCGTGACAGTGGACCTGCCTCAGCCTCAGGGACCTGCTCCATGATGTGGCTGAACCCGATTGCCACCTGGGGACCTGCCTTGCTGAGCTGGGTGGTGACCCCTGCCCAGCTGGCTGCCAGCCCCCTGGCTAGCAGCCAGCCCTCACCATACTGGAACCCTCTTCAACAAGTTAATGATTGGAAAACTGGGGGTTTTGCTAGATAGAGATTATTTATATATTTATATATATAAATTAAAGAATAAAACACATTGGCCCAAAGGGATTTGAACAGCATGCCTACAGTACACCACAGGAATACAGCAGTTTCTCCACACAGTTTTTCAGACAAATTATAAACTGTTAGTACACCTTTGTGGTGGCTCTTTCCACAGAAAGGACAAACAGCACCTCTATCAATAATTTTCTTATGTTGTTCTGCAGTTTGATGGGCACTGTTAACTGTATCTAGCAACAATTTTGTCTAAAACACGTCTATCACATATATATATATGAACTGTCATATAGCTTCTTATGGAATCACAGAATTAAACAATGGGATTGCATTGCAACACACTTAGAGTTACTCCCTTCAGTGATTCATGCTTATTTCTGGAGAGACAATATTGGACTGCTGTTGCATTTCTAAAAGTGCATCTCATAAAGATTTGCTCATATAAACCCATGTTTTACCTCATCATTATAAGAGAAGGCTTTTGCAAAGAGGCATATAGATAAGCCACTGTTTTCCTAATTGTATTTCACGTTCAGTGTGTGCACTAGAAACTTTTACAAAACATCTGGGGTGATTTCTATTTCCAAGACAGCCTGTTTCTTGCTGCCTGCCTGTGCAGCAGCTGGTGTCTGGCAGAGCAGCTCATGAGCCTCCAGCAAACACGACATACTAACCCACTTTCTGGGCATGAGCCTCATCCACTGCTCCAGTCTGCAGTGTTAGGTTTAAATTGTTAAAGCTGCAGAGTATGATCACAAAGTTTAAGCAGTTGGGTTTTAAATTAAGAATTATAATTAAACTTTTAAAAGGAATGGCTGCAATATAGGACTTATTTGGCTTAGCACACTGATACAAATGCAACTGCTTTCAGAGAGAAGCTAAGACTGATCCGGAATACCCTTCAGCATTGATATGATGGGGCCAGTGTGAAATTCCAGAAAAAGCCCAGAACCATGGCCTCTTCTGTGATCTTCCAAGAGTTGAAGACAGCACTCAGCCAAGAGTTGTGTCCTTTGTGGATTTGTCAGAATCATGATCACGATGAAAATGAAGCAGAGCTTGCAGTAAAAAGTGTAAGTCATGTGATGAAGTTCAGCTATGCCAAAATAAGGGTGTCAAAAAAGCTGGTGGTGGGTTCTTTTTGAGAACTCTCTGTACGAACTGCCTTTGTACAGCACAATGTACTGTATGGCTTTCTACCTGATACTACAATAAACATCTTTAACTTATTTCCTTTTTTTTTTTTTTCTGTACTCTCTCCTCTCACTTTTGCAGTCTGTCTGTTAAAAACTAGTTAAGAAATGGCCAATAATTTCTAGACTTTTCACACAATCCTTGTAAAGTTTTCAAGTTCATGGCATACTGATTCTGAATTGACACATGTTCATTCTTTGGTCTCAGGGAAATTTTGATTTCCTGAATGCTTTCTTATACTAATTAACTCATGGCTTTATCCAAAGCCCAGTGATAAAAAATTCGAATATCATTCTTGATCAAAGTACAGAAAGAGTATGTATTGTGAAACCTCTGTGAATTACTATGCAAAACATTCCTGTAATCACCATAAACATGAGAAGTGAGTAGACTTTATCTTTCTGTAAGTCTGGTTTGAGGAGAGACAACCACAGGAGGGAAGCTAAGCTCAACTTTGAGTGGCTGGATGACGTGGGCAGTAAAGCTTAGACAAGCTTTACTTAAGGGCTCGTATCCAGTACACCTGCCTGTATCAGGGCCAGGCTGGATGGGGCTCTGAGCAGCCTGGCCTAGGGAAGGTGTCCCTGCCCATGGCACAGGGTTGGAGCAGCTTGGTCTTTAAGGTCCTTTCCAACCCAAAGCATTCTGTCAGCCTATGACCCAGTGATGCAGTTTCCCGGCCTCTCTGCATCTTGTGTATGAGATGAAGGATTTGGAGACACCAGCAGAAGCCCTGTGCCAGGCCCCTGGGGTATGATAGACTCTCCTGGGTGGGCCCATGTTTGTGCCTATGTCCTTCCAGTACTGTCAAATCCATAGCTGATTTTTTTCATCTTTTTTTTTTTAATTCATATGTACCTGTAAGCATTTGAGCAATAATGACTACAACTGTAAAATGAATAGAATTCTTCTATACTATTTTATACTTATCCATTTTAAATTAGGTATAAAATGTGTTTCTGCTGGACCAGATCAAAACAGGAAACTCTTTTATACAGAAAGCCTCATAGATTAGCTTATATGAATCTTTCTAAAGTACATTTGGACTTGTTCCTGCACAGCAGCCCAAAGGTTATTGGCAATGCACCAGAGAAACCCATGACTGATGGATTTAGATAGTAGCTGCAAATCTGCACTAATCTCTGTTTATAATCTATCCTCTATTACTGTCTACAGAGAGTAACTGCTAAGCTGAAGATGGTTTTCATAGCAGTATTTACTGAAAAAATCAGTTTTAAACCATCTATGAGAGACAAAATACTTGAAAAATTTACTGGAACCTAATCTCCTACCTCCTGTAAACTGTGAATACAACAGTTAAGAACCATATAGGTAAGAGTAATTTTGATAGATTTTCTAAACTATATTAAGAGTGTGGTGCATTTGGTCTCTCTGTTTGAAGAAATTGAAGATGACTTGAAGAATGGAGGAATTTGAAGATGTCATGTACAGTGACTGTATGACAAATATTCCTTTCAGTTTGTTTCATTAGCCTTTCAACATGCTAATTTTCTAGGTTTTGAAATGTGTGGGAATAAACTGTATTTTGATGCAGCACAAATAATCAGTTAACTTTTGGCAGCTTTGGTTTTATGTAGGGCAGATATACTCTACCATGGAAATGCTGCACATGTTTAGCATTATCTCTTCATAAAAAATGATTAAAAGGCTTATTATTGGTAAATAATTGCTATATACAAAAGCCAGGAAATCCGTGGCTGCGAGTGTTTTGCAGTTGGTAATAAAAGCTCCATTGTTCAGATACAGCTAGATACAACTACAAGAATAAAACACTGAACTGTTATGCAGTGTGTCTGCATAGATTAAACCTGCAAGGTTTTTAATAATTATGCTTTTGATAACAAATTAAAAGGCATACTTCGGGCATCTTCAGTTTGCATGTGATGCAGTGCTCAGCCCCCTCTCAGTGCGGTGCATTGGAGAGGATACACACAGCAAGCAGGGAAAGCCTTGCTGTTCGGAACAGGGCCCTTTTTGGACAAAAGATTGCTAGAAATCAGTAATAGCTGCTTGTACTCCATCCTTCTTTGGGTCATGATTCCATACCTAGCTCCTATGGGAAGGGCAGGGGATGGCTCTGCCTGGAGGAGCCTCTGGAAGAGGCTTGTGGGGCAGTTTCCAAGGCCAGGGCTGCCCCAGCTCAAAGGACGATGAGGGCTTACAGGCACTTCATGTCAGGAAATGATGGAAAATACATGTGGCAGGAAATGAATGTGAGCCAGTGTGTACTCAGGTGACCAAGAAGGACAATGGGACCTGGCCCATATCAGCAACAGAGTGGCCACTGGGACCAGAGAAGGGACTGACCCCTGTACTCAGCGCTGGTGAGGGCACAGCTCCAGTGCTGTGTCCAGTTCTGGTGCCCTCCCTTCACAGACACCAGAGGATGGGAGGGGGTCCAGACAATGGCAACGGAGCTGGAGCAGGGTCCGGAGCACAAATCTGGTGAGGAGCAGCTGAGGGAGTTTTGGGGCTCAGCTTGGGGATAAGAGGACTCAAGGGGGGACATTCTTGCTCTCTACAAGTCCCTGACAGGAGGGTGCAGCCAGGTGGGAGTCAGAGACCAGGCAACCAGCAATAGGACAAGAGGACATGGCCTGAAGCTGGACCAGGGGAGGCTTAGGTCGGGCATAAGGAAGAATTTCTTCCCAGAAGATGTCATCAGACATTGGAATGGGAAGCCCATTCCAGGGAGGCAGTGGAGTCATCATCTCTGGAGGTGTTAAAGGAAAAAGCTAGACGTGACACTCAGTGCTGTATGGAAAATCAAGCTAGGAAAAGCCAGTGTCCATAAGGGAGACAGAAGAGCCTAGCAGCTTTATTCCAATAAAGGAGGAGAGTCCACTGGAGCACACGCCTGCAGGGCCTTCCCTCTCTCTCGGTTTTGGAGGGCACAGACTCCCTTTATCCCAAACTCCTGGCCGTATGTTGTCCTCTCCCTTTCCCCATCAGCTCAGGCACTAGGGAGGTACAGCCTTGCAAACCACCTACCACATATCCCCCCTTGAACCTGTCGTTTTACCCCAAAGTTCAGAAACTCAGGCTTATGCAGACCCATTTGTCTGTTTCAGGTGCCAAATTATCTGGGTTCTGTAATAAACATCTGGCTTGAAGTGGGCAAGAAACATGAAGACCTATTTCAAAGACATTAACAGCCATACCCTCACCCATGGAATTACTTGGAAAGACACGAGCACACATCCTATCAGTGCCACGGTCTGTTTGACCAGCTGGTGTCCGACCACAGGTTGGACTCGATGATTGCAGAGGTATTTTCCAATCTAAGTGTGTGATTCTGAGATAGAGGCCGAGTGAGGGGGGAGCAATCACCTCCTGCTCTATGGAGGAGCAGTGAGGGCAGGAGCAGAGCCCGTCCCTGTCGGGCTGTCAGGGGTCGCTGCTGACTCCAGAGCCCGTCCCTGTCGGGCTGTCAGGGGTCGCTGCTGACTCCAGAGCCCGTCCCTGTCGGGCTGTCAGGGGTCGCTGCCCACTCCACAGCCCACAGCTCGGCCCCCCCATTTTACCCGCGGGCCGAGGGCAGCCGGCGCGAAATGGCGCCGCCGTCACGTGCCCGCCCGCGGCCTCGC
>VYXF01002804.1:801409-828119 GCA_013397295.1 Polioptila caerulea | reverse complement strand
GGGGGACAGGCCGCGGGGGCGGCCCGGGTTGCGGAAACAGACGGGCAGGTGAACGGACGGACAGATAGACAGACATGGCAGGCAGGCAGACTGACGGACGGACAGACAGACAAACAAACAAGACAGGCAGACGCACTCCGAGCCTTGAGACTTAAATCCCCCCTGAGCTCCAGACCTCGAGAGGGGCTCGGTATGCGGAGCGCTGGGTTTGTGCCATCCCGGGAGCTCTCAGCGAGCTGCGGGAGCGCCGTGCCTGGGAGCTCATTTTCGCATGTAAAGAGCTTAAATGGCTTGTTGAATCGGGTAGGAAGGTTTCAAGAAAACCTGTGGAAGTGACAGTTATTTTTCATTCCTTCCGTAGGCGTGTAGATGCACCCTCAAGAGAGCTTTTCTAAAGAGCTGTGCAGCTTCAGATGTGTCATTGACTAAAACGAGGGGTCTTGGGCACGGGGGGGTGACTTCCTTCTAAAAATAACGCATCAGTAGAAGTCCAATATCTAAATTTCACCACCGAAATAGTACTGAAAGTGGCAATGCGTTTATATTTCTTCAGTTAAAATGAATGCAAGCATTAAGATATTCAGCTGAATGTGTTTATTTTTCGAACTCTGAGGATTTGTCATAAACGTACTAAAAATGTGGTAAATCCCTTGAGTCAGAGGCTCGGTAAATGAGGACTGATTAAAAAAAAAATAAATAATCCTCTTCAGAAGCAAAAATGCCACCCATTAAAAGGCTGATATTCCCTAGATGAAGAAAAAGCTTAATCTCTGAGCTCATCATCCTTAAGGACTAAATCTTCTGAGACTTAGGCTTAGAATGTGTTTTTTACTATGTTTTGCACCATGCTCAGGGGTTGAATTTGTGGTGGCAGCAGTTTTGCAGGGCTGCCTGCCTTGTGCTGCTCTTCTTCCCCAGACAAACTCTGAATTCCGAGTTCCTTAACGTGGTGAGGGGGGTGGCCTCAGGTGCTGTCACTGAACTTCGATTTCTTTAGACACTGTGATTAATGGGGCCGGAATTTCAGCCGTGTAAGGCCGGTCCGTAAACATTAATTTCCAGGTGTTAGAAAGTTAAAGCTTAATTATCAAGATGCCTGCTTTATCCCAGAATATTCCCAAGCTTGGTTATTTGGCGGGGGTTTTTATTTCTCAGGAACTCAAATTTTTGCTGCATTTGTGTTTGGTTGCTACTATTTGTTCTAGAAACCTGATTTTATGGTGTTTTATTAATTCCTGTTGAGTCCCAGTGTTGAGAACTGGAAGGGGAATCGGGAAATCTGGAAATCAGAGGAAGCAGTTACCTCTTTGTGGGTTGAATCTGTGATATGTTTGGTTACAGTAATAAAACCTGGTTTTGAACTGACATTGTAGCCTGGGAAGTGGTGAACAGCTACTGAAGGCTTGTTTAACAGAGCCACTGCTGACCACTTTTCACATCCCCCACCAAGCCCCCATGCCCCGGGAGAGGATTTAATGTCTTAGTTTTAGGAGAAGTTTGCAGCTCTGTTGGCAGGATAAGTTGCGGAAGCAGTTAGTTAGCTTGATTTTTTTTTTCTGGATCCTGTTGCCTTTAGTGGATTTGAGATAGTTTGAGTAGGATAATGTGCAGCTGTCGGAATACTCGATCACAGGCAGAGCTGTATGGGGAGCGTGCACCAACTTTTGATATTTGACCTTATACAAATGAGGATATGAATAGATTTGATGACCCTCAGCAGTTACCAGTGTTTCATTTCAATGACTGCGTTGCTGCTGTTTATCTTTGATAATCGTTTGGATAACTACCTTAGATAACAATTTACTGTTGTTTGCGTAACAAGCTTGTATTTGATTGCATCTCTGATAACTATAATATTTTATTATACACATTTCTGCTTACATAAGCTAACATGATTTACATTGCTTTGGATGGCTCTTGTGGTCTTAGACACTCAGATGTCCATTAGATGTACACCTCATCTTTTTTTTGTCAACAGTCACTTCCAGTAACTTTTTTTTTTTTTAATGGATTATCTAAAATTCTGCAGTTCTTATCTGCAGTGTAAAAATATAAGCTTCCTTCTCTACTGTGGGGTCTTGGGACAGAGCTGTTCAAGAGAAGCTCTCCCTCAGGAGTACTCTTGGTTATTTGGCTGTTGCAGGTAACCACTCTGTGAAATTCAGAAGCCTGCTGAACATTGTAGGTAGTCTTCATTGACTACCCATATTTGATACAGTTATCACTATCAAAGGATATTACTGTCCTTTCCCTAATTTTTGGATGTCAGTTTGCTGTCAGTAATTACTTTTGCCTGTGGCCACATGAGGACTGTTGGGAAGAATACTGAAATCCTGAGTTCAGAACAGGTGGAAGGGTACTCATCCCCCACCCCCGTGATGGGGTATGTAAGAGCAAGGTAAAGCTTGTCACAACAGAGATTTCAGGTTTTTGTTGTGTTTTTATAAAATAAATTTCTTTCTTTTGTGATGTTCCTGGGCATAAAGCTTTGAATGATTACTTGTGATGGAAGACTCTGAAACACAACTATAGTGTCATACTAAAAGAAAATAATGTGGAGGGAGGCAAGAGACTTTTAATCTGACCCCCTTGATGCAGTGCCTCGTGATCCACGTTCGCAGGTGGCCCAGGCTGTCACCTGGATTGTGGCAGCTCGTAAACAGGGAGGTGGCTGCGGGCTGGGTGCTCTGTTGTTGTGGGAGCAGCTCCTGCCGTGTGACTGCAGCCAGGCCCGGGCAGGCGCTGCGAGGGCCGTGCCCCTTTGTGGTAGGAGCCTGAGCCTCTGTGTGCTCATCACACGGCTCCCCAGGCTGCTCCACAGCTTTGCCACGGAAGGGAGAAGGCAGGAAAAAACATTTGGGAGGGTTTTTTCTTCTGTATTTCATGGCTCTTAGGTTACTTCAGTAGCTACAGTGTTGTTTACCAAGATTCACTACTAGTGGTAGTGATAATGCAAATACTGAATAACTTGCTGTTTACATTGTACTGTTGGCCAGTAAATGTAAATGAAGTTGCACCATTTGTTTCCCATCACTTTTATACTTAATCTGACCTCCTGTTTCTGTCAGTGACAGTATTTGCATTGTGGGATAAGCTACCTTGTGTTTAGATGATTCCCTCAAGCTCCTTTACAAAAGCAAGAAAATTTATAAGTTGATGTCAACATGTTTCCCCATCATTTTTGCATTGGATGTAATAGGAAGATTTTTTTTTTTCCAAAACTAACACAGGTTTTTGTGGCTTTTTATCTGGACAGGAGGGGAAAGCAGACAGATGCATGTGAGTGCCCCATGGCTGCAGCTGCCTCTGTTCATTCGTTTATTGCCTGTTGTAACTTGGAAGCATTCTTTAGGTAAGAAAGTTGCAACAAAAAATGTGGTTTATAAGCTTAATACACTTCTCTGTTGAATCTTTAAATTGCATCTCAGTGTTTTAAACTCTCAGTTATAATGTTATTTAAGCATGCTGTTTATATGTGCTGTTATAAACCTTTTATTTGTTAGACACTGACAGTACTTACAAAAATGAATTGTATGTTCTGTACAGACTCTGCTCACTTCACAGGAGAGAGAACATGTGATACTTGTAGACTGCAATACAGGGCCACCAAAAATGACAGATTTCTTCAGGTGCCACCCACAAACAGGGTTACTAATGAATATCAGCTTTCTCTTTATAGACAAGCATGACTACTCAGGTCTAAATTTTCTGGTGTGTGAGCTGAGCAGCAGCATTGCTTGCACAGATTGCAGTACTTGAGTTTGATTTTGTGCGGAAGATGGGGACTACTCCTGTATTCCTAAATAATGCATACTTACACCTTTGTTGAGCTTGGCATCTGTAAAGCTGATATTAACTGGGTAGCTTTTCAAAGGATGATGATATGATCTAGGAGAATCTGAAGTCTTGTCCCATTTTTAAAGAAAAATAGAGAAGTTCAGCATTGTAAGGTTTCTAAAGATGTTATTACTGGTTGAACACAATACCTGGTAAACATATTCTCTTTCTAAAATCTGTCATGATTTAGTGAAGTAGGTGTTGGCTGTTATTGTAGCTTTCCATTAAAGCATCTTCAGATAATGTAAAATTGGTAACTTGATGTGAGGAGTTTGGGTCTATTTTCTCATAGTGCACCAAGATACTCTGTCATACTAAGACACAGGATAATTTTGTCATTAGTATGTGGGAGGATACTTGTACATAATTGATATCTTTTTTCCAGATACAGTTTAATTAGCCAAAATTGTTTGTTTACTGTCAAGATTATCATGGTGCAGTAAGCATGCTCTTGGAGTAAAAGGGAGTAAAGTTTAAAGCCAAGAGTCTTTAAATGTCAAAGTATTAGAGACCCTATCTTTAAGTATAACTTCTGATTCACATAGTTTTGGTATAGAGTAGGCTGAAAAAAATAAACATTTGTTATCAAAGTTTGTAGTTTTCCTTGGATAATACTCAAAAATTCAGAGGTGTATCTGTGTTGCAAAAGAGTGCTCATGTGACCAAAACTGTAAATAAGGCAAAAGCTATTTTTTTGCCAACAGTTACCCCTTCCCCTTAGTTAAATAGTGTTTTTCAGATAATGTTTGGTAAAACGAATGTGCTTGTTACATTCTGTTGCTCTGCTTCCACACCTGCCCTGCAGAGCAGTGGGTACTCTGTCTCAGTCTTCGTTCCAGAATTGATGTTAGTCCTTCCAACGGGTTTCCCAGACACTGCAGAACAGTTTTTCTTTGGTTGGTGGCTTTGCAGGTCGGTTCATCTTCTGGGACCCATCCCTGCCTTCTGGTTAAGGAATCCATGCACACATACAGGATGACTCAACAGTGGGATGGATGTTCAGATACCAGAAAGGTGCTGGTAACTTGACAGGAGCCTCCACATTCTTTGGAGGTAGGGCTGTGTGTGTATGTGTAACTCTCATTTGAATGCTACCTGGATTATATCACATGGGACTGTAATTTAGCCAACTCCAGTTGTGCTTTAAAATATATACTGTTCATAAAGTGTTCAGAATGAAATAAGGATTCTTATTTTTGCAGTAAATATTGGGGCTTCATGTTTGTTAAAAATGTTACGATGCATAACCAATGGAATCTTTTTCTGGCTCTGCATCCTACAGTGAGTAATAGGAATTCATTTTGCTAGATGTAAAGGACTGTAGTGTAGAATACTAAACATAGAAATTCTGGAGACAGCAGTTTCTAAAGGCTGTGGCAACAAGAACAAGTTCTGGCCAAATTCCAGCAGGCAGAGCATAGATGCTGTGAACACCAGCAATACCTTGCTGCATCTCTTCCTGTATCTGGAGTGCTGCTTCTGGTCTGTAGCTCGACCTGTGGTTTAGGGAAATGCCCTTTCTGATTGATCTCAGATGTCACAACTTCTTTGGGGGAGCCAAATCAGTACCCATGAAGTTCAAGTAAGTTTCAAATAAGATAGGAGAAATTTCCATTTTTATCAGAAACCTGTCCTTAGTGCAGGTGTTGCAGATCTGCATGAGAATAGCAGTAGCAAGGAGAAGCTTCTCAAACAACAGCATTTGTTCTGTTTCTTTTTTTTTGTTCTGGACTTTTGTTTTAGGAAACAGCCAAGTCTGTTATTCCTCTCAAGTAGGGAGGAGGAAAAACAAGCAAAAGGTATATATGACTCAAAAGGTATTTAGCCTTTGCTAAATTTAGCAAGGCTATGAGCAACTGTAAGGTAGAGTTTTGTAATGGTTAATTACTACATCCACACTTAATGGTTTGGAATGCCCATTTGTTGTGTGACTTAAAGTAGTCTAAAGTCATAAAACATGGTCGTTTGGATGATAACTTGATGGTCTAATAGCAAAATGTTTATTCATGCTGAGCCTGCATCTTCATTACATTAGTAACACTGTTAGTGTAAGCCATGTGTCTACTCAGGGAAGAAGAACTATTATTTAATATAATTTAAAGAGTGTTGCTGGCTTATCCTTCTGCATATACTGCTGATTCCATTCACTAATGGAAATTTAAATAGACTGGTTGAATATGTATAACAACTGCTAAAATAAATTCCTTGGTGATTGAGATAATTTGTGAGGAAGTCAAACAGTAGTGAAGCTGGTTATATGAACAGCTCTTAATAAATTGGCTACATTTTTTTTGTTTTTTCCAGCTTCTCAAAGAATGCACATGCTTTAAGAGTTTGTCAGACACTCATGAGCCACACAGATCAGGTTTTATAAGCTGGGGAAAATGCCAGGTAAATCTTTGATAGGATAGGATGTATTCTGGCAGCTGTTTTTACAATACAGGGATCTGTGAGTTCGGTTTTTTTTTTCTTCCTTTCCCCCTCCCCCCATAATGAAGATACTATGGAAAATTTTTAGACCAGAAAAAACAAGCTGTTGGGGTTGCCATGGAAGTTTGTTCAGTAAAAATAGATAACTTGCTCTATTCTTTCTTGAGAAATGGATGATTGCTTTGAAAGGTTAGGAAGAGAGAATATCTGGTTAGTGGGACATTTGAGAAGGAGCCTCAGTCTGTACTAAAATGAAGTGGCAAAGACAGTTGTTGAAAATTGACTGAACAACAGAATTCAGTCTAGAATGGGTTTGATTAGATTGCACTGCTTCAGCCTGTGAAAGCAGAGCTTTTTTTCTTTTTCTGCTCTTCTGAGCTCTGGCTCATGAGGCCAATGTCCCTTGCTGAAGTAGATCTGGGCAGTTTGCTGATTTCCAAGGTCACTGTCCTTTTCCTGAAAAACAGCATGGGAACCTCACTTACTTTGCCCTCCTTTGATAAGTGACCTCTGAAGTTTTTTATTGTTAGTTGTACAAACACTTTCCTCTGCTTGGCATTATTTGAAAAAAAAAAAAAACAAAAAAAACTGGGGAAAGTGGACAAAACTTTTCAGTGTTGCTCTTCTGAACATGTCTGTTCCAGGTTTATCTGTGTTTAAAAGAGGAGTTTATGAATTAAGCTCTGTAGTTGATAAACCTTTATTAGAGATCATGAGTAGATTCCATAGTCTGTCAACTAAGTTTAAACAATCAGTTTTCTACTTTTAAATTAAATTGCTCTTAAATACTTACTGTTCCCTACAAAATTCTTCATGTACTATGAAATACTGCTACATGTAACTACACTTGGTAAATCAACAAGTCCAAGTTCTCCAGATTCAATCCAAGTTGTACAAAATAAATGGTACTGGAAGAGAAGGTCCTTGCCAAAATCTGTGCACTGGATATTGACATGGGTATGCTTCTTTTCAAAATAACATGCTATATGTAAAGTTTATTAACTTGTCTCTTCCTGTGTTTCCACTGCCCTTTCTCCCTTCCTCCACTAATCTCCTGTGTTTTCCTAGAGACCTGTTGTACATGAGACCTTTCAGGAACCTCTGCAGTTTCAATACGTTGGATTGTTACATTCTGAAACTTTCACCATGAAGAGAGCTGCACAGAAGGTGGGGGCTGGAACTGAAGCTCCTGGAACATCACAGACAAGCAAAAAACAGAAAACTAGTTTATATGGCTCAGGGTTTGGGGAATCTGACCTGTGCACCTCGATGGACTGGGGCAGCCTCCCACACCACGTGATTCTGCGTGTTTTTCAGTTCCTGACTTTAGTGGATCGAGCCAGGGCATCTTCTGTTTGTCGAAGGTGGAACGAAGTCTTTCACATCCCAGATCTCTGGAGGAGATTTGAATTTGAACTTAGCCAGCCAGCCACTTCTTATTTAAAGTCTACACATCCGGATCTCATTCAGCAGATTATCAAGAGGCACGCTGACCATCTGCAGTACGTCAGCTTCAAGGTAAGCTGTGGATGAGCGGGGCGTCAGTGTCGCGTCACCGAGCACGAGGGATGCAGCTGCTCTGCGTCAGCTGCCTTAAGAGCTGTACCTGGCAAGTCTTATGTTTAAAAATGCAACTGCTGCAACTGTTGATTTCCACATGTGCAGACAGTTTCATCCAATTTTCTACACTCTAACCTCTGCAGAGTAAAGAAATAGCAAATGTCGTGCAAAACAGAGGTGGAAGGTGAGGCGAAATAAGAGGTTTGTTCAAAGTTACTCCTCAGGTTTATGAATTTTTAATCAGTTCGTCATTTAAGCTGTTGTCCATGTAGATAAAATGGATTAGTTTGCTGGAGCAAAGACTTAGTCAAGTGTTTTTTGGGCTCCAAAAGTTGGCATTTAAAAAAAATGCATACATATCATGTATTGTATTGGTGTATTGTAGCACCAGTACTGTTACAGTATTGCAGTAACATAAGGTTGTTTGAAGATAAGACTTAAATTCAAGATATCTGTTCATACTAGAATTACTCAGCAGTCACACTCAGGAAAATTTTCTAATAGTAAGTTCCCTGAACTCTTTCTGGTCTTGAAATTTCTTGTCAATGTTGCACTTTGTCTTTGATGATTGCAGTCTGGAGCAGTACAGCTGAGTGGATGTGGAACTTGCAGTCTTGAGCATCCATGGTGCTGTTTTCTAAATAATACTGCAGAATGACTTCACTATTTTTAAATTGCTTTTATAGGTTGATAGTAGTACTGAGTCAGCAGAAGCAGCCTGTGACATCCTTTCTCAGTTGGTGAACTGTTCTATCAAGACACTGGGTTTGATCTCTACAGCAAAACCAAGCTTCATGAATGTCTCTAAGGTAAAGTTCTGCAAACTGTAACTAGCATATTTTAATTCACTCCTAAACCACTTGAGCTTTCTTAATGTTCTGTTCTTCAGTTGATGGTATTTTTTTTTTTAACAGTCTCTAAACTTTGAATTAACAGAAGAGTTACTTTCTGGAAAATAAAGGCCATTTCTTTTTTTCTGCAGAAAAACTCCAGATACTTCAGACTCATCACTGTGTCCAGTTATCCCTGTAGTTATCAGTGTATTACAGTGAAATGATAAATTTGAGTAGATAAATAATGAGTGTAAGGTTAATTTTGTCACGTGCAGCAGCATGTTTTTAAACAAAGATCCCCTCTGTTTATGTTGAAATAATCCTTTGTTACATGAAAAAGGGGATCCATGGGAAGTGTTTATTTTTGTACTTTCTGCGTGTGTAGAATGTGAGGTTAAAGCACTGACGTTTTTTGCCCATCTTTTCATAAGAATTTTTTTCCCCTCTTTCAATTTCTCAAAAAAAATAGGCTCATTTTGCATCAGCACTGACAGTAGTTTTTGTGAACTCCAAGTCATTATCATCAATCAAGATAGATGACACACCACTTGATGATCCTTCCTTGAAGGTTCTTGTTGCTAACAACAGTGATACACTAAAACTGCTAAAAATGAGCAGCTGTCCTCATGTTTCACCTGCTGGTGAGTACTGAATGTATGTGAAAAATGGAGTTGTGAGACATCATAATTGACTTAGTATTGAGTTTGGACAGTTGGAAGGTGAAGAAGAAAGTGGTTGTTAGTGAATGAGTTGGGTTGATGAAGGTGAGGGTGCTGCTCACTTGACTGCATCTTCTGGAATCCTGGGGATTTTTTTTCTGTTCCCTCCAGCTGCTTTGCAACCTCTGATGATAGGCCTTGAGGAGGAGAAGCCTCCAAAATTAGTGCAAGCCTTTCACACTTGCTCAAAGGATGTGGTGTTCGTTGCTTTAGTATGTGAGGGTAACCAAATGGGTGCAGATTTGTAAACTTAACTAACTGATGTTCTGTGGGAGCACCACAGAATCTCTGATACATGAACCAGCTACTGCTGGGTGGGATGAAGATCACAGCAGTTGTCAGTAATTGTTATGCAAGGTGCTGTGAGTGTGTACAAATTTCAGAAACCTGTGGTGTAAGACCACGAGCGTTTCCAGTTTCCAGAGTGCCCTCGTGTGTCCAGATCTGGGACTGGTAACTTCCTCACTGGTTGGTGAAGGACTCACTACCTTCAAAATACAGCCTTGCTGAAAGTTCAGAGGACTTGAGGGTCCCTTCTCACTTGCTTTTCTCCTGAAACCTTAGTGCTGGGGAAAGGGAGTCTGGGTCTGTATTCTTTTCTGGAGTCCACAAAAAGGTGACTTAATTCATGTACTTCATATTCAGCAGATTAGGAGGAGTTAACATTCTTTAGATCTTAATTCATGGAAGGTTGTAACTGTTAAACTGGGTTTAGTTGAAAGTTGAAGGAATGAGTATTAGGGAAGGGAATGGCACCAACTTCAACTGAATCTGACCTGGTTTCAGTTGCTTCTTCGAAGTTGAGGAATTTCTGCATAGGGCGGGGCAAAGAGGATGATATGCAGATCCAAGATGAATGTGACTTTTGTCTTTTACTGTGAAGTGTTAATGCCTAAAACCCTGTAAAAAGGTTGTGGACACCTAGAACTTGGGTATTTCATGGGGTTTTGGTATAAGCATGAAAACTCAAGCCAACTTTACAAAGACATCTGTGCTTATATTCGCTTTTCATTTGAGAGAGTAAATTGTTTTTGTTCCTCAGGCATTCTTTGTGTGGCTGATCAGTGTCACGGACTTAAGGAGCTGGCTTTGAACTACTACATATTAAGTGACGAGCTGCTGCTGGCTCTTTCCAGTGAAAAACACGTTGATCTGGAACACCTTCGCATCGACGTCGTGAGTGAAAATCCCGGACAAGTTCAATTTCACACCATCAAAAAGCAGAGCTGGGATGCTCTCGTTAAACACTCCCCCAAAGTCAACATAGTGATGTATTTCTTCTTGTATGAAGATGAATTTGACGCTTTCTTCAGAGAGGAGACACCTGTTACACACCTGTACTTTGGCCGTGCGGTGAGCAAGGCAATGCTGGGTCGCATCGGCATGAACTGCCCGCGGCTGATCGAGCTGGTCGTGTGCGCCAACGGGCTGCAGCCTTTGGATGATGAACTCATCCAGATTGCTGAGCGCTGCAAGAACTTGACGGCCATGGGGCTGGGGGAGTGTGAAGTCACCTGCAGAGGCTTTATTGAATTTGTAAAGATGTGTGGGGGCAGGCTTACTCAGCTTTCCATAATGGAGGAGGTGCTGATTCCAGATAGCGATTACAGCTTAGATAGGCTTCATCTGGAGGTCTCCAAACACCTTGGAAGGATGTGGTTTCCTGATATGATGCCAACGTGGTAAATTCTCTGTGTGGATAAAATGGGGGAATCGTTGTGTCGCTTTCTATGCAAATAAAAAATTTAAAAATTAAATGTGAAAACTTTCTTCCAGATTTGAGTTTTTCTTCCTTGAGAAAACCTCTATTAGACTAACAGCAAAACACTGTACAATATTAATTGTATATTGAAATAGAAAATAGATTTAAGTGTACTTAAAAGTTTTGAAAGTGTGTCTGTGGTTTACAGGTGCTTCAAACTTCAATGAATTTGGGCTTCTCTGAGCTTCAGTTTAAACATTCCATTTACTTTAAAGTGGGTTTGTTTGGTTTTTTTATGTCTGTTTACTCTTTCTGATCTAGTCAGAAGAGCAGTAGAGAAACTATTTTCCTTTAAGAAATCTATCTGTGGAAAGCTGGATAGACCTTTGAGTACAGTATTATTTGTCATGATGTTTTATATAGCTATTTTTTTAATTATTCATGTTTCAATTGTAAAAGTTTGTATATTAAAATACACTATCCCAGATTAATCAGATACAATCAAGCTTGTGTAATAAAATGTTAATAAGTTTATGCTTACAAAAAACTTTCCAGTTTCAAATTGCACTTTAAGTAATTTTGTCAGATTACAGAAACTAGGGAATGCATTGTACAATATGTTGTTTTGTCTTATGTGTTAAAAGGATGGGAAAGAGATTTTGTTAAAATTAACTGATTTTAAGTTTGGTTTTAGATTGATTGCTTGAGTGAGTAATAAAGCACTTTGAAAACTGTGAGGACAATAAGGAATAGCTTTGGATTTGGGCTCAAGTCTTTGTAATCAAAGACTGATGTCTGGATGCTGTCATGCTTTCATTGCTAAGAAATAAGAAGGATTTCATAAATGGGGTAGTTAGAAGGAAAGATCAAATGCAATAGAGTTGTCTTTGATCCATTTCTATTTGGAATCAAGGATTTAGAGCACTTAAATTTGTCACTTAGAGGCCAAATTGGACTATAGTAACCTCACCTGTATTTTAGCTTTGTGTAAGCCTGATTTCTAGAGAAAGGCTTGCAGGAGGTAATCCTGAAATATTTAATTCAGGACTGTTTAATACTTACTGCTATTAATTGTTTTTTGAGAAAGATTGTATTACATTTATTTTCTTAAACGGGGAAAGGCATGGCGAGTTGATGTAAATTAGAGTATGTATTTTTGTGTTAACATTTTGCACACTGTAAACTTAAATGCATTGCATATAAATTTTTGCTGTAATGATACTGGTGCCACACTTGTTCCATCTTCCTGTTTATAATGAGAAGTCTACAAGAATTTGCTGGTGGTGGTTGTCACTGTTAACCATGGCTGTCAGCTGAGCCACTCACAGCCAGAGGGATGGGGAGAGAGAATTGGAAGGTAAAAGTGAGAAAACCCATGGCTGGTTTGATAGTAAAGCAAGAGCCACACAGGCAGGCAACCCCAAAAAAGGGAATCCATTCACCACTTCCATCAGCCATCTCCAGGAAAGCAGGGCTCCATTACCCATAAACGTCCCCCTTTCTCCTCCTTCCCCTGGCTTTATATGCTGAGCCTGATGTCATCCTGTAGGGAATGTCCCTTGGGTCAGCTGGGCTCAGCTGTCCTGGCCATGTCACCTCCCAGACTGTGCACCCTCAGCCTCCTGCCTGCTGGGGCTGTACAGGAAGCAGAGCAGGCCTGGGCTCTGTGTAGGCACTGCCCAGATGCAGCAAAAACATCCCCAAGTTACCAGTGCTGTTTCCAGTACAAATCCACAGCTCCATTCTAGCATGTGAAGCAAATGAGCTACCCCAGCCAGAACCAGTGCATTCACAGCAGAGAATAAGTGAGTTTCTTCCCCACTTCCAGGAAACAACAGCTAAAGAGTTAAACCACTCTTTCCTTGGACACACTTGTTCCCAGGTGGAAGCCCAAGGACTGAAGGTAACACACAGACCCGAGTCAGTAATGCTTTATTGTGTGTTGCACAGTAAAGCATCTTTCTGACTCTGGTTAGAAGAGGCTGTGAGCTGAGCACTTCTGTAATCCAGGGGATTATAACTAAAACACAAATCTGAAATATTTCCCAACAATATTTGGTTCAAGATGCGTGGTTTGCTTCAAATGGAAATGTAATAAAGTGGTTTTATCCATGCACTGATACAAGGCTCATTCATCTGTTGCGCTGTGTCCTGTTGGGGTTCTCTCCTGCTAGAAGCCTTGTGTGTGACCAACCTTGGGAGAGACTGGAGAATGGCAAATTAGTCATTGTCATTTCATGTTTGTGCCTGAAACCTGATGTCTGACATGCAAACCATAAAATGGAGTGTGAACAAAGCTTGTGAGTTATTGGGAAGTCCTGGAGCCCTCAGTGTGTGTCCCCACACACTCTTGGTGTGTGTCACACACTGGTGACAGTTACAGTTCAGGGGGAACTCTTTAAAGGCTGCTTTGGATATTGCCCCTCTCTCAGTCCCTGTCACTGGGGCAGTGTTTCTGTGAAGCCACAAATCAGAATAGCTAAGGCTGGAAAAGACCTTTAAGGTAATCAAAGATAGCAGTCGAATGTCAGCTTGCTCCAGCTCCAAGCTTCCAGTTAAATAGGCCTGCATTGATGAATGTTGGGATTTTTGATGTGCTGATTTTTAAGAGCATTTGTTGCCCTAGTCTGAGTAAGTGAGGGCAGCTGGTGCTTGGGGGAGAAGCTGACAGGATTGTGCCTTCTCTGCCACAGGAGGGAGTGAGCACTTTGCATTTTAGCTGATTTTTCAGACTTCAAGAAAGCTTCTAGTGAGTCATTGCCAATTTCCTGATTCTCTGGTAAATGCAAATTCCAACAAAAACTCTAATCTTTTTTTCATTTTGTGAGTCCCTGTTGCCATCCAACAGACATTGCTTGCGTAAGGCACAGGTATTGAATAGGTGATAGTATAAATTGTTATGCATGGGAAGAAACACAACTTTTGGATGCTGAGATGGGTTTATTTGGAATTACTGCATTTCCATTTCAATCTCTTTGCCCTTTCCCCCTTTCAAGATTGCTTGTAGGATCGGAGTGGTCGCAGTTCTCAATGTGAATGTGAGATGTGATCCCAGGAAATACTCTTTGCATCGGCAACATTCTCCCAAGGACTTGGCCCTTGGAAATTGCACCATTGTATCTTATGGGATGGATACAGAGGAGTTTTACACAGAATCCTGGTGAAAACACAAGAGGAGGGAATATATCAGATGATTGATAAAGCATTTGTTCTTCTTTAATATATTTCATAAATATTAGCAATGTCTGTCTTGTCCTTTCCACTGATATAGCAATAGTGGAAATACCAAAATAGCAGAAATACTGTAGTCATAAAAATTAGGTAGTGGTTGGAGTCATTGACTTAACAGAAGAGGCAAGATGGAAGGCAGGGAGAAGGTGGGAATTTGTGCTGTAGGAAAGGGAAAAGCTTGAAGACATTCTGCAGAACTCAGTTATTTACATTGTAGCAGGAGCAAAAAGTTCTTTATGCAAGTGGGTAGAAGAAAAAACATGGCTAACTGCAAGGTAATGCATCCTATATGAGCTCAAGACAAATATTAAATGAAAGCTATTTACCTGATCCCCTGATCTGGACTCCATCGTCAATGGCATTTCCATTGTGGAAGAATTTCACAGGCCCAGAGAGCTGGCCAGAGAAGGGAGCGTACACGGTGGCCCCGTCAGCACAGATGACATCCACTGCCCGGTGCTTCCCTTTGCCACTGCGTCTGAAAACAAGCACATCATTACAGAAATCTGGTCAGGCCCAGTGCCACAGAGAGAGCTTGGGCAGCACATGGTGAGATCTGGAAATGGGTGTCAGCAAAGTGGCTGAAGGATCTGCAAAGGTGTAGGTGAGGTAATGTAGGGTGGATGACTTGTTAGAGCTGGAGAAAAATGTCTTTCTTCCAGGACTCTAAATAAAACCATAGAGTCACAGAAAGTTTGGTTGTGTGAACGACATCAAGTCCAACCTTCTGCTTGAGTCAGGAGTGTTCCCAACACTAGGTCAGGCCAGGCATGGCTTAGCCTGATAAAAAGCTCCAAGCAGAGAGGTGTTATGAGCAGGGTGGGCAGCTTAAAATTTTCCTCAAGTCCCATCTAAGCCTTCAAAGCTGTGATTTTTATGTGACCTAAACAAAGTTTAACTCTTACTTCAGTGGAAGTACAACAGAAGTCCATGTGTTTCAATTATTACATTACCTTGGAGCTCCATAGTATCCACAGCCATACTTATCACAGCCTCTTATCTCGTTGGTAGGGTTCCCAGCACACACTGCAGCCCAGCGCCCGTCCTGTTGTGGTGATGGTGGAACAGCTTTGAAATATAGGAACACAGCACAGCAAAGTTAACTTCTAGGTTGTTTTAACACTTGCATGTTTGCAACTACTATTTTGATTTACAGTTGGGTAAGAACAGACTGGCATTACATCCCATGCTCGTAGTTGGATTTTTCTCCATAAAATTTGTCATACTTTAGGAAATGTAAATGGAATGTAGACATAAGCTGGATGGTAATGTTTCTAGATTAGGGTTATTTCATAGAAGAAACATGCTTTAAATACAAAAATTCAAAAAGACTATCACAGGTCCTAGAGTGCAAATCCACTCTTGTTCTGAGTTGTGTTTTCTGTTGTTCAGGTTTTTTTACCAGGGGTAAGCAGATGAGTAGGATCAGAGTGGTCGCAGTTCTCAACATGGATATGAGAAATAATGCCAGGATACACTTTTTGCATGGGCAGCATTCTCCCGAGTTGTTGCCCTCTGCGGATTTGGCCGTGGTACCGGATGGGGTGAATGCAGACGAGCTTCACACAGTAACCTGGGAGAGACGGGAGAGGAAGCGAGGTCAGGAACACAGTAACCTGGGAGAGACGGGAGAGGAAGCGAGGTCAGGAAACATCAGCTGCATCTGCTCCTGGGGTGAGCAAGAAGCATTCCCTGCCAGCCTCTTACTGGAGACTGTTAGGATGAAGCAGAAGTGTAGTCAAGGTACCGACAATGGTGAAATCAAAATTACTGTATTTGCCAGAGCAAAAAGGAAAAAAGAGAGTTGGAAAATAGAGACAGGAAAACATCCACTCAGCAAAACGGAGGATATATTTCCGGTGCTTTATTTTTACTGTTTCCTATTTTTTGATTTGGGGTTGTTGTTTTCCTGCTACCTGTTTTTCAACTCCTTTCTTCCCTCCTCTCCAAGAAAAGCATAGGAAAGGACTACATCCTGCTGGTGCTGTCTTCCAGTATTTCAGCATACTAGAGAGGATGTAAGATTAATCAACACTGTGCTTGAATTGAAGAACCACAGACACCTTGCTCAAGTAAATGGAGTGATTACTTGTGCATGCCTCACAGTAATTAATTACTTGCCTGATCCCCTGATTTGGACTCCATCATCAATGGCATTTCCATTATGGAAGAACCGGATGGGTCCTGAGAGCTGCCCGCTGAAAGGAGCGTACACCGTGGCTCCGTCAGAACAGATGACATCCACACCTGCGTGCTTTCCTTTGCCACTGTGCCTGGAGGCAAAAATACATAATTAGGCAAATTAGGGACATCTCTCAAGGTTAATGTTATGTATCAATTGGTCACTTAATGCAGGATGATAGCGGAAGCTTGTCTAACAAAAGTTTTTTGCCTGCAGTGGAATTGGACAGAAGTTCAGGTTTGAAGCATCTTTTTTTTTGTTGTAAATTGTTCACGTTACTCTGACCTTCTTTAGAGTGGGATGAAATTTCAAATTTAAACTTATTTTTTATTTTCCCAATTTCATGGGGTATTTCAAACTATTATAGAAAAGTACCATTTTTTTACCCCAAAAAACATCTGTGCCATGTAAAACAGAATCATGGCTGGCATTTTCTCACTTAGAAATTTGGAAGTTGCATGATGAAGATGGACACTTATAGAGCCTGGAGAGAGGAGGTAACGAGAAAATGCAGGAGTCATTCTACATATAAAAGCATTTCTTCAGAGAAATATAACCTGTTGTTATATGAGGTCCCTGCTTAAAGACAGTGATGCTGACAGATTTTTAGTTTGTGTATTTGAATCAACTCAGCTTCCTGTAAGCTGTTGTTGAGTGTTAGTTGAATTTCTGAAGTATAAGCAACAAGGGTAAATTATAAAAATCCTTGAAGTACTTCCATTTCCTTTGCTCTGTCTGTAATTCACGTAACAGTCCTGCTCCTTCACCCCTGCTTCTGTTTTCAGCAGTGGCATCCCTGTGCTTCTGCAAGATTGCCAAGGAATATCCCAAAAATCAGTAAGAGGTCCTGCAGACAAATTATTCTCTCATTCTGAGTGTCAGCTCTGTGTAAGTGTACTCTTTCTCCTGCCTGGACATTTGATTTAGGAAGGCAAAGTGGCACCTGGTGCCCAGCTGTGTTACCTGTCAGCGCCGAAATTGCCGCAGCCGTATCTGTCGCAGCCGCGGATCCGGTTGGTGGGGTTCCCGCTGCAGATCTGTGCCCAGTGCTGGTGCTGCTGTTGGGGAGGGTGTGCATCCAGCTGCTTGGTGAAAACTTCACATGGAAAAGAGGAAAAACAGGAAAAATTCAGCCATGTTCTTAGTCCAGTGCAACAGAAAACGTTCAGGTACAAAATTGGGTGTTTAAAGTGAAAGACATGAGCTCAAAGGAATTTGTCATTTCAGAAACTGTAGGTAAAAGGACTTTATACAACCTGCTGTATAGACTTGATCCATTTTCCCTATGTCTTACTTTAAGATATATACACCAAAAAGAAAGCAAAGCTATAGACAGCGATGTTTAAAAATAATTTGTGAAATAACCTATTTTTACTTTCTAATGGTGCTGGGTTGATGGTTGGACTTGATGATCTTAGAGGTCTTTTCAATCCTTAATGATTTTATGATTCTTTCTGAAACCTCCAACTACTTCAATATATGTCTCTTAATGCACACCTAATTCCATATTTTATAATAGTCATAACTGTCCACATTACCATCATTCTTCATAAAACTAGAGGGAAAAAACCTCAGCATTATTTATGTTCAAGTGAATTTCAAGAATTCATCATTGTCTGCCTGTACCCAGTCAAGCCCAGCTGCATTACAGCAATCTCAACTCACCAGTGGACACCAAGCTGACCAGAGTGACCAGACTGAGAGCTGACATTCTGGGGCCGTGTCACCCGTGTTCTTTGATCCAGTCAAAGACATTGAACAGCTGCCACCTGAGGTATTTATGTGCTTTTGAAAGCCCAAGGCCGTTGTCTTGGCCAATCAGTCTCCAGCAAAGTATTACAGCTCCAGGCAGGTGGTGTTGCCATACTGGGCACTGTGGAGGCCTGCAGGCTCTAACAGTTGTTAAAGCTGGTTGGGAAAGATGGATACAATAATTGGGCTCTTAGCACACAGTAACAGATGGAAGTGAACAACCCCACAATTCAGGAAACTCTGGTTGAGCTGTTTCTTAACATCTTTTCTTCCCCATCCTGAAGTAAGCGCACATTTAGGCCAAAAATGGTAGGAACCACAAATATGGTTCAGAGGATTGAGCTGGAGGGAAAAGGTGGTCAGAGCTCCAGAGTGGATGTCAGTAGTTTGTCCTCTGCTGCTCATTCCTCCCTGGGTGTTTGTGCCCACCAGAGCTCTGTGACCAAGAACACAGGAAGTATTTGGCATTCATGAGTATTCACTTATGCAATGAAAAACAGATGCTTTTGCATCAAAACATTTATTTTTTCTGGTTCAGCTGAAATTGTCAATTATTTCATTTAAATCCATGAAGTCAGTTCACTGATACCCTGTTTTTTAACAGTGTAATACTTATTAAAACTTATTAAAACTTATTAAAACTTATTAAAACTTAAAGTTCTGAAGCAACAGTTGCAAACACACGTTGCATGGGCAAAACTGATCTGGAGTTCAATAATTCTAGGTTTTAAAGTGATGCCTTTAGTACCTTCCTGGTTTCAGCTATTGTACTATAAGGCAGACTCCTTTGTGTCTCTGGTAATCCCTCAGTTGGATTTTTCTGCACTACTTGCAGAAAAGCATTAGATTTTCTTTACAGACATGCCTTGGATAATATGAAATTTAAATTAGTCAGGGTGCTTTCACATAAATTATTTGATATTTCACGTTACAGAAACCTCTGGAAGTCCCACAGATTTTATTCAGAGAAGAAACAGATGTGTCTCTTCCCCAGTTCTAGTTTGCAAAATCATCTGTACATTGTGTTTTCTGAAAACCTCCATGGAACAAGCAGTTGGAGACAAATTTTTCACTTGCCTTTCCAAGCTTTTCTTTACAGCCAATATTTAATCCCCAAACAATCTTTTAGCCCTCCCTGGGGTTACAAGTGGTTTGGCTGGTTTTGTCCCTGATGCTATCTTCTCCATCCTGCCAGGAAGAACTGCTGGTTTCCACACTCCTAACCACCAAACAGATATTTATGTAAAAGTTATGTCCCTTCAGTCCAGTTTGGATGAGGCTTTTGGTTGTAGTTTGCTTGATATAATGGAATCTTGGCTGATAAATGACACAATGTGCTGGTAAGGGTTCTCAGTGGGTATTCAGGGTTTGGGAATGCTGCTTATTCCTGAACTGAAAGATGGGGTGTGTGGCTTTGTGTGATCCTTGCCAGAAACAACCTTCATTCTTTATTCTCCTTCATTTGACACAAGCTCTCTGCAAACCCTCTCAGCTCTCCTCAACAGCAGGAGTCAGCAGGGGAGATGGATGGGTGGCATTTTCAATGAAGATTTCATAGCAGAGAGGTTGTAAAGTGTTTCTGAGCTTGGCTAGCTCTGTAGTGGCTGCTGGGAGCTTTTTTCCTACTGCAATCAAAACCATTTAAAAATAAAGACTTTTTTTCAGGGGATGCCTGGCCATTCCCAGTTGAACGGTGTCCAGTGGGATTTCTGCAATAATGATCTCTCTCAACCAGATTTTATTTCTGATTTATTCCAGTTTGCAGTGGGAGAGTTTTAAATACCTCATTAGATAACTTTAGCTTGGGGCAGACCTGCCTTGAAAAGCTACGGATTTTTATAGACTCCTGTGAACTCACATGCTCCAAGTTTTACCAAGGAAATAATTGCAGCACTTCAATCCACTCTACAAAGTCTTTTGAAGGAAAGGCTTAGTGTAAAGCCAGCCAAGCTGGGAGGCACGAGAAGGGGAGGTGTTATGGGTGCACAGACACTGAAGCAGCTTTTCCTTGAGTCCTGTTTTGCAGTCTGGTGCTTTGTAAAATGTCTCTAAGCTGCCTGCTCTTTGCAATTTTTTTCCTATCTCTCCTGTGTGCAAGGATGACTCCAAATTGCTCATAACTGTGTACATTTATTTTTATTTCTTGTCTATAAGAGATCCCAACAGAATTGTATCTTGCTCTGGTCTTTCAAAAACACATCAAAATGCCATTGCTACTGCAATATATCTAATGCACTTGTGGTAAAGTACTCTTAATAAAACAGCTTTCAAGTGTAGGATAATGAATTTGGGATGTCTCAGTGCCTTCCCCATCTTTCCTGGGTGAACTGGCATGTGCAGACATCTCACCTTGGGCATGAGGAAGCTCAGAACCGAAGTTGGAGGGATTCTTGTGTTGTCAAGATGTTAATGCAACGGTTGGTGGGTGCAGTTGTGAAAGACATGAACTGGCACCTTGCAGCCAGTAACAGAAGGATATGGAACAACCCCTGGCATTGCACAGTCCCAGGAGCTGCAGTTGCACCATTTCCTTCCCTGTGAGGGCAGGCGGGCACGAAGAGGGAGAGGAGCCAGGTGGCTTAACTTGGGAAATGCCCATTCCTGTCTTTTGCACGGGGTGTGAGGTCTCCACTTTTCCCCTTTAGTCAGCAGTAACTTAAGTGTCTGTGTATGAATATCCTTCAAGATCTTCTGTTGAAATATATTTCGAGAATGACTGTAGAAGAATTTACTCGTGCCACTTGCAGTGCAGGCTTTCGTGGTGAAAATCCAGCAGGCACAATGTAAAACAAATTGCACTGGCTAATAATTCCAGCTTCTGATCATTGAGAGGAGAGGAACTTTGCCCCAGAGATTTACTAAACCCTGTGCACAGGGCTGAGCCTGTAGTTCTGGGGGGATATCAGCAGGTTGTGCTCATTGACCAGCGAAGGGCAGGGCAGGGCCTGCCGTGTTAAGCAGCTCTCAGGCTGTGGGAGATGAGAGTATCCTGCCCTTTTTGCTAAGGATGAGCTGAAGGCGAAGCTGAAGTTGTGCTACTGCACAATTGTGATGGAAGGCTCCATCTCAAATGGGTTTGCCCTTATTAACAAACATACCTCAGCCTGAGGTAGGCTGGTTTCAGCAGGGTGAATTAAAGAACACAAAATATCTTTTCGCTACCTATGTTCTGTGTGCTGGGGAGGACAAAGCTTCGGCTGAAACCTCCAAAAGTCCCTTGAGGCTTGAGGAAATAGAAGGGCATAACATAGATTTGGGTTGCAGCTTTAGGCAGTTAGTCTGGGACCTTGTGACACTAACTTATAAAACAAAAGGGATAGAAGGAAATGAATCTCTGTGGAAACTGTGCAGTAACAAAGCAAATCTGCATGGCTGAGTTTGCTAGCTCTCCACTCAAAAGCCTAATTGTCTCTATTTCTTCCCCCGTCAGCCCTTCTCCTCACCTTAAATATTTCTAGAACTGTATATTTTACCAGCTCTTTATTTCCATCCCAGAGTCAGCTACACATTGTATTTTCCCTTCCTCTATATCCAGTTAATTTTTAATAGACTGAAAAGATAAAACTGGATTTACTTATACTGTTTGCCCCAACTGGTCTGTAACCTGAAATAGAAATTGATACTTACTTGTTCTCATCTGCTAGTGGGTGACAGCCCCTGCTAAAACTGGAAGGTTTTATGTAGGAGCATCCCTGTGCTGCTGGAAAAACTCTGATTAAATAATGGATCCCTGAAAATGCTTGGTAAACCAGTCTGTGGGACACACTGGAAAAGTGCTGAGCTGTGGTCATTAATGTACAGGTGAAAATGTTACTCTTGGTGGGGCAAAGCTGGGATGTTGATGGAGGCTCAGAGCCCTGCTCAGTCACAAAAGTCATCTCAGTTCTCATTAGGGTTTGCATGGAGAGGTGGGGGTTTGAGTGAGACTTTCTCTTTTCAAATATAAAATATGTAATATAAAATATGTGCTAGAACATGGAATTTTAAACAAGTGAATCGTGGGTGGGAGTCTTTCTTTCATGAGGGCAACCAACTTCATGATAAAAATTTAAAAACATTTGTCAACCTGGATAACACTGGAGACTTCTGCTGAAATATAAGCAAGAAAAGGAGAAGAAGGAAAAGTGTTGGGTTTTTTTTCACAAGACATTTTCACAACTCAGTTGTACTGACTTGTCTTCAATGTCTCTGCAATGTCAGCCTCTGCAGGAGGGGCTGAATATTTATGTGGACATGCTGATTTTTCATGCATAGCAAAATTAAAGTGGGATATTATAAATTCCTGGGGAGGGTGAATAAGACATAGCAGGATAAGCAACTCTCACAGGTGCAGCAAATACCTTTCTGCAGTTAGGAGAAATAAACCTGCTGCCAGGACATACACAGCCCCCAAAGGAGCAGCTTCCCTGCTTCTCCAGGGCAGGAGTTGCAGGAAACACGTGAGCCTGCAGCACTTGCAGAGCACTTTAGCCCTTGACACTCTCAGTAGCATGTTGGCAGCCTTGGCCTGAGGAGCCCTGTCCTGTTAACAAGAGCTTGTTGTCCCAGGAAAGTCTTCAGCTGATTTACTAATGGAAAGAAATGCCTCACTTGGACAAAAAGAAACGTGAATGTGCCAAGGCAGTCCCGAGGCAGGAGTCTGGGGAAGAGGAATGAGTTACTTCATCAATGTTGTTTTATGGCTTTGGTGATGGGCCCCAGGGAAGATTTGGGTTTCAGCTTTACACAGGTTTTCTCTCCCCAGCTGCCTTAAAAAAGCAGAACCTAGCCCAAACTCTATGACAGCACCAAAGAAATTCAAAGCAATTTGTAGTGAAGCAGCCCTTTAATAATGTGATTCTCCATGTTTAAGCACAAGGGAAATTTCTGGCTTATTAAAGAAATTTTTGGCTGAAAGAAAGCAGCGAAATCCAAGAGGAGTGAGCTGCAGCAGGGCTCAGACTGCTGAGCATGGAGGATCCACCTCCTCCCACCATCCCCTGTCCCCACTGCATCAGCCCCCACCCAAAAGAACAGTGATACACAGGATATGGTAACAGCTTTAAAGCAGGTATTGTACCTTACTCTGAGTCTGGTCTTGCTCAGAAAACCACCAGTATTTTGTTCATGGATACTTTTGAGGTGGAACAACTGCTTGAGGCTCAGGGGTTTCCACTCAACTGGAGTGACTACCTATGCCCAAGCAATGCCCCACGAGTGGGGGGCTGGAGGTTTGACCCTGATGTGCAGCCCCCTTCTCAAAGGTTGGGACAGGATCTCTTAAGGCACAGTTCTGGATATGGACATGGAATACAACTCCTCAGTCACCCTTTGCATGGGCACCAGGACACTGATTTTCACTCCCTTCTTTTGGGGCCACTCTAGTTGATGGATTTGATGTAAAATGTCTTCACACAGAATCCTATTAACCTGGGAGAGAGAGAGGGAGAAACTTGCTCCTATGAAATGGTTTCAAATCCTGGCAAAGTTGTAACATTTAGCAGCAAAATACAAATGACAATAAAATGATAAGAGATTTATCAGTAATGCTTTTAGAAGAAGCAAAGAGTTGACATTTGTGAATGTGAAGAGCTCAGCAGGCACCACCTCCTTTGGGGAATTCCCCTTCCTCTGGGAAGAGGAAGGGAAAATGAAATGCTGGCATTGGAGGGCTGACCTAAAAGAAGGCAGGAAACCTCGAATGCCTTCCCTGAGTAAAAGAGCCCAGGTAGTCTTCATTTATTTTATGAATTGTGTGTTCTTTGTGAAGTCGAAGGTGATTGCATGAAAGACACAAACATCTCTGAACTTCCTCTGTACTGATCTTCCAGTAAAAGGCTTTTGAGAAATCAGTCATGCTGTTAGTAATCAATATGCCTCAGCTGACTCTTGCTTATTCGGTCAACATTATTTTTTCAAGGAAAATTTTCCACAACCCTTGACCAGCTGATGCTGGGCTGGAGCTGGCTTCAGGGCCTGGTGGAGACCAGATGAGGTGTTTCAGCCCCAGACAACTCCCTGCAGATCAGCCAGATGAGGGGGTCATCGTGCTGGTCCTGTTTGTTACATGAGGGGTTTTAAGCCTTTGCCCTCTTCCCACATGCTGCTCTCCCATTTGGATCTCTGAGTGATTTTTCTCTCAGGAAGAAACTCTCTTGGGTGTTTCTGTTTTCCTGCTTGTCAGGTGTCATACATAGAGGGGAAAATCTATTTGACAGTAAAATTTTGAAGCAAGATGTTTAGACAGACTATATAGGCAAAAAATATATATAGTAGCTACTTCTGTGCACTGCTTCCCATGCTTAGGGCTCAGCTAGACCAAGGCAGATAACACTGCATCATCCTAAATTCATTTTGTTAATTACCAATTTTGTTTGAGAGATCAAAGAGGAGAAGAGAATGACTGAAGTAATTTTGTACATTTCCTCAGAAAACGAGTGGGTTTTTTTCCTAATTCTGTTAATAAATATCCTGAGGGCCAAATACTCTGTTTCTTGCTGCATACTCAGTTTAAAGCAGTGGAGGTGAACACACAGTGGTGAGAGGCCACAGGGAAACCCACCAGCATCAAGGGCACCCTTCAAACACAGCAGCAAGGTCACCAGCCCATGACATCTCTGGTACTCCTCTGACCCACAGGAGAGCAGCCACCACAGCTCTCTCCACAGAGAGGGGGTCACCAACACACTGGGCTGCAGAAACCTGTGCTCCAGATCTTGGGCCACACTGGGAAATTTAGGTTAAGAGCTCTTTGGAAATGTGGATTTCCAGGCTGCAGATGGATCTCTCTGAGGTCTTTCAAGAAACCTCTGCCTGGCTGCCACTAGTGTGAGAGAGGGGAAGATGGTGAAGGTCTGCAAGGCATGGCTCCTGGCACCCCTCCGGGATTTTGAATTTTGGAATTGAGTGAATTAAACATGGAAAAGACCAAATTACTTGCTGACATTTTGCATTATACCCTGAGATAAAGTTGAGGGAGGTAAAGAGTGATTCATGAAGGTTTTATGTGAGCTGTGCAAGGGGAGTGGATGCTTTGCTCACCTTCTCTGCCCCCACCACGCTGCATTTCATGGGGATTACAGCCTTATTGTGTGTCTGAACAACATCCCATGGCTTGGAGCAACGCAGATAACCAACTAATTTCTTCACATTTTGCTTATTTCTAACCGGATCCAAAGGTGGTGTTTTTAAATTTGCAGAAAAGCTGATGGCAGACAGGGGGCAGTGACTGGCAATTAATTTTGCATTGATGACAGGAATGTGGAACAGATAAAGCAGGGCAAGGGGAGCAAAGCAAAGGTGGGATTTGTGTGATGCAGGCATTGAAGTGTCTCTCACTGAGAAGGAGAAGGGAGAATTGTGTGGGAGGCAAGTGAGGCAGGATGAGTTTTTCCTCATCTCACGTAGTGCTGAGAGACCCTGAGCAAAGGGAAGGTGTGTGTGAGGCTCAGGCAATTCTCTTTAGCTGTGGCTGCAGAGCCTACATAGTGTGTATGTCTGAGGGGGAAAAAAATCACAAAAAACCCCCAAACCCTGCAGCTCTGTAGGCTTTGCAGGTCACCCTGTGGGGCAGGAATGGCCACTGCTCTGTTTTGGGGGTTGCACCAGCGAGGGAGCATGCTTTGCTTGCAAAGGGGTGAATAAGCAGCAGAATGGTGAACTATTTATGTGAAAGTAAGCACCAAAGAGCAATCAAATTAAATGTAATTCAAGTAACATTAAATTTAAAAGACAATGGCAATAAATTCTAGCTCTAAAACTCATAAAACTCTCTAAAAGCAATTTCCAGAATCGTAACCATGCTGAGATGTAATAAAGTTTTCACTGTAGAGGAAGTGCTTGACTCAGTCTGTCACTTAGCAATAGGAGAGTTGTTTTCCCCTGTTATGGAAGGGATGCAAAGAGCTATAATAGTTTCCTTTCTGTTTTACCAAGTACCAAGGCATGACTAAAGTGGTTGGCAATGCTCTAAGGGCTGTGAATCCCCAACTTATGCTAAAAATGCTCTTTTGGTAAGACAGGTGTCTGAAAACTCACAGACTGTTCTGGCCTTTGACCCAACAGACCAGATCCTCCTTGTTTTCTTCTATTCACCAGTCAGTATAACCTGATAGACCTCAATGTGCTTAAACAGAGACCCAAACAGAGAGAAAACCCATGGGTATGGGTAAATTGTAGTGAGGGAGAGAGAGTGATTTGCTTTCCTGAATGTCAAATTTTGGAAACATCCCTGTTTTGCAAGATTCTAGTTTAATTTCTTACAGGAAATAAGCCCTGGGGCACAGCACTGCAGATGACTATTAGCTATGTCTTATTTTTCCCCCACTTATTTCTTGCTGGTGACAAATGCCACATGAACCATATGAGATGAGAAGCTGTAAACCCATGTGCCAGCACACTTTTCCTCTGAGTTGTGTTGCTTCTATTTCCTAGTTGCTGCAGAGTGCATAAAAGAGAGTCTGAATTAGTATTTAAAAAAAAAAAA
>VYXF01002804.1:776783-801356 GCA_013397295.1 Polioptila caerulea | reverse complement strand
TGAATTAGTATTAAAAAAAAAAAGGCTGTCTATGGGGATAATAACTTGTTGTTTCTGTTAATTATGCTTATAAAAATAATAATTTGGATGAACTAGAGGGACATTCTAGAGGGCACTGTCCAAAGGCAGCTTTTGCTTTCTCTTCTCTGATAACATCTTGGACCTTCAAAAAAATAGGACATAGTTTAATATCAAAAAGTCTTTTAAAAATTATTTTTCAAAGGAAATATTGTTAGCATGTAATGGATTCCTGAAATTCAGCATCCAACTTTTGTAATGGGCTCTGAGGGAAAGGATGGTAATGAAACCAAATTTAACTAATGAGTGTAATTTAGAAAGAGACTTTACTGCAGACTTTCACAGGAAACAGTTTAGAAACATTCTGCCTGTGGAGAAGAAGGGTTTTGTGGTTCTTCAAAAAGCCTTGCTTCAATCTGCAGAAACACACAGTGGTTTTTTGTTGGTTAACGTGAGCAACGGAATTGCTGTGTGCAGTCCTGACAGGGCAATTGTCCCTCCAGTGCTGCCCTGCTGGGGGACAGCTGCCTCTGGCTGGCCCACGAGATGCCCAGGCCAGGGGCCATTAGTGACTCTCTGCACCACATTGATACTTTAGTCCACGATCAGTTTAAAATCCTGCAGTTTTCTGTGCACTGCTAGCTGTTGGCTCTTGCAGAAAGAAGTTTCTTTGGGGCCCTAGGTCCCCATCAGTGTGGCAGGGATGAGCTGCACAGCCCCATGTCCTGCTGTGGTGTATCAGCCCCAGGATGTCCCTCATGTCCCCCCAGGTTAATGGTCACTCTCTGTGGTCCCCATCAGAGCTCTTGTTGCTGCTCTTGTCCCATTGCTGGGTTGGGGAGTATTTTTGGATGCTTTTTTCTCCCAAAGTACTTGTTGAGCAAGAGCTCACCTTGGCACAGAAAGGCTCATCCAGGACAAGCCTGTGGGCCCAGCCAGGTCTTGGCTTTGGGCACTGGAGAACCAGGGATGGGCAGCACTTGTGCCCCAGAGCAGGGAGGTGTGGCTGAGCTGAACGGGGCTGTGCCAGGGCTGCCACTGCCCTCTGATGGAAGGCAGGTGGAGGCAGTTCCTCTGAGCAGCCTGTCCCGACCTCCCTGGATCCTGAGTCTGTGTGCAGTAGAGATAAAAAGTCTCTGTTGTGTATATATATACATATATATATATATATTTGACACCTGTCCTGCTCCTTCCCTGGTTACAGGGAGCTCAGCCCCAGTGCTGGGTTTTATGGGGATGTTCTGTGTTTGCTGAGGAAGGCCTGTGTCGTGCAGAATAACTCCCTTTGCCTCCTTTGCTCTTTATCTGATGTGAAATGATGACCTGGTGCCTGCTAATAGCAGAGGTTTGTGTGCAAAATGGAAAAGTTGCTTTTTTCCCCCTTCACTTCGACATCTGCTCATCTCTGCACCTGCTGCCATCCAAGGTTATGCTCTAGCACCTTTGCTTTCAGCAGGAAGAAGGAAGAGATATTTATCTCACTTTGAGTAGTTTAAATCAGGATCCTCAAACAGGCCTTGTGTTGCCCAGGATCCCAAATCTCCCCTGTGTGGGTGCCTCAGTTTCTGGATCAGTCCACAAACAACTTTTCAGTGCTTTGGCACTAACAGGGTGGAGAACTGCAATATACTGCATATCTAATTATGAAAACACATAAAAAAGGCTATAAAAATAAGTCATACAGCTATTGTGGGGACTGCTAGTCTTTTGTGTTCAGCAGATTTCTTTTACCCTTTAAGAGGAGCTGTTGATGGATTTAGAAAAGCTGCAGACAGAAATGTGGTGCTGCAGTGGGGCTGGTTTTGCTGATAGGCAGAGGCAGATACCACCTCTCCCCTCACCTTTGGGCTGGCAGAGCTCTGTCCTCACTAAAATACAAACTGTGTGGGAATGGCCTCTTGGCAGGTCTCTGAACGGAAACCATATAATTATAAACCACTGTCTAGCCTGGAGTACTGCTAAATGTTTAAGCTATCACATTTCCATGGCTCATTCAGGGGTATTTTTAGTGCTGGTGGAGAAAGTTGCTGACTCCAGGTCAAGTAATCCCTCCCAAGGTCTATGGGCCTGATTCAGGGAAGATTAACCATTTGTTTAAATGTTTGTTATAGTGAAGCCTCTCCCCCTGCCTCTGCCCAAGCCCTCCCATGGGAGGGGACTGGGCCTGGATTGCAGGCAGGAAGAAAAAAGACCAGCTTGCATTGGCATTCAAAGTGGAAAAGTCTGATACTGCTAAAATGTAGATATCTGTCTAAATGTCATTCCCCTTACCTATTTCCATTGCTCGTGCCTGATTTTCCCAGAGTGGAGGCGAGCAGCAGGGAGCTGCCTCCGTACCAAGTGCCTTGCCTGAGGCTGTTTGGGGCTCATGAATCCAGCTGTGCAGCACAGCTGCCTCCAGAGCCTGGGTTTGTTTGTTTGACACAAAAGTCTCTTGGTAAGATAATGAAGGGAAGGCATTGTCAAGCTGTCACTCACACAGCAAAGACAAGGGCCAGGAGCTGGAATTTTCATGGCATTTGCGGTTCTGTTCGTGTGTCCAGTGATTCCCTGCTCCATGGCTGATGGTCCCCATCGTGCCCCTCTGGTCCCAGGGATGTGTGAGAGCCACACGGATGAGGGGGCTGAACCCACAGGAGGGAGAGAGCAGAGGGACACCACCGTGGCCAGCACCAGGGGGAAGGGCTCAGCTGGCTTTTCCAAGCAGGAGGAAACTTCCAGGGGACAACTGAGGAGGTTTCTGAGTGGTGGAGAAGAGCTTTCCTGCATGAGGAGGATGGTTGGATGGTGGAAAGGAGCTCTCCTGCAGGCAGCCAAGCAGGGGACTGGCTGGAGTTTGCCTTTGGCAGTGGAGGTGAGAGGGGCTGGCAGATTGCAGGTGGGTGTTGATGGTTTGACAGCCCGTGGGAGAAGCCCAGTGCTGGGATGAGCTGTGAGGAGCCTTGAGATGAAGATGAATCGACGTGTTTGACTTTACAGGGGGAGCCATGGGGAGAGAGGAGTGATGTGGTTATGCTGACAAGCCAGGAAACGAGCCCGGGTTCCTCTGAGTGAGGAAATATTCTACAGGAGAGCCACAAATGCTGGGAACATAGTGCATTATTGAAATCATCCATATTCTAGTTTAATTAAAAATAAATTCTAAAATAAATTTTAACCTGCCAATGAATATCCAGCAGCAAGTTTTTCTTGTAGGCAACAATCCCTCAGAGCTGAGGACATAAGCAGGGTCTCCCTGGATACATTTGAGGGGTCACAGCTGCTTTGTGACACCTGAAATGCCAATTCCAGTGGTATCAGCACCCTGCTGCTGAACATGTACTCTCAGTTTGATAACTACATTTCACCATTAAGAGAGGGTTTGTAAATAACTCCTTCTTGTGCCATTGAATTCACTGATCATTCCCTGTAGTTTTATTACCTTTGTGCTGATAACTTTCCTGTATGAGTTCTCTCTGAAAAGAGTCATTCCTGCTAAGAGTTTCCTTTCAGTAGTGGGTGAGGATTAATTAAAACTTCCCTAGGATTTGGTGCTTTGATGCAATGAGGGATAGGGCAGGGGTTTTTCTCCCTTTTAACAAATAATCAATTGTCTGCAGGTAGTCTGCATGCTCCTCCATCTCTCGTAAGAAATTCCTACTTGTTTGCAAGGTCTTTCTTGGACACACAGCTTTGGATTAGTTGATCATATTGGGAAATGGGAAAGACCTGTGGCTCTAGAAAATCTCATGGACTAATGATTTGTTATGGAAACTAGGAGGGTTCTATCTCAGGCCATGGTTGTCCAGCTCTGGAGCTGGATGGTGCCTTTGTTTTGTTTCATTTCTTCTCAGAAGCTGGCCATGTCCCTCCAAGAGCAGTGGGATGTGATCAGAGGCTCACATGGGGCTGAGGATCCCCCAAAACAGCTTGGATTTGGAGTATGCCCGGGGCTGTTCCAGCTGATTTGTGGGTGCTCTTCAGCAGCAAGGGGTTCCTGGCCCTTCTCCAGCATCTCTGACCCAGATGTTCCCAAACCAGTAGTGTTGGATCTCCCCCATTTGTTCCTGGATGCTGCTGCAAGTTTTTCCCAGAGCCACTTTGGATACATAGGCTAAAAAGGTGTTTAATTTTAACTATTGCTGGAAGGAAACTTGTCCGCTGCCCTATTAACTTGTAGGTGGGCCTGACACTGATTTTATAATTCCTGCTATCTAGAGCACAATTTGCACCACTGCTCATCCCTAACTGGGATGAGAGCTTCTGTGAGCCATGTTATCCTGTACAACTGGAAGGACATAAACAGGAAAAATGAATTTCTCTTGTGCAGGACAATGCCAAATGTGTGCAGCTTGCCTGAAGTCAGTCTCGAGGAGTCCCCTCACCCGGCTCCAGCAGAGGGTGCAGTGGCTTTTTCTGTCTCCACAGCCAGCTTTTAGGAAAAGTTGTCTTCCCTCAATTCTCTTTATTCTTTTTTTTGTTTCATTGCTGGTCCCTTTTGCTTCTTGAAATCCAAAGTTATTTAATGCTCATTAAAAAAAAAACATCTCTACTTAATCTTAGAGAAAAATATAGCAGTATTATAGTCCATTCAGCAAACACTCTGAAATCCAGCTGTCTGAAACCTTTGTCAATAGGCAACAGATGGGAGGTTTATGAGTCCTTTTATATTTAATCTTACATTTTTTAATGAAGCCTTTATCTATCAAATTGTGTTGTGGCTGTTACAATTTTGTAATGCTTTTTGGGGTGTGCTGATCCTAGTGTCTGTAGTGAGGGCAGGATATTTCTTTCCTCATGTTACCAGTTTTCACTATCACAGATGCCACAGGAGAGCATTATCCAGTGGATCATCTGAACCTTTAGACTCTTGCTTCCAAAATGCAAATACTGTGCAAAATTAGCTGTCCTTTACAGCAAGTACAAAACCTCTCTCAGTGCTCAAAGCCTGCTCCTTCCAGTGTCTCTACAGACTGATGTGAGCTTTTTCCCTCAAGTAACAAGTTTTAGAAAGTGTCCATGCAATATGCACAGCTGGATAGAAGGAGTCTGATACCACAGTGATGAAGCCCTCCCATTGGTACTGGGTTCAGAAGTCACTTTGATGCCTTAAGATTTTAGCCTTTATATTTTTCAAATCCTGTACTGCATTAGTGTATAACTCTAAACTCGATATAGAGTGTTTGTTAACTGTCTTCACATTTTGGTCAGACAAAACAATTCCTCTAGGTCTGAAACTCAGGGACCCTCTACAGCCTCAGGCCCTGAAAAGCACAAACAAAAGTGAATTGGGGAGGAGCAAACTGGGGGAATGAGACTTCATTACCTGAAGCTGCAATTGGAGGATTAACCTCAGATATGCAAATGGACCAAACCTATATCTGTCTGAAAAACTCATGATCATTGCCCATCTTGGGTGTAGCTTCTGGGAGGCTTTTGACTGCCCAAGGTGTATCTATTGAAGGCCTTTAATAAATCCTCACTTTATTCTCTTAACCTTGTCTAGCCTCTGCTCTAGGCAGCCTCTCCAAAGCATCAGCTTGGTTATGATCCTTATATCAACCAGTTGTGAATAATTCCTCTGCCAACAAGGGTCAGCCAAACTGTGCTAGAGAACTGCTGGGGGTCAAGTTTTGGTTAGCAAAGTCGGGTTTCATGCTTTTTTAAATTAAAAAAAAAAAAAGGAAGAGTAACAAAAGAACAAAAACCCCCAAATGCTGGTCCTACAAAGAGCCTGAAGGCCTTTTGGCCCTGGCCAGGCAGGAACAGCCATGGTGAGAGCTGGGCAGCCTCACCACACGCTCGCCCAGGCAGGCTGCCCTGTGTGCTGGTGCCTGGTGAGAGGGGGCAGAGGATAATTTCCCTAGATTACAGACCAGGGTTTGATGCTGCAGGCTGTGTTGATCAAGGCCTTGATATTCTCAAATCAAGGAGCTTCTGTGCCAAGCTCCCCCCCTGGCGAGCAGTGTGACAGGAGTGCCAAGTCTCCAGAAGGTTCCCAACCTCTTTGCAGCGGTCTGGGGGTTCTTTATTTCATAGTGCCAGATATGACTGACAGGAATTGGCATGGGGATAATGAGGACTGCTGCAGAAATGATCAGTGGGTTTGCAAAATCTGTTCTTTGAACACCCAGCATGTAAACTGTACATCTCCAGTGGGGTGGGGCTTTTGTGGTCTCTCTAAGACCTGGAACATGGCAACTCAATGCAGCCTAATTGGATTCAGCCTCCTAATTGAAGTCTGTATTCTCTTCATAATGAGCTACAGATCTTACCAAGATTATCGATGGGATATCAGTGTGTGTGTTGTGAGCAATGCACCAAATTTATTCTTCCTGCAAAGGAAGAGAGAGCCAAGACCTCGACAATGCTGCGTGTGCTGCTGCACCCAGGGAGAGCTCCCCTCGCTGCCAGGCTGCTGGAGCAGCCGTGTGCAGTGATCTAATGAGGGCCTAAGAGTGATCTAATTCCTGCAGGAGCCACACTGAGCAATTCAGCTTCCACACTCAGACCTGCTGCTCCCACTGACATCTTAGGCCTGGGCCAAGGACATGGGCCCAGGTCTGGGTACAGCCTGGGACCAGGAGCTCTCCTGCTTATGGCTGGGTGATTGATCTCTTTATTCTGAGCTGTCTCTAGACATCACTAAAGGGCTTCCTAATTTGTTTGAAAAGTCTATTATTTCTCTAAATTCCCTCATTTAAATGTGATGTTGCTTTGTGTTTATATGTGCCAAAATTATTCTTGTTTTTACACCAGGCTTGGAAAGTTTCCACTGAACCTGCTCAGATGTGGTGGGGTCAGATGATTTGGCTGCAAGCCAAGAGGCACAAATTCAGCACCTCCTTGTCACTCTTCTGGCAGAAAGAGAAAATAAGTAATTCCTCTTCCCAATGAATGTTCTGAGAAATTGGGTAAACTTCCCACATATCTCAGAGAGGAAACCAGCCAGATGCTGGTCAGTATTTCAGTTTCCCCATTTCCAGTGCTATGGGTCACTGTAATTACTCCAATTAAAGCTTACCTGTGTGAAGGAGCAGCACTTCCACCTCTGGAGGTAATTTCTTTGTGGAAGGGCTGAGCCCCCCATTTGCTGTTGAGGATGGCCTAGAATGCAGGAGCAGAGCAGAACAGATGGTGGTGTCAGGGCAGATTGGGATGAATTGATATGGAGGGCAAGATGAGATCCTTTCACATATTTCTCAAATTAAATCATAGAATGGTTTGTGTTAGAAAAGACCTTAAAGCTCATCTAGCTCCAACATCTCTGCCAAAGGCAGATCTACCTTCCACTAGATCAGATCCAACCTGACCTTGAACACTTCCAGGGATGGGGCAGTCACAGCTTCTCTGAGAAACCTGTGCCAGGGCCTCCCCACCCTCACAGAGAAGAATTTCTTCCTAATATCTGATCTAACCCTCCCCTCTGGCAGTTCAAAGCAATTTCTCCTGGTCTTCCTTCTTGCCTGTCTCCAGAGGCCCCTTGGTGCAGGGTGGGGGCATGGTGAGTGGGGGACTCAGCAACTCTGTTTCAGCAAATTTCCAATTGAAAAAAAGGAATAAAAAAAAGAGTATGAAGTCCCCTGAGACACCTTCCTGTGGCATTTCTCAAACTCTTGAGGAAAGTCAAAGTCTTGGACATGGGCAGAAGAGAAGGGGAGTTGCTCAGGCTCTTCTGCAATGAACAGGACTGAGCAAACGGCTGCCCACGACCCTGCTCTGATGATAAACAGTCCTGGAAAACTTTCAGCCAGTTCTTGCTGGTAATTAAGAGGTGACTAATTACTATGATTCCACAGTGGGTGTTTCCAACAGGCTATTGAGTCCACTACTCCATTAGAGTATTTCCCTAATGACCAAAGCAAACTGAAGCCATGGTGTGCAAGCTGAGCTGCATCCTGTGCTCTGCATCCCTTCAGGGAAAGAAACTGTTTCCCCAGCTTGACATGCTTCCTAGCAAAAAATTCAAACCTTAACCTAGCTGTATATATGTTCTTCAGAACTGATGGAGCAATATTTTCCTACTGAAAAGTTATTCCACCTCTCCTCCCCCTTCAAGTGAGCCTTCATTTTCACTCTCCTTGAATAAAAGTACATCTTGTTTCAGCTTTGTCCTGGTCTCATTTTTTTTGCATTTGCAGTTAATTTCCTACTTCAAAGAAAAACAAAAAGTCTTTGATTTACTAGATTGGCTAAATTCAATATCTTTTCCAGAAACAGTGGCTCAGTGTTTCCTAAAAATAAGCTCAAACATTTGAGTGATATAATTTCCTCACTTCTGACACTCATCAAAATCAGCATCTTGCATCCAGTTTGGGCTCCTTCATCTCTCTGTGGCAAGCTTAAGTTTTATCCACGTTAAACAATAGCTGTGCTTGCCACACAGTGTCCTAAAGCTGCAAGGCCTGACTCGTGATACGAATAACATGCACAGTTGGATACCTACATTAAGTATGTATGATGAGATCACTTCCAGTAAAATCTTGAAATGCAGTAATGTGAAAAACATCTGGTTGTTGTGCGTTTGATTTAAAGTTGGAAGTCTTGGACAAAGAGACTATACATTTATTAATGAGTTCTCTGCTTTATGGAGGTTTCCAAGCAATTTACTCATTAGACTTCAAAAGCAGGAAATTATACCACCTCTTGATTGAAATTAGCTTGTTAGACATCAAAAGTAGGAAAATATATGATCTCTTGGTGGAAAATAATTATTGCATTGGTTTGGTTTTTTTAAAAATGTTTGAATTTAGCATAGCAATTCCCTCCTAGGAACCCTCCACTGATGCAATATGTCTGTGTTTGTTTATGCACACATATGCCAAAAAAAAAAAGGATGGGGAAAAATATTTGGAGGCTGGCTGTTGGCCACCCTGAGCCATGCTGATGCTTTAACTGGAGATGCTGGTGCATGTACAAGGGGTAATCCCAGAGCAGGGACCTAGGGCTCAACCCTGTGGCCTTGCCAAATGTTTAAAGCCACAGGAGGTGGCCACGTCATGTCTCTCCCCAGAGCAGGGAGAAGCAAGGACAGACCTTCTCCCCATCACCCCTCACCTGGGTCAGTGCCTGCCATCCCCCTGGTGCCCTCAGCAGGGCTCACTGAGGCTCCCAGCTGCACCCACTGCTCTGGGTGGTCATGTCTGCATCCCCCCAGCAGAAATGCACAGTGTCTTTGAGTCCTATCAACAGCAAGCTGTGGTAACCATGGAAATCCTACTGTTTAGCAAATTGTGGAGAGGAAAACTCAACAGACATGGCCAAGGGGATGAATTAAAGCTATCCCTTGGCAAGCATGGCAGAGAAATTAATGGGTTTGGTTTTTTAAAAAAAAAAACATGTACGTATGTGACATTTCTAATTTTTCATTCACTGCTGACTTTCTGCTCTGAGAAGTGGAAAATACTTGCAGGGGCATTGCAATTCTGCCACATTTCTCTTGTGGTCCCACCTCACCTTGCTGGATTGGCCTCCCCCTGTGCTGTGAGTGCTGCTGGGGTGGGGTGTCCCTCTGCCCCCTCCACCTCACAGGAGTGTGCTCTTGGCATCTCCAGAGCCACATGTCCTGAGGGAAGGTCCCCAGATATGTGGGAAATCTTGCTGGAAATGTTGCCAAGAGCCAAACTGGCAAGCAGAGGGGCTGGCCCTGTGTGACCCATTCATTTGCCCATCACCTCTCGTTCTATACATAAATCTCTACACTGGACCTCTCTGTTGGCCTCCTTTTGTGTCCAGTCACAAATGCCCAGTTATGGAGTTTTTTTGGGAGTTTTTTCAAACATGGACACTGTGATGGCAGATTAGCCTGGAAAAATCTAAGAAATGTCTATTATAAGGTATTGATATATCTGGAATTGCTTTGTGCTACAGTCTTTCTGATGCTGCTTAGAGGTGCTTTTGTTTCTATATTTTGTTTGCTGCTGCTGGGGATTTTGCTGCATTAATCCTCATTTTCTAATAAATTGCTATGTATCTATAGAGAGAATTATTATTTTAGTCCCTCTAACCTCTGGTGTAGGGAAACACGGATGGCAAAGCAATATATGGCGTGCAGCAGTCACTGTGTTGCCCTTAGAAATATGGGCAGTGAGCCAAGCAGAATTTAAACAGTTTATGCAGAAAAACAGTTATTTAGATCTTGCCTCTGGCTGCCTATTTGGGATGCAGATACACAAATCTTTGGCTTGGGCACAGTGGGGATAAATACAACCAGTTTCTACCTGATGTGCAGTTCCCTGTGAGGAAGAAAGATGGAAACCTCAAGACTTTACAATCTGTAAACAGCTTTTCTGAGCAGTCATTTTTAACTCATTCTGTTCTGGCTACTCATCTTTAGGGTCCAGCAGTGTTTCAAACATGTTTGAAACGCCTGAGGAAACCTGTCCTCTGGATGTACAGACCATTACAAATGGCCAGTTACTGGAAAACACTCTTTCAATGAAACCATCTGCGTGCAGTCTGACTCATGCAAGAGCTGACGAAGCAGACAAGCCACCTCTCGTGTTTAACAAACCAGGTTAGCCCCGTGGATAAATGTTCTTTTCCAGTAGCAGCATTACTTTATCCATCAGGCATGTTCTGCTGAGCCTGCTGTGGGTCAGCTCCCAGGGAAGCACAGCCCAGGCACGACAGCCCCAGTAGTGCAGGACATCTGCTCTATGTTTGCACATGATTTATGGTAACTGGTAGAAAATATATGTGCAGATGTGTGTGTATATATATATGAATAAATAGTACCTTATCACTGATCAAAATCCTGCTTGCTACTCTAATGCCAACAAATGTATTTTTGGCTTCTCGGATCTCTTGCTGCCAAAATTCCTGCATGGCATGCTTGCATAATAAAATGAGATGAAAACAGCAACTCCATTGATCTTCAAAACCAACTACACTTTATTTATCTACGTGAAAGGATGATGGAGAGATTTATATATGATATTTCTATATTCCTACAGTTAAGACTAAGGTACTTAGCAGGAGTACTGTTCAGCTTTGGAGTGTATGGAATCATTTATCTTCATGTAATACCAGTGGAGGTCTCTAATTATTTAACTGCTTACAGGGTTTATAACATTAGCTCAAATTCCTTACATTAGGCTCTTTATTTGCTTTTTATTCTGAAAAAAATGTGATAGCCTTTGGAAGGAAGAAAAACAGGTTTTTTTCTAGATAAACAGAAATTGGAGCTATGACCTGGCATGAAATATTCTTGATGACGTTTTTACAGACTAGATTTCACTATTTCAATGCTTTTGAGTTTTCTTCTTCCCACTCTGCTTTTCTTTTCTTTTTTTTTTTCCCTTAAATGGGAAGGACCCTTTCTTCCTTCTTTTCTGCTTTTTACAGACTGAGCAGAACATGAGGCAATAGGACTGGGGACTAATGTTAGTACCAGACATTTCCCAGTGGGCAGACAAAACAGAAAAGTCAAATTCTAGCTTGAAAAATATGAAAAACCCTTGGTGAATATGCCCAAGAGCCTAAGCAGTGCATGGGCCAGATACTCAGCCATCATTAGTGGTGTGGATCTGTGAGCACCAGTGGGCATCCCTGGCTCATTAGTGCTGGGATTACACTGGGATTTACAGTCTGGAGAGCTCAGGCCTGGCCAGTGCTTGCAGGTGACAATTCCATGTGATGGGTTAATTCCAGATGTTGCACAGCAATAAGCAGCTGTGCTATTTTCCCCTGGATCCTCTCACTGCCCTGGCTGATGAGTTCATCCTCCCCCAGGTACCACCCAGAGCCGCAGCCCCAGGTCCCCAAAGGAGCCTTGCACAGGTAGCAGGATGGGATGAGCCATGGCCTGTGATTATCTCAGACTCTGCAATGAATTCCTCATTTGCTGAACTAAGGCTTTTGTGGGACAACAGTGCCCTGTAAAAGCCAAGGGAGTGAAGGACAGCAGGGAAACCAGAGCGATGAGAAATACCCATGGCAGGTATGGAGCCTGCTTCCTTCTCTGATTTTTAGTTTAAATTCAGTACTTAGATAGCATTGGACCTATCCTCCTACTAAAACCAGTATTGCCCCATATCCTCCTTCCTTCCTTTAGGTTACTCAGAGCCTTCCAAACTTTAGGGAGAAAAACAATTAAATTAATCATTGTTAAAACCGAATATTTAATGAATGCAGTTGTTCATTAATTCACTAATCAGGATATATATAGGAACATCAGGCCCTTCTTACCACAACCAAGCAATCCAAAATCTTTGCCTGGTGGAGGTTACCAGCCCCGTTTTTGGTGTTGAGGTGTGGTGCAAATTAGGGGGGCTGTGGGCAGGGTCCCCCCAGGGCTGCCATTCCTGGTGACAGTGGTCCCCATTTGCAGGCTGTCCCCAGGCCATGGAGCAATCCCAGCCACCACGGAGCTCCCCACACATGAGTGCTCTGACATAAACACTTCATGTAAATCCTCCAGGGCTCATAATGCTGTTTTTTTGCAATGACTATTTTGGCTGCTAGCAGTATAGAGGAGGAAGAGGGCTCTGGGAGACAGGTTTCTCCAAATTTTCTAAGGGAAAACCTGAAGCACCCAACTTCTGAGATCTTTCTTTGGAGAGAGCCAGAGGTCTTCTCCAAGGGCCAAGGAACTGATAGCAGTGGAGGAAAAAGGAAATAAATCATCACTGGGAACTGTGTGAGAGGCAATGAGCTGAGTCAGCACTTGTGGGCTCACTGCCACACAGACACATCTTCTGGTGGTTTTATCTCAGGAAATTTGGAGGGCTGGTTCCAAGCAGTGTTGGCCATGCGGGGCTCCCCTGGCTGACGTGACTCTGGGAAGGGTTCAGCCTCCAGCTGCTTTTCAAATGGATGTGATGTGAGCTATCCTCTGCAAAATTAGTGGATTTGAGGGATTTGAGTTAAAATGAGGCACTAAGGTCTCTGAGGAGATATCTGTGTTCGTTTACAGCACATGGTTGTGCTGTTTTGCAACCAAACCTCATTGTCTGGGATTTTTGCTGAGTTGCTCTATTTTCTGCTTCACCACATTGCTGTGGAAGTGATGCTGATGGTGAAGCTGGTTTTACACCAGAACACCTCCACCCACGACATCTCTGCAGCACAAAGAGGTGAGCAGGGCTAACTTTTTGGTTTATCTAGCAAATGTCTGGTGCTTGTTCTGAGGCTGCACTCAGGAGCAGTTCCACACACTTAGGGGTGTTTGCCAACCTTCCCTGGTGCTTTGGGTGTCCACATTGGGCACCTTGTACCCCATCACTGAGGGTCCTGTTGAGCTCCAACACAGGCTGTGGGCTGGGTCCTGCATAGGTCAGCACTGAAGCCCATAAACAAGGAATAAATCTCCAGGAGTTGAACACTTCATCCTGTCAACCTGGGAGAGATTTACTCAAATGACTTACATTAATTTTAATGGAAACTGTGTGCAGAAACCACAAGTTTAAATCAAGAAGATTATGTCAAAAGAGCAGACTTCATATTCATAAATCCAAATGACAGACTCCAAGTGGGTTTTTATGTTCACTGCAAAGAACCCATAACTATTTTCAGCTTCTTAGAGCTGACACAATGCCCAGCCTTCATGGTGATCAAGTTTTGGAATGTTTTTTGTAATTCAAAGGATAAAGGAAGAAATCTCCCCAAGTAGGGTCATGTTAATAAGCAGCTGCACTAAAGGAACAGCTCTTCAGCACAAGTTCTGGCTTGGCATCTCACTGCAGTCTCTGTGCCAAGGTGGGATGAACTGCTGAATAACATTTCCTTGCAGTGATGTGGTTGGGAGCATGGCAAAGGATGTTGCATCTTGAGATCCTGCCTGCCCATCCCTGTCCCAGTAAGGACACTGGCACTTTCCATGGAAGAAACAGTCTTTCCTGTCCAGCTGTACTTTTAAAATTCTATCCATTAATGCAATGAAGGAAGGAAAAATATACCCTTCAGAAATCTCCACAATGGATAGTATTGATTTTTTTTGAGTATAATTTAGCTTGACAAAGAACCTCTTGAGCTTGTGTGGAGGTGGAGGTGTAAGACAAGCCCAATGCAGCAATCACAAACTGATCAAAATGCAATTGAAGAAAGTGATGAAATTTGATGTATTACAACATGTCAAGAAAACCATGACATGTCTTTGGGTAAAGAAAAGGGCCTGGCAGCCAGGCTTGGAACCAAAATCCTGTTGCATTCTGTGCCTGAAAGGGCCCCTTGTCACAGAGCCACAGCCTTCTCCATGAGCAAGACAAGAACACCACCACAGGGCTCCTTGCTTGTGTGGAAGGAACAGTCAGAAGATTTCCCTCTCTTCTATCCTGAACTGCTCCCAGCCAGCCCTCCTACCTGCTCCTTTTCTCCACAGCCATCCTGACCTTGGTGCCTCCTTGAGTTCCTACCTGGCTCCCTGGGCCTGGCATTGCCAATCCAGAAATCTAATGCCACCAAACTTATGGAGAACCTCACAGCCTGGGGCTGCCAAACCACACTGGCTGGAGACAGATCTGCTACTTGCTTCTTCCCTTCTGATCCTAAAATGCCTGTGCAATGTGGCAGTGTTCCAGCAGCAGCTCTAGGGCAGGTCTCGAGACCAGCTGGGCAAGGGATCTCCCCATAACTCAGACAGCAGCCCTGTTTCTGGGAAAGGAAGAAAAAAGCCTCCCTGCAAGACCTGCTTTTGGAGGCAGGGCAGATAAAGCTTTTCTGCCAGGAAACAATTGCCATCACTAATGAACAGGGAGCCACTTGTCATTAGGCTCTCATAGTGACTGGCATGTTTGTAGCTCTGGACATCTGGAAGGGATTTAGCAGAAAGGTCTGGTTCCTGCTAATCTCCCTGGCTGATGGATTTGAAGGGAATGAGGTAGAAGGAGAAAACTGAAGATCCAAGGGCTGATTCTTCCCACATGTGAAATAAATAAAGGACCTGCTCAGGCAAGAGGGTAAACAACACCATTCTGCAGCATCAACCACTTTCTCTTGCTCCTCCATTCTCCAGTGATTTATTGGAGTTAACTACAATGTACCAAAAGCAAAAACAGGCTCAGACCCACAGGGTGTGGGTTTCTGCAGGGTGGTGGAGGCTCAGGGACTCTCCCCTCTCTGACTCCCCAGCCACCTGCCCCTCTTGGATGGAGTGCTTGGGGGTCAGTGATGTTTCCACACAGAGGAAACAGCAGATCTTGAACTACACCCCAGACCATCTCCTGCTACAAACTCTCACCTAGATTTTGTGAGTACTTTTGAGGCTCAGCCTGTGACCCTGCCTTTGGATCTTGTGCAGCACGACCCCAGCAGACCCCACTGCTGACCTGAGACAAATGTGGGAGTCCTCTCACTGCTGCAGATCTGGGGGAGAGACACGGGCATCCAAAGGTTTTAACTGTTGGTTTCATCCTCCTGTGACGTAAGAAAGAAGAGTTATGGCAAAACTGGCAGAGAGATTTCCCAAAGTCAAATCTGGTGACTGGGAGACCCGAGCTTGGCTGCAGGTAAAGGGGCAGCTCTGGGTTAGTCATGCTCAGAAATCACTCTTAAAGAATTGCACAGCTAAAGTCTGATCCAAAATAAGGGACATGATCTGCCTTTACAATCTCCTTGACTACCTGGTTGTTGGGCTCTTCTGGGTGGCTCAAATTTCACCTTGACTGAGATTTGGGAAACCTTCCAGCTGCAAATGCCACCCACAAAAAGTTGGTTGTGTTCTTTCCCTTGGTTCAGTCCTGTTCAAGATAACCTCATGCCTAGGCATGGTGCTGCTATACATTGTGTACTGATGAGTAACATACTTTAAGTTGTTTCTATGAGTATGACACGTTATTTGGACTATTATCTTAAGCATGGCATTCCTAAAATATACCATTGGATGTCTCATGGTTTTGAGATGGTCTTTTTTTAGTACCATCTGGGCTAAAATAATAAGGGTCTGTCCAGGACCCATGAGCTCAGACCTCAGTAGGATTCACATACAATTCCTAATTTGGACAATTTCAGATTCAAACAGTCACTGGAGGAAAATGGTCAGGGAATTCCCTTCAGTTTAAAGTGTAAATCACCAAAGACCAGTGAAAGCTAATGAGCAAGTCAAAGATACCTTAGCCAGATAAACAAGTATTCCCAGCAGTAATCAGCTCAGAGAGCCTTTAAATGACCTTTAAAAAATGTTTTATCATACTCTTTCCTTACTTTAGAGAAGAATTTTTGCTTAAGAGAGCTTTCAGGGAGTTTGACAATTGGATTTTGCCAAGTTCTGGAAAGTTAGAGCAACAGGTACCAAGAGTTGGTGCTGGAAATTCAATGTTGGCAGCCCTGATGTGCTCTGGATCAAGACTTTGTGCGTGTTCATGGATGTGTATTTGCACATCATGTCCCTAAATCCCTGTGGTTTTTTCCTGGCCAGCCCCAGGCAGGGATAAGTGTGCTCCATCTTCCACCTACCTGACCTGGCCTCTAGAAAAAAAGGAGAGTCTGGGATTCGACAACCATGACCTCATCCAGGGAGTTTCACATTACTGAGAGGATTAGGACCATATGACTGGAAAGCCCATCTGATAAATATTTGTTCCTGCTCATGGATGAAGCATCTCTCCTGCAGCAGCTGGAGGAGGGAATGTTGTCCCCCCACATCTTCTGGCTCTGCCGCACGCTGGGCTCCTGGTGTAAATCAGCCCTTCCCTGTGCTATAATAAAAGAAATAAATGTGTCCACTTGCCAGCTTCAGAGCTGGAGAGTGATGAGTGAGGACAGTGCCAAACCATTGTGAAAAGCAGACTTAGAAGAATCAAAAACTAATAATGAAGAAATTAGTCGGTCTTTATTGTGTTAGAGCTGCCAAACTAATCCTACTGGAATCCTCCCAGGCCAGAGCACCACTTACTTTCTCAGTAGCTGGCAACTCTGCTTTTTAAAAGTAGTGGTGGAAACTACTTTGGTTTTAAGAAAATCTTTATTTGTAGTGAGGTTTTGCTTCATTTGAATTCCAGATTTCCAGGCACTTGGAGCTAATGGGAATACAAACTCCTATTGCATCACACCAAAAAAAATCACTTCTGTGATTCTTCCCGTCAATGCCCTGAGTTTGTTGACCCTTTCTGAGTGAGAAGCCCCACCAAAATCAAGAGCTCAGTTTGTCTAAAGAAGAGGAACTGGATTTTAGCCCAAGATGTCTTGCTTTACAATGTGCTATGTCTCCTATAAAATCCATGTCTCCAGTTTCTCGCTGCTTTGGCTATGCCAAAGTCCTGGTGCCTGTTCAGACATCCTCTACAAGACCTATTCCCACACCTGCATCTCTTGTAAAAAGCCATAAACCTACGTGCATGTGAGCTCAGAAATGTACGTTTGCTTTGCAGGACAAATCAGTGCATGCCTGCTTCAAATACTTGATTCAAACCTGTAAAAAATGCTGCTCCTCGTATTTTATGGAAAATGAGCAACATGGCCCTGGCTGGCTGTAAAAGTGTTTTATCCAGGAACGTATGTCTGTACATTGAACTTGCATAATGAAGGCAATTATTTTCCATTTAACCCTCCTGACACATATTGCAATGTTTGTTCTCAGCAGTGGTGAGGAAATGGATCCAAACCACTCCAGCTCTGCCTGGCCCTTTATCAAGGAGCCTCTGTGAGCACTGCAGGTTACATTATTAAATCATTCCCTCCTAGAAACCATCACTAGCCTTGTCATCCTATCTACTCAGCTGTAACGAGAAAACCACTGCAACTAAATTAAGGCATATGTCCCTCAAAATTCCTTATGGTGTTGATGGACTTGCAATACTTAATTGAGAAGTGTGTCTCTGTGTGGTTTGGGGATTTCTAGGTGCATGTGCATCATGGACTGGGGGGAAGCTCTGCTTTTTGGGCATGCAGCCCCAAAGCAGGCAGTGTGAATGGTATGTCTCTGTTGGAGGAAGCAGAAGGAAAAGGTGAAATCCAGAAATGGAGGAGCTGGCACGGTATAGAATCACCTTCAGAGTGTGATGTCAAAGCTGAAGGAAAGCCTGAGGAAGTGTTTTGCTGCCAATGGTGTGATGCCAGGCAGGAGAGCACATGAGGTTGTTTTGCTTTTGTACCTACACAGTCCAGCCCTGTGAGGATCAATGTGGAGGTGGCCAGTGACATCTTTCCAAGATATTTCAGAAACCAAGAGAGGAGATCTGTTGGTTTTCTCCCTCCCAGTTGTGCAGGGTCTCTTCAGTGTCAGATCTGTATCAAACAGAATCATTAAGGTTGGAAAAGACCTTTAGGATCATCACTTCCAAATATTAACCCAGCTCTGCCAAGCCCACCATGTCCCTAAGTGCCACAGGGCCACTCAGCACATTTATTGAACCCTTGTATAAGTCTACAGAACTGGGATATCAGGGATGTGCAAATACTACATGTAACAAACATCAATTATTTTAAAATATTCATTACTATTTCAAGCCCTGTTTCTTCTCTTAGATGCAGCATCTCTTCTTAAGGTGTGACTCAAACAAGACAAGGCAGCCCTGAGAAACACTCTGCTGTTCTCCAGTTTCTTACCTTCCCAGAACTTAGTGATTCTAAATATTTTTAATATACTCCTAACTGCAAGAACCCACAGGGCTTGGATAAACCTTTGGAATTACTTCAGATGTACAGATAATATGTTGGAAAATGTACAGTAGGGAATGTGCTGTCACTTTTGTACTTTATTATCTCTTTTCTTTTTCTTCCTTGTGCGAGGCCTCATGATCTGTGAGCAATGCCCACCCTGCCATGTTGGGTGTTGCGCAGTAAAATGTAAAAATCTGATATTATTGTTCTGAGCCACAGAGGCACTTTTTGAGGCTGGCCTTGAAGTCAGAATTTCGTCATGTTTTCAGGGAGCTGAACTTCATCCAGAGTCTGTAGGCCAACAGGAGCAGCCTTCTGGCCAAACACTTCCAGTTATGAGATGGTCTATTGACATAATGGGGTTTGTGTATCTTTTTGGCAGGCAATGCCTTTTTCTGCCTGTTCTATTTAACCAGAATTAATGAGTATCTTGGGTTTTGTTTGGTTTTTCCTTTCTTTTTTTTTTTTTTTTTAAGGAAGTTCCAATATATCATAATAAACTAAATGAATTCAGATTTCAAAGCTTAGCATCCCAAAATAACAGTCAATTGTAATTTGGCTCAGGATGCTCCAACGTTTGCTCTCTTCCTGTATTACAACATGGCCTGGGGCCAACCTCAGCAGATTACTGTGCTGGTGCTGGGTGTCTATCAGACCTTTAAATCAGATGGAGCAGGCCAGAAAAAACTTGCTTTTATCCGTTTTAAGGTCTGCAGACTCTGCTCATGAAGTGGTTTGCTCTCCAGTGATGCCACAGACTTCTCCATGGCTTATGCAGCTATGCGTGGAAATTAATATTCCCCAGAAAGATATGTCAGAATAAGATTTCTTTGGGGTTTTCTACTTCATTGCTGGCTTGCTGAAAGTAAGAAGATAAATTGCAGGATAAGGAATGAAATGAGAACATGCGAGAACTAGAACTGCCTTGTGGGAGTGGTTTTCTGTCTCTCTTTTTTATTTTTCATGCACATGAACAATATGAATGAGTGACACTGAATTATTCCCTGAAAGTTGACTTGCTACTTCTTGTGACTTCCTGCTCTGTAAATCTACTGTATCATATATCTACAATATTGGGCAATGGGAAGGAGGGGAAAATAGAAAACAGATGACGAGATACCAGCTTGGCCCATAGCTCTGCTCCTGAGATTCAGTGGGTTTGTTTTGTGTGTGTGCCTGTCAGCAAATGACAGAGCAGCAGCAACAGAGAGGTGCTCTTTTAAAGACTTTTCTCAAAGTATCTAATGTGGGAAGATACTTGCAAGCATATACGATGAAGTAAGAGAATTGTTTTGTTTACACTAGAGAAGATAAAGCACATATTTTTTCCATCACAATGAAATATTAAAAGGAAGCAGAATATTGTGTGTAATTGCCTTCTTGGCCAGTGCTCCCGAGGCCCCTGAGGATAGGACAAGGGGTGCCTGTCCCATCTAACTCAGGGCGACAACCCTTCTTAAATGCTTGGGGAGGCACTTTAGCACTGCTCAGGGTGAATTAATTGGGCCAGACCTAACAAGACCTGCAATAGTATCTTCACCTTTAATCAGAGAAGAGAGACCAAAGTAACAGTACCTGTACGTTGGCATGTAGTGACAGGACAGAGGGGAGTGGTTTTAAACTGACAGAGGGCAGTGTTGGATGGGATATTTGGGAGGAATTCTTCCATGTGGGGCTAGTGAGGCCTTGGTACAGGTTGCCAGAGGCTGTGGCAGGGCCAGGCTGGATGGGACTTTGAGCAACCTGGTGTCAGAGATTGAAATGTTTTTCTATTTCTTTCTTTCTTTTCTTTTCTCTTTCTTTCTCCTTGCCTCTTTTACTATTAAATAAAATATACCACATTACTTTCTTTGGAACCAACATCCTAGTCTTGTTTGGTTTTAATCAAGTTTTGGGATAAATTTTGAATCTTTTTGTGTTTGATCCATTTCATTCACAGAGACTCAGTTTTCTTTGCTCTTCTGTGTTTAAACCAGTTCATAACACATGGTCTAAGATCTTCTTGTTCCAACCAACCTGCCATGGGCAGGGACATCTTTCCATCTTCCACTAGACCAGGTTGCTCTGAGCCCCCTCCAACCTGGCCTGTTATGTATCTTACTGTATATATATGTATTTTACTATTTTATTAGTATGTTACTGTACATAATAATAACACTCCAAACATCTTGAGGGCCTTTTGGACACAGTTAGGAGTGGAGCTGGAACATAAATCCCATGAATTCCCTGCTGTGTGTGGTAGAGGCAGAAGGGATTAGCTCTCTTCCTTATTCAGCACACTCTGGACACATCAAATGGAGCTGTCTGCAAAGGGAAAGGAGGAGGATTACGTGGACTTTATTGGGATCTTTTTACAAGACTGATGTGTGAAAGCAAGAGCATGGTGTGAAGGACCATCTGCCACATCGTTAACACGTTGGACATGGAAAGCAACCCCAAAAGGCAAATGAGAGAGCATTTGGGGTGAAGAAGTTGTTCCAGAAGAACTAGAAAGACACAGAAGGGAAATATAGTTCCCTGATGTTAGTATGCACGGTGAAAACAGGGAACAAAGTGAGCGTGTGGGATGAGATGGGATGTAGTTCACACCAGTGTAGGGACAGGCTTGTGGTCACTGTCATTTCCCACCATAACTGACTCCTCTGAACTCCCAGCCTGAGCCAAGCTCTCAGTGCTGCAGTCACCAGGGAATGTTGCTCTGTGATATTCTGAATCCACCTCTCTGGACCATTTGTTTGTTGTTTGTTTCAGCCCCATTTGTGCTGGAGCTGCTCTGATCCTGCTGTGTCCCATGCAGGACTGTGGCAATGATGTCCCTGCCTGGCATTCCAGAAACACACAGGAGTGAACTGAATGAAGCATCACCTTTTTATTCTTCCAAATAAATTCTTCTGAGTTTCAAACAAAACCACAACAAAGATGCTCAGAGCTATTTTCAGTGCTTTTTCTCAGTCTGTGAAAAACAAGACCAGAGGCTACTCTGGGGGAAAAGAAATTCCACCTGAAATCAACATTAAGTAGAGCTCTGAATGAAATGGAGATTCAGCCTGCTGCAGGAATGTGAGGGTTACTAAACATCACTAGGACTTTTTATTTCAGGAATTAGAGATTTTACTATTATGAGGATAGCAGAAATTTAATATGGCAGACAAATATAAAGAAAGAACTTTTAGTTCTATGTTGTCGATTATTTACCTTGAAACTTTTACTGGAGAGGTGGAAAGGTGGTTTGTCTCCAAAAGCTCTCCTTCTGGCCTTTCTGTGCAGCTCATAGAACAAAGTGAAAAATATTTATGGTCTTAATGATTCAGTAGTTTCAACCTTCAGTTTTGTTTATACAGGAAGAGCTTTTTAAATAATAGATGTTTATTATTGCTGAAGATTTCTTCGTTTGGCTTAGGGTATGTCTTTTGGTTCCTCCCTTTTGGTGGAGCAGCTGTTATGTCTGAAATGTGTACAGAAGGGTCTATTTGTGTAAGTGCAATTTTCTACATGATTGATTTTAGAGTATTTGTATGAGTGTGCAGAGAGCCCACTGCCCGTGGATTTCATTTCAAACTAAACATCCGTCTGGAAGCAGAGGTTAAAACAAGTGCAAATCAAAGCACTGGTTATTCACAAATAGGTTTGTCACAGTCTGATAGCCAAGTATATTTAAATATTTCTTTGCAACACTTGAACTGTTCTCAAACAGATTCTAGAGGCTAATTGAAAGCTTACTCAGTACAGAAAGTCCTGTTGGAGAGGAATAATGAAAAAAGATGCACTGAAGAAGAACGAGGAGGCAGCTGGACTGGGAGGGAGGGATGGGGAGGAAGTAAACCAGCAGTGGTGGCTAAAACCAGTGAATTTGCCTGCATGTGACTCGGGGGACCCAGGATGTGTCAGTGCTGGGCACAGCAGGGCAGTGGAGCTGTCCCATCCCTCCCCACACTCACCCTGACCCCTCACAGCTGGCTGACCCTCCTCACTCCCTGTTGGCTTAATCTCCAGGGAAACATTTCATTGGGAAAAATCTTTGTCAAGTTAATTTCCAACATTTTGGGTTCAACAAACTTCTGCTGGATACAGTGCGGGGTTTGGTGTCTCAAGGACATCAACCCTTGTTCTGAAAGGTTGTAATAGGAACACAGTGCTCTTGGTGAGCTCATCCCAGGACAGGCAGCCCTGTGCTCCTGGAGAAAGATGTTCTGCTGAGGATCTGGGGTTCCTGCTCCTTGGGGTGTCTGGGAGAGAAGCTCATACATCTATAAATCAGCTTTGTAAGTGAAAGGGACCTTGTGATTCCCAAAACAGCAGTCTAGCACATGGGGGCAAGGCAGGAGCCTACACCCAGGGGCTTGGCTCTGCCACCATGTGAGATCTTTGATGTTCTTCTTCACAGAGAAATTGCAATTGGCAGCTGCTTTCTGAGGACTCAGCAGTTGGCAATGCCTTTGCTTGATTTCCCTCTGCTTTTCATTCTATTTTTTTAAGACTTTTAAGCCTTCCCCTGGCAAAAAAAAAATTGCAATAGCTGGTGGAGGAGGAGTTAGACTAAGGGGTCTAACTCTGGCCTGGAAAAATGCACAACCATCAGATCAGGCGTCACAGCTGAAAATCTTTGCCCAGAGCCAGGGACTCAAGTCACCCCTTTCTGGGCAGAGCATAGATCACTCCTCTCTTTTAAACAGAGAACTGGAGGCTCATAAATTTGCCTCCATTTTATAGAGGTGCAGCTGAGGCTCTCAGGCAATACTTGAGAGGATTTAAAACATCACCTTTTCCTCAGAAAGACCTGAGACCTCTTTTTCTTATCTTTTACACTGGAGTCATCAGCCTTTGCAGGTAAGATTTCATGATTTACATACTTAGATGGAAGAAGTAATGAAACACTCCCTGGGGAGAGGAGACCTGACTGAGGAATGGTTTAATGTATTTTATCCAATAAGCATTAATGGGTTTTATGCAGATCAGATTTATTTACTTTGGGGGAAAAAACTTTGTAAATTAAAAGTGCTTAATATGGCTAAAGACTTTTTCTCTTTGGTTCAGTGGCTGCTTGCTGGACATGTTTCAATTCCCATCCTTTGCTGAGCAGCTGCCCTTGCTGGCCACTGCCCAGTTTGCAAAGCCACAGGAGGATTTTGCACAGATCTGTCCCTTAGGGCAAGTGGCCCCAAAGGACCCCTTTTGCTTCCCAGGCAGATTTAGGGAGGAAAGAGCCCTTTAACTTTGATGTCAGTCCAATCAGAGCAAATCCTTTACAAACACTGGGATGCTGCAGTGAATCATAGAATCACACAAAGGTTTGGTTTGGAAGGAACTTACGAGCTCATCTTGTTCCAAACCCCTGCCATGGGCAGGGATGCCTTCCACTATCCCAGATCACTCCAAGCCCTGTCCAGCCTGGCCTTGAACACTTGCAGGGATGGGGCAGCCACAGCTTCTCTGGGCAACCTGTGCCAGGGCCTCCCCACCCTCACAGCGAAGATTTTCTTCCTAATATCAAATCTAAATCTCTCCCCTTTTAGTTTAAAACCATTCTCCTTTGTCCTAACGCTATCTACCCATATAAAAAGTTGCTCTCTTTCCTTTTTGTAAGCCCCGTTTAGGTACTGTTAGTGTCTCTAAGATCTCCCTGAAGCTTCTCTTCTGCAGAGCACCCCTAACTTTCTCAGCCTAAGTGCTCCTGCTTTCATTTGGTTTGGTATAAAAGCAACAAGAAGCCTCTTGGCAAGAGTGACCCGTGCCCGTGCTGGAAGTGGCTGGGAGTGGGTCGACACCAGGAGGCACCGAGGGGACCTGGGGAGGCAGCAGGGGCGGCATTCCCGCGGCGTGGGCACGAAACCAGGAGAGCCCCGGGCAGGGGCATCACGGAGGGGCAGGAGTCGGTGGGACACCCGAGCGTGGCAGTGCAGGCACCCGCTCTGAGTCCCGACTGCGGGGAGGATGGAGGGGAAAGTCCGGATGGAGAAGAAACTGAAGATTTCTTCTGGCTCTGAGAAGGGGGATATAAAACATCCCGGTCTGCTTCCCCCCCTCGCCGCGGCGGCTCTC